>CM038715.1:28503181-28873181 GCA_021613375.1 Megaleporinus macrocephalus | reverse complement strand
AAGACGTGTTGTAAAAAAATCACAACAACAGCAGATTTATTTAGAAATTAACGCGTTTATTCTAAATATTTAACATATGGAGGCAGCTATTATTTCTGACACGCAATGCCTGCTGGGTAGATGACGTCAAATGGTTGCAGCGCGCTAAACTTGAATGCGGTTGGAGAGAGTGAATGACAGTTAGTTAACCTAGCTTAAAGAAAACCAAGCCGCATTGTGTTGCTGTTGGATGTCATTTCCAGTTGAAAGGCAGCAGGAAGACTGATATTAGTCTAAACAGCTTTCCCAAAGACAAAAAAAGAGAATAGTTTGTGAAGCAGCGTGTGGACAAACACAGCTACCAAAAGACCCGCAACTCTGCTCTCGTCATTCAGTAGACCACCACTGGTGAGAAACTTGACGGAGGCTGTTTTTTTCAAGCATTGGCTAAAACACAATGCAGTGCCAGAGTTTTCCCACACAGTAAGTCCTAAAGCCCCAGAATATAGAGCGAGAACCGCCCGAAGAAATGTGAACAGGCGCTGGATTCTCTCCTGGCGTCCAGCCAACAACGTTTACCGTTAGCGACAGCTGCTTCTCCCTCGTTTACGGATCCTAAACGTGAAAGTACAGCCGTTGTAGTCAACATACTGCTTCACTAATAAACAAGTTTGGAAGCTAAGAGAAACTCCCGTTCAGTGTATCTAGCTGTATCTGAGTGTGAATGTTTCCTGCTAGAAAGCGAAGCTCCTTGTAACAGACACTCTCCTTCTCCGTCAACATCAACACACAGTTTCACAACAACTCCAGCACTGTGTCTTACTCATGCTCCACGCCTCTCTGTTCATCATTTTGACTCACTTGGTGTGTGTTGTCACCGCCATTGTCAGAAATGTTGTGTTCTGGCTTAAACTGCAAAGGCTGAACAGTAGCCATGTCTAGCTAGCTAGCTGTGCTCAAGCACAACGACCGGTTACTGCTACCATTTGACGTCAGTACCCGCTGTGCACTTCAGTAGTTTCAACAACAGTGACTTGCGTGCAGCGCCATTTTACAGAAAATCTAAAAAATCTGATACTTTTTGTGATTTTTTACAACCTGTCTTAATTTAGAGACATTAAACCATATTAAGGCCTACATGTGTTAGCAGCCGGGGTTCCCTTTAAAGGTCTTGTTACGGGTTGGGTCATTTAGGGACAGATAGCCAATGAAAGGAAGAATAAGTGAAACAGCTGTCTGAGAATAAGATTCTCTACTAGTCATCTGATCTCAGCATAGTCAGTGCATTTGCTATTACACAAACTTTTTGGAGAAGCACCCACCGTCTGTGTCTTGAGACGAGCTGGAAGCTACTAGAAGGACTATAAGGACACGTATGCCTATTCCCAGCCATTTAAAGAGCCACGACTGCTGGCGCATCTTCCTCAAGCGTTACTGCATGCCCACCTGCAAATAGAAAAGAATAATTATTGTATGTATTACATATAGCACGAATTACTCAATTTAACAAAACCATCAATTACATATAGCTATTACATATAGCACGAATTACTCAATTTAACAAAACCATCAAAACCATTGTCCCTCTTAATGAACTCAGTGATAAACGTGCACAATAATATTACAATTTTATAAATTCCTTTACTTTTGCAAGAAAGTCACTTATTAATAAACATTTCTGGCCACAGAATTAGTTATGGATTGTAATCTTTGTAAGCATTAACCAGAGTTTATAGTAAAAGGCATCACTATGTAAAAGTAGTGCTTTACATGGGAGTTAACAATAAAATATGTACAGTTCACTGGAATTATTTTATTTTATATATATATATATATATATATATATATATATATATATATATATATATATATATATATATATATATAGCGACTGTAATTTTTATGACACTTGTGCTTTAATGTTTGTTAAGGTAATAACAGTGTATTGTATTTTATAATGCAGTACAAAACTATGTACTGAATGCAGTAATCTCCTTTTTGAATATTCTATGTATTAGGAATCAGAAAGGGACTTAATTTAATTTCAAAGGGTCAAAAATTCTAACAAAAGAAACGGTTGTTAAATTTTTCCACAAAGAACCAACAATTATTTTTTAAAAATCTCTCTCTCTCTCTCTCTCTACATACACATACACACATTATATATATATATATATATATATATATTATATATATATATATATATATATATATATATATATATATATATATATATATGTATATATATATATATATATATATACACACACACACACACACACACACACACACACACATATACACATATATATACATACATATATATATATATATATATATATATATATATATATATATATATATATATATATATATATATATATATATATATATATATTAGCACGAATAAAAAGGCATTAAGTTAATAACAGGTTCACTAAACTGCGACATACAAAGAAAAAACATTTTTGACATGTATGACATTTTACAGGATCCAAAAATCAATGTTTAATCTACTGCTGCACAGTATTAAACTTAATGTGGGAAACTGACATACCCAACAGCACTGGGTATTACAAAGTGAAAGTTCGTACACTAAGACATTCTAAATAATTCTGTTCATTAAACGTTTTCCCTGATTTCCCTGAGTTGGACGCACAGTAATTTTGTTTTATTATTCAGAACACAATACGGATCTGTAAGTACTTTGTGTGCTTTGTTTAAGCAAAGTAATGATGAAGTGCTTCTAATGTGTGATATTGCTATTCATGCAGTAACAACAGAGAAGACTAGATTGCACAATGACATGAAAATGACTATCAGCAGACAAAATACAGAAATGCACAGCACAGATGTTTAGATTTATCGTACAGCAGATGAGTGAACTGCCCTAACAGTAAAAATTCTGCCAATCATTCAGTAGCATAAAATCTTTATAGTTCAAGTAATAAGACCAAAATAGCCCTTAAAACACTGAATATTTCTGTTCCACTTGAATTTAAACAATATACCACTGACCCTCAGAAGTCACAGTTATTATCAGAGATATTAAAAGTACACTCTATTAATCTGTCACTCCTAATTCAATAACACAAGCAGAGAGTTTTTTTCTGAAAGCATGTATACTGAATACTGAAGAGGAAATGTTATTATGATTTGAGTTTTAAGATTCAAACATTGACAGAATGTAAATAAAATGCGAATGTAAATTGATGTAACTAATTGTGTTGGTAATGATTAAAAACAATAATACTTGACTTTAAAGGGTTTAATATGTCTTTTTTCCATTCAATTTCCCAAGATATGGCTTTCAAAGACCAGGCCAGTCTAGCGTAACAAAGGCCATTCCCTGAGTTAAATTAATCTCACCATCATAACAGAAAGTGCATCTGCTGCTGTCTACTGGCATACTGTAATTTTAGCTCAGATTTTCCAGCACAGACACAACAGAGGGCTTGGCCTTGGGGATGTTGCATCAAACACAAGCTCTTTGTAAAAAGCAAGTAGAGGAATGGCATTTGTTGCACATATAACCTTTCCCTTTGAAGTCGGCAGTCAAGCTGATGGTGTTCTCCATGTGCAAGATGGAACAACCCACAGCAAAAAATAAAGCTTTGAAGATTTTGCTGCATGTCTGAGGTCAACGCACCCCTTCCTGGATCAGACTCAAAGAGCAACACGTTTTGACAGGGTTGGGACAGCAATACAGACCAAGGCTAATGGTACAGCCAATGGTTACTCAGCCACCTTATATAATAATAATAATATATATATAAATATTGTTCTATAATTTACTATGCTTTGGTCATGCTTTCTAAAACTCTGTCCAACAATATGATTATTATATAGAGACCATGAGACACTTTGTTCAGACACTGACTCCAGGACATTTTGTTTCCAAACACACTTCTCACAATGTGCAATGAGTAATGTATGACCACTACAAATGCCATCCAATACGCTGATGATGATATCACAATGTTATAAGAAAAGACATACAGTTAAGACCAAAGGTTTACATAAAGGCTTAAGGTGTATGTATATATACATAAATATATATATACATAAAAATGGCCCAGAGTAAAGAGTAATTTTTTCTGAGCATTATAGTCTATATTCTGTGTCACAAAGGAAACATTTCTCTTGATGGAATGGCATTTACCTGTTGGATTATATACATTACATGCTTAGGAATATTTATTTTGAGTATTTGCTGTTATAACTGTTATTAGTAGGGCTAAATCTAAACATTCAACTATTCAAACATTTGTTTGTTGGGTAGGTATTTAGGTTTTTTTTGGGGGGGGGATTTAGACATTCAGCTTTGGCTAAACATAGACTTCTATTAAAGTGAACTGCAAAATAGAGTTGTAAAATATTGGATGATTCAAGGTTATGCCTCATAATCCAGCTTTATTTTTTTATTGGCTAAAAACAGCACAAAATATGGCAAGATGAGTCACTCCAATGCTAACTGCTAAAAACAGTCCTCAGCTTTACCACTCAACCCATATTCAGACTCTTCAAGAATAAAGTGCTCGTAGGAATGAAATCAAAAAAGTCTAAAATAAGCACATCTTCTCTTAAAAAAAAAGAACTAAGCTACTTACAGCGCAGCTGCAACATATGCCCTGCATGCCTCAAGTTGGACCACCTCTGTGAAGCGCTCATATGCACCACTATGCACGGTGTTGTTGTCCAATAGCCCTGCGATATGAGAGGCTAGCGGGGCTGGCAGATGGAGCGAAGTAATGGCCAGCGGTCGTCTGTGAGGAAAGCAACTAATCTGGAGATTCAGAGTTTATAGTGGATGAAGCCACAGAAGTGCTATCAGCAATGGCATCAGACACGGATTATCTAAACCACTTTCTCAAAAAAAAAAAGATAGTTTTAAAATATTTGCTGTTGACTACTGCCGGTGCACAAAATATGGTATTTGTGAGAGCCAGTTATATTATATATATATACTTTCCCAAGAGAACACACAGATGATGAGATATGTTAATAGAGTAACTAAAAAAACAAAGATACAGCCGACCCGGATATACAACAGTTACTGATAATGTGCGGTTAAGTTCTGTTAACCGTCAGCCACAGATTTGTGATTACAGTCATATGTATTAGTATCCCCATCGGCAATACCAATACTGCTTTTAAGTGCAGGTGTCTGTGCCAATACTGTATACAGTATCTGTGTAAAACTAATTCATCCATCCACCCACTGTCTACTGCTTTTTCCGGCCAGTCGTGGTCACAGAGGGCGCTGGAGCCACTCCCAGCATCATTGGGTGAAGGCAGGGTACACCATGGACAGTTCTCTATTCCATCGCATGGCCAACATTCACTTACGCACGCACACACACACACACACACACACACGGGCAATTTAGAGTGACAGATCAACCTAACATGCATATCTTTGGTTGAAGTACCTGGAGTATTTTTTCCCAATTTTTTAAAACCATATTATGTTTGTGAAGAGGAATGCCAACAAGCAACCAGCAGCATGCAGTAAAAGTACCAAGACAGCAAGATAATCTGCCGTCACACAAAAAAAGTGATTCATGCTACCCCTTAGTTCAGTCAGTCAAAAGCCCCTTTCCTGTGAAAGTCATGGAAATATCTTGGCAAACTCCTAATTGTCTGTATTAGCTAGTTGGAGGCAGTAGTGTCAGTTGTAATCGTCTAGGTTAGTCAAAATGCTATTTGTGCCACTCCGTTTTGCTAGCGAGCCAGCAATTTATTTAATTGAACAAAAAACAGTGTTCTGGTTAGCAAATTGTCCCTCTAGAAACATATTCAGATTTATTAAGACAGCTGAATTTAGCGCATTCTTGTGTATAAAGCAGCTTTTGCGCATTTTAAAAAACCTCTGTCTGATACATGAAACTGTATTAAACAATTCATGAATCATATTGAAACTGTGTCATATTGATACAGTTTCAGCAAGTTGATCAGACCAGGATCTCCAAGAATGGCATTCTATGCTGTTACTAAAAAATATTATTATCAGCAATGTTCTGTTGCACTGTAGTTTTTAAGTTACATAAATACATTTAAAAAAGAAGCTAATTATTATTATTATTATTATTATTATTATTATTATTATGTAGAATACTGAAGATAATATTTGGCAGAATATTTGAAAACAAAGCATTCTACAGATTGTACTGTGAGTGAATATAATGGTATTGTGGGTTTTTATCCATCTCTTCTATGCAAATTTGTGAATGATGTGCACCAACAACATTAATGAAAAAGTGAAATGTAAAAAAAAAAGCCTTAAATACCTTAAAAATACCTTAATGTTACAATGTTTAAACTTGGATGAGGTTCATCAATAAAAAAGAAATGTGATAAGTGACAAATCATCAATGTTATACCTGGACTGACATTTGGATGAGCAATAAAGAAGTGGGAAAGTGTCTTCAGCACTCATTAAATGTGAGAAGTTAATGGAAACACTGATACATAAATATTGTACACTAAATTTGTGCCTGTATGTAAAACATGCTTGTGACTCTGTCTCATCAAACTTATGTAGTTGACCTAGAAAGAGGCACAAACTTTTTTAAAAATTTTGAACGTTGAAACAAATGGTGAAATGAAACACACCCGATGTCTTCTACAATTGCAACATCTGCCAAGATTGCATGCATGATGGTTAAGCGTTTGGTGATTTATATTTTGACTACAAGAACTGACAGCCATTCTATCAGAAAACCTTTAAGTGGGGAAATTCAACCTAACAGCACAGCGCCTGTGAAGTAACTGTATACAAGTTAGCCCAAACACGACCGAATACCTGATTGTTGATCGCATGACTACATAACCACAACTAAATGTCATTTTGGTGCATAGCCATGTTCACCTTTCCAGCCCCAAGTCAGCAAAAGTGGACATGCTGGTCTTCCAAAAAAAATTCCTGGAGAGTAATTTACACTTGAAAAGTTTATTCACAATATTGGAGAAAACAATATTTTTCCCCAAATTGTTCCACCCTACATTTACACAACGCACACAGTTCACAGAGTACAGATGCAGAGTAAAGATTTTCATGTGTCACATGTGTGTATTAGTACCAGTATTGATTATTTTTTGTGCATTTAAAACTACAATACAAGCATGGCTGTGAGGCTAAAATGACACTAAAATTTATATACATTCTGACCAGCAAAAAGATGATCAATAGTAAAGCTATCTGTGAAAACTGTATGATTTTTTTAGCAGATCTGAACAGCTTCAATGATTACAGAGCATCACAAGTATAAAATAATAGTAAACAAGACAAGACAGTAACCCAACACTTATTTTGAACTGAAACTCAATTGTGTTTGCACAACCAACACGACTCTCATCAGATTGTGAACAATGATAACACCAACAGCAGAAAAAGTCAGATTAACCATTATGAACCAGATATCGAATCTAAATTCTATATAGCAAGGTTATTATGAAGAATGCTGCAGAAATAAAAGATAGAATAGCTGTCAGAAAGGCAGTGACATATGCTTTCAAACCAGTAGACTTCTATTACATCAAAACCTCTTCTCTCTTAGAGTCAATCAGTGTGCTGCCATGCTCGTCCCAGCAGATCATTATGAGCGGTCTTAGTTCTTCACAACCACAAGAGCCTTTGGAGAGAGAAATCTAATTTCACCCTCTATGCTGTCAGGACAGTTGCGTATCTTTCTCAATTCAAAGATAGTTTTCATAATGTTCAAGAAGCGATTCTATCACACTTACTGCCTCTGAAGGCTTGTATCGCTCACCAGGAATGTCAGGAAAACTCCAAGCGCAAACTTGTAGCAGAGGCTCAGAAATGCTATGGACCTCCAATAAGCTAATGGCCCAAGATAGAGCTCTCCCCTTCCACTTTAATCGAACAGAGTAACAGAAACCACACCTGCCGTCTTGCACGTACACCCCAGCGTACAAGATCAACAATTTCTCAAAGTGGTGCCTGCTATTCTCCAAAGAAATTGTCCTTTCACTACAGCTCCCTGAAGAGAGAACATCATCAAATACTGGATCATGAGAGAAAGGCAAAAACATCAGAGTTTTCTCAAAAATGCCAATGAAAAGAACGAACCTCTAGGCAAGAGGAGTAAAATTGACAAAACTGAATCTGCAAACAAAATATGGTAACAAAAGAACAGCTACATGTCGTTTGGCCAGACGCCTTGCAGCCTATGACAGAGGCACTCAGCAAAGTAAGAGCACTTTTATCGTAGAGAGGTGAGAGAAGGCTGAAATTGGTCAGCTTTGGCTCTGAAGTGAGCAGGCCAGGATTCTGACAGAGATCAGTAAGGTAATGGGCCACACTGAACCCATCAACACGCCTAATCCATTACTCTTGCCCGTGTCTCACCGCCTTCGGAGCAGTGCCCCATTACCTCCTGCCATGCAGTGGATGGAAAACAACAGTCAGAGAATAATGAGACCGACGAGAAACGCACTGCAACGGAACGGCAGGTAGCATTGACTGATTACTCCCAAAGACTATTAACCTATTGCAGAATCAACTGGCATTATGCTCTCCACTCAAACACCACTTGCACCGCTCTTCAAGTTGCTGCTGGCTTAAGCTCAACTGTAGGGTTTTCCTGTGACAGTTCAGTGAAAAATCAGGGTTATAAAATTTTCTTCAAACACAGACAGTCAAAACATGATTGTTTTTTTGTTTTACACTGGAACCACAAAGCAAATGTCACTAACAAGCAATGGAGGCTTATGTACATAAACTACCACTGTGAAAGCTGCATACCCAAATCAAATTAAACAAATTAAGTAACCACAAATAAACTTCCTTGTGTTTCTTGGCCTGGAAAACAGAGTATATGTAACTGTAAACTGTTATACTGTTATGAGACATTGTTTAGGTAAGTTGTACCTTGGTTAACAAAAATTACTTAATTAGATTGATTAGCATAACGTGCATTGATGCACCGCAAAGATGGCCACGCCCACTGAAACACAATATTGTGGTGCTCTGTCAGCTCTGCACAATGCAGAACAGAACAACTGCTATGCACGAGCACTTAAGCGCAAACATCCCGTAGTGCTTTGTCAACACAGCAGCAAGACAGCACCTGTTTACTTGTTTTTCTTATCTTAGCATATTATTTTAAGGTGTAAAATTTTAAACATGTTTCTTTCAGTAGTAATCACTTGAAGTCACATTGCTAACCGTTTCTTAATTGTCCAGTGTAAGACCTAAGGCTGTTCTCAATACCGTGGGAGCTTTAAAACACACATAGCTAGCTCTCAAATGGCTCTCTGCCAACATATATAGTCGACAAGCTGTCCGATTTCTTGTGCGTGAGGTACGTAGGCTATGTGCCATTTGTGCCTCTAAAAGTCAGAGCGCTGTCTTTTAGTCTTTAATCATTTATAGATCACGTGCATTTAAGGTACCCTCTAATACATAAAGTATAAAGTGCGTTTTTCTTGTGCTTCTGTGCATACACAAAAAAATCATCTATTGGTTACAAATCCATAACAAAATAATGCAAATTATAATTCTTAATACAATCACATTAACATAATTGAATATTAGTCGTTAGATTAATCGACTAATCTGAAAAAAAGTTTGATCAAGAAACAAATCGTTAGGTAGAGCCCTACTGCACAGTACTGTTTTTTCTGAAAGTCTATTAATATTGTTTTCAGTCTTACTGAACACCATCTTGTAGCTGGATACAGTCACTATTATAAAATTGCATTTAGTTATACAAAAGTAGCAATAATAATTAAATTGTTTTTTATGCCATAAAGCCTTAAATCTGTAAACTGGCTAATCAGCTTTCTTACAAGCAAGGGCAGGCAATATGAGAAAAATATCACAATGTGCTAGATTGTAACGGATGCAGAGTCGAGGAGGCAGGGTGCAAGTGCAGTTTATTAAGAAACTAAACACAAAAATACACCAAGATAACCAAAGAAAAAAGAAGCTAGAAACACTGACGAGGTGAATACAAATCCAAAAATAAAGCAACAGGTAACAAGATACTCACAAAGACTGGATAAGACAAAACACCAAGCAAAGACAAAGTACACAGACCAGGGACTATAAACAGGAACTAATGAAGAACACCTGGGGCTAACAAGAGGGAGAAAACATGGATCGGGTGAGTGGCGGAGACAGAGGGTGGAGACAGGAAGCACATGACAGAAACATCAACAGAAGCACATGGACTTGACAGGACAATGTAAACAAAGACAGAGACAATAAACACGACAGAATGTTACAGATTTACCAAGTTGGAACAGACAAAACAGAGTAGCAGTGCCCTAAATCCAATTAAACTGGCCTAATTACACTCAATGAAACGTTGACTACTAAGGCTGTACCTTCACATTCAGGATCCACAAACGAGGGAGAAGCAGCTTCCGCTAACGGTAAACATTGTTGGCGGGACGCCAGGAGAGAGTCCAGTTCATGTTCACATTTATTCAGGCGGTTCTCGCTCTATAAGGCTTTTAGACTGTGGCACTGCATTGTGTTTTTGCCAACGCATAAAACCAACAGCATCCATCAAGTTTCTCACCAGTTGTTGTCCACTGAATGACTCCAACGCATCAGGACTGAAGTGACGAAAGCTGAGTTGCGGGTCTTACGGTAGCCGTGGTCATCCACACACTGCTTCACAAACTATTCTCCTTTTTTGTCTTTGTGAAAGCTGTAAAGACTAATATCAGTCTTTACACTGCATTTTCACTGGAAATAACATCCAACGACAACACAATGCGGCATGGTTTTCTTTAAGCTATGTTAGCTAACTGTCATTCACTCCTTTCAACCGCAATCAAGTTTAGTGCGCTGCAACCATTGGACATCATCCACCCAGCAGGCATTGCACGTGAGAAATAACGGCTGCGTCCATATGTTAAATATTTAGAATAAAAGTGTTTTCTAAATTTCTAAATAAATCTGGTGCTTTTGTGAATTTTGTACAACGTCTTAACAATTCAGAGTCAATACACCGTATTAAGGCTCACAAGTGTTACCAGCCGGGGTCCCCTTAATGATGTATGGACCAATAGAAAAAGTCTTAAATCATTTTTCTACATTAACTTCGATTCAAAGTTAAATCATGTTGTTCCTGTAATGTTATTATTTTTGTTACTACTTGTTTTTTCTTTGGACAGTGACAACATGCTCAGAACAGAATATTGTGAAATAAATTATCACAATAACTTAAATAAATAAATAAATAAATAAATATCAGCACATTGCCAACCCATACTTATTTACTTTATGTAAAGCTGCTCCAATGACCTGTGATGTGCTAACTTGCCAAAATGCCAAAATGTCATAAAAACAGCATTAACATTATTTGCATATCATTGTTTACCTTTATTTTATTGATAGCCTTTCTTTATAAAAAAGAGGACTGCAACATTAATGTCTGCTAGTGTGTATTACAGACACTCTATCGTATATTAGCACCCAGCAAAAAGAGCAGTGTTTTAGTGTTTCCTACACTGGGTTTAATACTATATGGCTCAAACTACTATAGAGAAAGGGGTGAATTGATACAGTGCTCAGTGCCAGCCCAATAGTGCCTAAAATCACTGGATTGGATAAAGTATAATTTGATGATCTGTTGACCTAACCTCATGTAAATGCTTAACTAAACCGTTGTAGGTGAAATTGTATTTTTATGTCGGAATGGTGCTGATTACAAATGCTGCTAAAAGTTCTGTGTGTTAAGTTTCTTTCTTTAGGGTAGCAAAATATTGCTCTCACTGTTTAAGCATGATGTTATTTAGATGGCTATGGAAAGCAAAGTGCATATAAATGTATTATTAAGAGTTTAATTGTTTAAGAGTGGAGAAAAAGACAATGTCAGATGAGTCCCATGAAGTCTCACAGAAAGTGTTTTTTTTTTTATTTTATTACTCATGTTTTTGCTTTAAACCAAAAAAAAAACCAAAAAAAAACCAAAAAAAAAAAAAAAAAAAAAAAAAAAAACACAAAATAGTTTACGCATGTTCCTTACACAATGTTACTCTGTGAGCTAAGGGACTTGTTACTTAGTTACATTAGCTTCAAAGCTCCGGTGCAAAACTAAAGAAGCAAACCTCAGACTAACAACATAACTCGACTACATTCGAGTGACTTTTGCAGATCCAAGGCTTCAGGATGTTGGGGCAAAAGACAGACACACATATTCACCTCACAACAGCACATCTGCATTCATTTCCACTTTATTCAAGGTTGTGAAATAGTCTTGCCGAGCCCCGTGCCCTAGCCTCCAGTCGGCGAGCTGCTTAAATTTGGCTTTCATTATCTTCAGCGCAATGAACGTGATAAGGGAGTGTGGACTCTCAGTGAAGCTGGACTCATTTCCCACAGTTGATGGACAGGCACAGCTCAAAGTCTTTCCACTGAACGAATCATGACTCATTCCTCAACTCTAAGAAAGTCTGCTTGCCCTCCAATGAATGACACTTGTTGAGCCTATTGTCAATTTCACAAGTAGGCCAGGTTCAAGTTCACAGTTGGCATGTGGCATTACTTCATTTTCAAAACACAAAACAACAATCAGGAAGGACTCCAAAATGTAATTGTATGGACAAATTAAGAACGTAAAGAACAAATTAACTTCACAATCTGCAAGAGCTTGCATATGGGCCCACACTTCAGTTCTCACCCATAACTAAATAGCCTGCATATTAATTACACAGTACTGCCGAATAATTTGTAGTAAGCAGGAAAAAAGGGACTAGTTGATTTTGCATAACTCAAATGTAAACATAATTTCGATAGGAGTACAATATACACATTTATCTATCAGCTTATGCACTGATGTAATATATTCTATTTATAAATTCACTTGGGGTGGGCAATATGATGATATGATGAGTTATTGTGATAAATAATATTACGCTACATTTAAGGTAAGCTGTTCTGAGCATATCATGGATATTGTCAGTATTACAGAAACAAATAAATAGCAGAATTAGACCTGTTTAATTCATCAGGAAATTACCTGATGCATACTGAGCTTTATGAAAATGATCTTAAGATTGTCAGGTGAACCATAACACTATTTTTAAGGGCTTAATGTGATCATGCAACTAATAGAAGATTAAAATGGTACAAATGGACACTGTGTTTCAACATACATCAAATCAGGGGTATTGATGGCGCAAACTAAACATGCCAGGAGCTCTCTGTCTGTGTGTGTGTTCCAAACACCAAACACAAGAGAAAATGATTCATACAACACACTCTCTCTTCACTCAATAATTCCCTCTGGTGATTTACTCCTGCATCCTAAAATCATGGAACACTGTGTTTTCTATGAGGGCAAATGGACCTGTTTCAATAGTTGCTTTCAGTAAGACAAAATATATGCATCAAAGGACTTAGTTAGAATAATTGTCACGGTAGGGATCCAGTCCTTTTCATAAAAGTCAGTCATAAACATCTCCAAAAGATAATTCACCCACTCTCAAGTAGCAAATCATATTAATGCTTTGCCTTCACTTACAATCAAATAAGAAAGCACAAGAAAGCACGGGGGGTACAAGCATATAGTCTTCATTGATTGCAAACCATAACAACTGTATGCACAAATGAGTGCATTTGTGGTCACTGTCTTAAAGAAAAGTAACTCCATTCATTTGTGAAGCACTTGTAAATAGTACTTGCAATATATTCAGTTGTTTATTTCAGCCATGCTTGCATAAAATCCAACATGTAGTCATGCAACCCAAAAGTCAAACATCAGTAGTACAATGAGTTATAATTCATTGTCATTAGAGATGCCATTATGTCAAAATTCTTCTCTGCTAGAGGTGCCCCAGTTAACTGTAAGTTCTGTTATCATGGATTTATTATCAACTGCTATATAGTAAAAAAAAAAAAGAATGACAAAAAATTCTGCACCATCATCATATTGCAGTACTTAAGATTTTCAGAAGAAACGTGTATGTTGAGCTATTTTAGGTTGATTCCTACAACAACTTTACTATTGAACAATTAAATACAGGTGAAATGATAGGATTCCCACAGTAGAGCAAATGGCTATGTTTTTAGCTGTTAGAGCTGGAGAGGCTGTGTTTCTTCTCACTGTGCTTGGTGCCATTTTTAGCTAATTATAACTAAAGCTGTATTATGGATCATAACCTCCAGTTTTTGAATACCCATCAAGTACCTACTGAATACCTACCTAACAAAGGAATATCCGAATAGTCAAATATTTAGGTCCAGATCTACAGACCACAGTTCCAAACTGTAGCCCTAATGTGAAGCACATTTTCACTGCACTGGAAACACATTCTCAAAGACGATGGATGACACTTTACCGTCTATAAGTTTGACTAATCTGGGTTTGCTGGATGCCAGGAAACCTGCTCCAATTCAAGGTGCCAACTGTAATGGAAGCATCCAATGTCGAACTAGGATGATGCAGCTGCGAATCAGAATTATTGTTGCCTGACCTTCCAATATATAGTAGAAAACCTCCTCAGAAGAACAGAAGTTTTATTTCAGCAAAGGAGAAATAAACTTTATATGAAAACATCAATAAGTGACAGACCTGGACTGCCACCAGGCCAGTTTAACACCTGGACTCGTTTATAAAGGAACCATGCTGTTGTAATATTTATAGAATGTGGTTTGGCATTGGTTTGCTGAAATAAATAAAAAAAATAATAAAACTGGTTGGCAGCATATACTTGTATATATCGTTAATTGTGCCTTTATAGATGTGCAAGTCATCCATGATATTTCACAGATACTTGCTGTTAAACTGCATACTGATAACAACCCAGTCAGGTTGGCTCCTCTGGGGAAGGCTGGGGAATGCATTGTCCATTATTTCCAAAAACAATTAAAAACAATTTGTCAACCCACAGGACACAATTTCACATTACCTCAGTCCATCTAAAATTGGGTTTCTGGTTTGCATGATAAAGTTTTCACCTGCATCTGTGGATGAAGCGATGAACTGTGCTCACGGATGACGGTTTTGGAGGTGCTCGTGAGCTCATGCAGTGATTTCCACTACAGAATCATGTCTGTTCTGAACGCAGCGCTGTCTGAGGGCCTGAATATCATGGCCATCCAGTGCTGGTTTTCGTCCCTGTCCCTTGCATGCAGAGATTCCTCCAGATTCTCTAAATCTTTTAATGATATTACGTAGCATAGATGATGAAATTCCCAAGTTCTTTGCTATTTCGTGTTCAGCAACATTTTGCCCGCAGAGTCTTTCACAGAGTGGCGAACCCTTCCTCATCTTTACTTCTGAAATACTCAGTCCCTCTGGGATTCACCAGTACAAAAAAGAACTTTACCTGTCTTTTGTCACCTTTTCCCGACTGTGTTGCTGGCATCCAATTCAAAATGGGAATATATTCAAAAATTCTCAGTTTCAACATTTGTAAATATATTTTCAGTTAAATATATGAACTTAATCAGGGGTATTTAATGAGAAATCAGTAAGGTCCAGTTAGAGGACATTTCCTCAGGCCAAGGTCCGGACCGTCATAATTTGTGTTATGATTTAGTGCCATATCCTGTATACTGAAGTTATTCTTTCTCTGACTCACTCGCTTTTTTCTCTGACTCGCTTTACTCTCCAACTGCTGCTTCTCGCTTTCTACCGCGCCTGTGTGTGCGCGTCACACACCCATATAAATAATATAGGCCTATGTCAAAGCATATTTAAGCTGGACTCACTATATTAAACAGCCAGCTGTCTATTGCTTTTAAGGCTTTATTTCTTTCATAAATAGTTCATCATTTAAATGTCTAGTTTGGCCCATTGGAGGGCAAATGATGTATTTTATATTGTAACTTTAACTGAAAGAAGGTACTTGGAAATATCCTAGTATGTTATGTGTGTTCACTTATCCTTTAGCCTGAAAAAAAATCATGATTAGTTCATCCCTAGTCATGTTCTCCTATCATTTCACAGAAAGAGAGCAAATACACTCACTTGCGCATCAACACACACATATATACACAAAGGCCTCACCAATTCATACCACCAGAGCACAAATACAAACACGAAAAATCAGGGCACGTCTTTGATTTACAAGGATTTGTGGAAAGCACCTGCATCAGTATTTTTTTTAAAAGGCAGAAACAGACGCTTCTTCCTTGCATTCATAATAATGCATAACAGCAGTGTGTAACAGATATTGTGCGAGAAAGGAGCACAGCATTTATGAATAAGCCGAGCATGAATTAAAAATACATTGTATAAAGTCAATGAATGAATGCTCTTAAAAAAATAATAATGTCCAGGATATAGGCTTCATAGCAAGAACTAATGTAAGTACTAACCTTCCTGGAGTCTGCCATTTCAAAGGCATGGAAACTTTCTTTGCCATCAGGCATTTCTGTCAAAAAGACGGATCTCTGGCCCTCTAAGCCCTGGATCTAAGTCGAACCTCGCAGCAAACAGAAAGCCTTGCAGGGCTCTGTTTGCAAGACTGATGTACAGCCTGAATCAGCAGGGGATCTAATCTTTTATAGTGGTGGACAACATAATGTTATTATTATCATTATTATTAGTAGTATTATTATTATGTCACAATTCCCTTCAACTGGCTTTAAATGTTAATGTGCATAGTCAGTACGGGCCTGTATACTGGCCGACACTGTTTATTAGCAATCTAGGATGCTGATAACTGATATTTGTGACCAACGTTTACTTACCATAAATTTGATGTGGTGTGACACTGTAACAAAATTTAACTCTTATTTACAGCTTTAAGTAAATAATCAGAACAATAAAAAAAAGTGTATTGAGCTTTGCACAGTAAAGGCAGCAAAATCTTTAAGGTAATAAACAGATTCAAAAATGGTTCTCGATAGTGTTTTTTTTAGTGAGTAAGAACTTTGGGAATAATTGAGCTCAAAATAAGAAGTTTAAAAACTTTAGAATAAAAAAATGAGCACACATAATATAATATATTGTCTATGGGTGCAAATACAGACTAAAAACTGCCAACACTGGTCAATACTAACCAAAAACATAGAACTGTAAATATGTTACAGTAAAATATTACAGAATAACCTGAGCAATCAAAATGGTTGCAAATTGAAAATGTAAATGTCATTGTGTTTATTATAGTATTTTGTTCAAATTTCTGCACTGCAAAATTCCATGAAAACAGCATGTGTAGTCAAAGCAAATAGGGGAAACCTTTGGGAAAAGTGTGCTGTACTTGTGCTGTATAGTGTTCTGCACTTTCAGAACAAATACAAATAAATTATCAGAAATTAAGTGCAACATACTTATTTAACACAAAACAATATAATATGATTTTAAAAATTATTTTATTTTCTGGAGGATTACCTGCATAGTTGGCCCACTGAAGCTCCACTGTGGGTATATACCTTGGGTGTACAGCAGCAGTGAGCTGCACACTATATCAGCTCCCTGTACAGAAACTTCTCAGTAAGCACATGTGATGTTTCAGGCAGGGCTGGAACTGCACGCACAAGTCACGTTTGATTGCTTGTTTGACTAGAATAACTGAAATTATATGGCTGATTGCATTGAGCTTTATGCACACTACATTGCTTAGCCATCATATGTTTTTACCTTTTCCTCTCCAAGCAAGCGCTTCTGTGTAAAGCAGGTTTGAGTGGATTTACAGGACAAGAGGCGAGACACAGAGACATACTACAAAAGTGCTCAAGATCCAAAGCATACCACATCATCTGTGAAGCATGGTGGATGTAGTATTATGGCGTGAGACTGTTTGGCTGCCAACAGGACTGACTTCCTTGTATTTATTAATGAATACTGCTGACTGCTGACATAAGCAGCAGGATGAATATTAGCCACTCAAATACAGCCAGATGCATTTAAACTCATTATACGGCACTTCACAAGGCATATGGACAATGACCCAAAGTATACTGTGAAAGCAATCCAACTTTCTTTAAGGCAAAGAAGTGGAATGTTCTGCAGTAGTCCATGGTTAATCACCTGACCTCAATCTAATTGAGCATACATTTCACTTACTGAAGGCAAAACTGAAGCTCCAAGAACAAGCAGGAAAAAAAGGCAGCTGCAGTAAAAGTTTAGCCGAACAACACAATGGAAAAAACCTAGTGTCTATATGTTTCAGACTTCAGAAACATTTTAATATCAAATGGCAAGCATATAAATGCTGTTGTAATTAATAATTATGTTTGTTTGTCCAATTATATTTGAGGCCCTAAAAACATGAAGGCTCCAAATACTTACAAACCTGACAGTGACTCTCAACCAATTATTACATTTTATTCTCCCTTTCCTTTGCATTTACTAAACTGCCACTAGTATGGAACAAAATTGTACCAGATAGTATCAGAATTGGTAAAGTGAATGTACTCTAGCTTGGCAACACATTTATGGTGTACAACCAGACTTTAAGTTTCATCTTGTACCTTACGTGTGGGTACGTGTTTATTGTTTTTTACCTATGTACTCATAACTTGTCTTAGTCTCTTTTTAATGTATCGCTACAGTTTTGTTGGTTTATTGTGTTTTCAAAACAAACTCAATCAAAATACATATTGTGTATCATGAAAATATTTTCATCCATCGTGCTGTTATGTATTATTAAATATTATTAAAACATGGTTCATGGCATTTCTAAAATGACAGGCCACCTGGAACCTGTGGTCAAAGTTTAGTGCAGGTGGCCCAAATGAATCGGAGGGACTACAATCACTAAGCAGCTGATTAAAGGGGTCCTGTTCAGGATGCTGCAGCTAAATGAGCATTTACTATGGTTGCCTGAGAGCAGAATAAATACTATTAGGCACCGTGTTTAATGAGACAACTAGGGACAGAGCAACAATGATGGCCAAACCAGCAATAAATTAACAGGCACTAGGCTAGGCAGAAGGGACACGGGAAAAGACACACAATATGACAGGCGTATGGGGTATAACTGTGAAAGACAACAGCAGATGTCTGGATTTTGGCGGCTACAATGAAAACACAACCGTCCTGTTGGCAGAGCGTTAACAGGTGTGAAAGAAATTCTCAGATGCATTTGCCAATCAACAAAAGGAGCATGAAGGACTGATAAGTAACAGCAACACTTAGTGAAAGACTGAGAAATAAACGTCTTTACACTGGTGTAGACACTGTGCTGAGACAGATGCAAGCAAATGTCAAGCGAAAGTCCCAGAGTGACACTGGTTGAACTAGATGATGGGATCTCCAGAAATAGCAAGTGACCTATCCATGCTCCACCCACTAAAGCATTGCTGGTTGGACAAGCTTGGCAGAAAGCTGGCAAATATTCCCTTCAACCTAATGAGAAAATATTGCACACAACTCCATTATATTAGATACATTGTCAAAATACCTAAATTTAGAGCGTGTTATTAATTTCAAATTAGGGACTGGGCGATTAGGACCAGCCATTACATACAAGTTATTCATTCTTCTGGATAAATATAAAAATAAATATGCATAAGGAAGAGATGCAATTGGTCTAAAACAGTGGTGGGGAATTGAATGCCATAGTCCAGCATAGTCTGCTGATTTCTGTGTTCCAGCACACAAACTAAACCTGGTAAGCAGGTAAGTTGAATCTGGTGGGCTTGAGAAGAAAACTGTGCAGGAGTTCCCCACCTCTGGTATAAAAGGATGTGTAGTTATCACTAAGCAGTTCTGGTGTTCACGGAACAACAGACTGGCCCTCCAGAAGTTAGGCCCCAATTTTATTGAAGGAGTTCTGGAGTATTTTTAAAGTGAGAAGCAGAAACCACAACCAACTTCAAAGACTGAACTTTGGATGTGTTGGGAAAAAAATATCTGTAGATTTCATTTATTTCAAAAATCAAAGTCTCCATAAAAACCTAAAGTTAATAAAGGCAAACACTGACAACTAGAGATGGGAGAATTAATCACTGAATGGGGCTGGGTGACATGGCCAAGCTAGCGGATTTAGATTTTATCTGTATTCTGTTTTAGTAGTTTGAAGGTGGAGGATTTGTAATATATCTAAAATTGTCATACATTACAAAAGCCATACAATATCATCCCTTTAGGTGTCCTTAAAAAGAAAATGGTTCTTTGAAGAGATGCTTTTACTACAGTGACATCGGTTTGGCTGTGCTTTGCGTACAACAGCGCTGATTCATATTAGCCAGCTGCTTAACACAGCTAACCTGCAAACCTTTCTGCTTCTGTTTCTTCTCCTCTTCCAACAGCATCGTTGGTGTTCTTCTGTTTAAAGTGCTATAACTAGCATGAACTGATGTCTTCCTTTCACTTCTGTTGCCTGGAAATTACACTTAAACTAAAACATGACTGTTTGAGTGTAACACACAGAGCAATTCGGCTGTAGTTATGTGGAGCAGGTGTGATTTAATGCTACTCAAGTTTGTTAGGATGATAGAAGGGAGCTCACTCTAGGCTAGTACATGCCACTTATCTTGTCACTCACATTTGGTTTCAGGAGAACAGTTGTCAGTTTTTGATCCTATCTGACTTAGTCAAATCTCGAGGGAGAAGCAAAAGTAAAGATTTTTAATACCACCGACCTACTATGACACTTCACTTAACCACGTCACTTAACCCAGTACAGTGAGTATCAAAAGACAGCAGAACTAGCAAAGACAACTAATGCTGCATCAAGTTTGTGGTTAATGGATAATGGCAAACCAGACATTCCACTGTTTTCAACAGAGCTGAAATGTCAAATTCTGCCACCATAAATAGACATATTCCGTAGATTGCAGTAGTAAGCGGAACCCAGCCCAATTTTTGCCATCAACCGTGGTGGTGGAATAAACCGAATGTTGTTTTGTGTCTTGCACACCCATTAAATATCTCGCAATATATCAGTAATGTCCCACCCTAAACTGAATGGTCTCTCTACGAAACACTGAAGTCCATGAAAAATCTTTTAGCTACATTTCTGACTAACACAATCATTAAAATGCAAAGGCTTGAAGGTTTGAATCTTACAAGAATGTTGTCTGATGACATTGTGTTCTAAAATTTTACCATATGATTTCTGAGCTTTTAAAAAGTTTGGCACTGTAAGAGCACAATTTGATCAAATAAAAAAAACTAGTATCAACAACTTAAAGTTTTGTAGCTCTAGCTTTAAAGTTGTACAAGGAATAGCACTGCCTACAGAATAACAAAAAATAAGGAAACAAAAAGGGCATGTTGAATTTTCTTATATTTGCATTATTACACATTACCAGGGTTGTAAATGATATGCTTGGCCCACTGTTTAATTTGATTTATGATACTGGATCCACAATTCAGTATTCATAAAATATTTTGAACAAAATTTAACGAAAGGAAAATTATGGTCTATATAATCATGTCACTGCTCAACTTTCTAATGACAGTCAGGAGGCAGGAGGAGTGCTGGAATAAGGTGTTGACTGGTGCTGATTATTAGTTTTTGACCAGTGCAGTTGTATTAGATGGCATAATTAACAGAATGGCCTTTATCCATTGCAATATCTCCATTTTACAAAGAATTATTACAATCCTACACAATATGGTTCATATCACCACCATTTGAAAGAAATGCGAGTTTGTAAGTTTCTCTACTAGGAGCCATTTCAACACCTTAAATGACTATTTACATTTCAATTATTTAAATTTTAAGATTTCGGTGCATTTCCCCTTTAAGATATCCAGCTAAACTGAGACATTTTGATTTATTAAATGGTCCCTTACCATAATACTGCAAACTTATTTCTTTACACATCTTAGTGTTTACCTGTAATTCCACTCAGGAGGGGCTCAGCAATGAGCAGATTATTATCAAGCATCCTGGGACCAGGAAAGCCATCAAAATGTCCAAAAAGCATGTAAACAGCTTTAACAGCAGCTTCTACATGCTCTTTCGCCAGTGACCCTGGTTGACTCAGTGACTGATCACCTGACTTGTAGACACTTACAAGCAACAGCAGCAGAGTTGCGGGACTTAAGGAACAGGTGGCGTGAGTCAATAATTAATGAGCAGGAGGGGAGGTGGGTGGCCCACAGGTGATCTAATAAAGAAGGTTACGTATATAGAGAACAACAGCGTCATGGGGGGTGGTAATTACATTCTGTTACCCTTGCTGACAGTTCATTTACAATTGGGGGGAAAAATATCTCTTTTTTTCAGAAGCTTCTCAGAGAGCCTACAGTTTTACCAACTCGTCTCTAGGGATACAGTTCAACTATGGGCCAAAAGGTAGCTAATACACTACATAGGATTGAATTAGCAGGTTGTAAGATTTCTTTCTGTTCTTCTGCGCTTTCTAAGCCAGGAGTTCCCAACTCCTGTCCTGGGGACACCACATTCTGCCCACTTAGCACACCTGATTCAACTGATTTATTAAATTCATGTGCTGGGTCAGTGGGGAAAGCACAAAGTATAGGGTACCCAAGACTGACTTCAAGAAGCACAGGTCTAAACTATTGTACCGAAATACAATTAAACCAATCTAGCTTGTACAATACCAATAAAAGTGGTCAAGATCTCAGTAACAACCTCAAGCAAAATGTGACTTTTGCCTTTAAAAAAAGTGCTGACATTACATCATCTGGAATATATGTATTTCTTCCAACCCATAAATATGTCTCTTAATGAGCATTGGAAGAAGAGATGATCAAAAATAATATGCATACAGGTGTCCAGCACAAGTCTGTGCAAGGTAAGTATCATGCTTGCCTTGACAATACGATTACAACCCTTACTTTAAGCCCCAAGCTTTCACCCCCTCCTCCAGTCTACATATGACCTTAAAAACTAATAGTCTAGATATTTCTTTGTGCACTGACCAGTCTAGTGAACCTGAACGATATATCTGTTGTCGATTTTACTCTCTGCACGCACTTTCGTTTGAAAGCCGTTAAACTAGCGAGGGCAACAGATTGTTGGGAATGTGAGGGGTAATTGGATGAAGTGCTCCATAATCTGCTCTACCTGGACGAGCTTTACAAAACGGGCCTATACGGGAAAGAAAAAGGCTGTTTAAGGGAGTAACGTTACGTTCATATCTAAACTGCATTTTTAACCGACAGCGACAGGTTAAAAAACTGAATACCGTTTACCGGGTCTGCACACAGCCCACAGTACGAGCACCGCACACTGGTATACAGGGCTCGTAAATAAGAAGGAAAGGCAGAAATGAGAAGAAAAGAAGCGGTGCATCAAAACAGCTAGGAAATTGATGTCAGCCTGTCAACGGGACAACGCCGAAAACCCAGCGTTTCCGAAACTGGAACTGCTTCGCATCGCCACCTTTAACTTTTTCCTTTCAGCAAATTCCGTTTAGGCGATAAATAAGACCATAGTACAGCGGAAAGCCTTACCGTTTTAGTCGCAAAGCCATGGAAATAGTCCTCAAATACACCCGATGTGAAAGTGCCTGAGAAGAGAGGGCACGAGAGGAAGAGAGTGTGTGTGTGTGTGTGTGTTTGTCAGAGTCCGACTGTCTCTCTCGCTCAGGAGCTCGAGCGCCCCCTGTACGTCGAAGCACGCCAACGTCCAACGGTCGAAGCACCAACATAAAAGATCCCGGCCAAAAATAAATAAATAAAAAATCTCTCTAGAAGCGACGTGCTGGTGCAGCTCGTGGGCAAACCCGGAGGTCAGGGGCAGTTAATGGCGCCCCTTGAGTCCACTTCGTCTGGACAGCGATGTTCAGAAAGCGAATGACCCTTAAATCGCCCCGCATGCGCATGACACGGGAGTAATCCTATTACACTGTGTAGACAGTGGACGCACACACACTCTCTCACTCTCTCTCTCTCACACACACACACCGCTGTAGAGGCAGAGTTGCTGCTACTGACGAAACCCAAATGCTGTGTTTTTTTCAGGTGAACGAGAAAAAACATTGACTGACGTCTGAATAAATGCGATCTCAACTGTCGTATAGCAGACTACAGTGAAGTGGAGTACTGTAGTGTAGTAAAGTGAAGTTCTGCGCGACCACACAAGTTGTGCCGCTAGCTGGGGGATGTGCTGTGATGTAGTTAGAGCTTTGGGAGGGGCTGCGCTCCGGTGTAAATGAAGCTCCCGAGTCCTGAGGTAGACGTGGTTTGTATTAAGGGAAGCAATGCTATCAGTCCATCTGTTGCCTGAGTGGGATTACATTAAACCCCGTTGAGCTCCAGCATTCAGAAAAAACACCCACTAGGTGGCCATCAAATAAGCACAGGTCTAAGCATAGGAGAAATGGGCTTAATTGGGGATTGGGGAGGAGTGGGGGTCTACTGAAAGGAGCAAGGTCACAAACCGCATGCACAAACCCCTCACACAAAGAGAACGTTTTTACACTAGATCTTCACAAGATCTACACAAGTTCTTATTCAACTCTACATTTTCATTCATCAGAAAATACAGTGTGATGCTATAGTGTAGCTGTGTTTCCACAAACATTGCATTTTGTCCCCATGACAAAAATTAAAGCATTCTTAAACTCACACATATAGACTACATTTTTGTAGAATTAAACCGAATTCAACAGTTACTGTATTACTGGGTTACTGTGCCTTTAAGATTTTAATTCATGTAAATGGCATTTGTTCTGATTGGCTACACTGTATTGATTCATTCCAAAAGGATCCCATGGTGAAACATCCCTTATAGCTTCAGTGGGCTGCTGTGTTTTTCTATTTCAAATGGACTGTTGTTGCAGTGTATTTTCTCTAAATATGGACCATATGGAGTGTAAAGTACATACAAAAACATTTTTACATACAGTATTAACATCTTTTTTTTTAATGAAGCATCCTAAAAAAAACAGAATGTACCTTTAGAGTACATTCCTTTAATGTGTCCCTTCAAAAAAAATATGTTTTTCTCACTTATTCTCGATTGATGATGACATCAGTGTCGTCTGAGGGGTCAATGGTCACAGGTACCACCATGTTGGGTTCCAGCCTTGACATTTATGTACAAGAGGTTTCTCTAGCACTAATCCTTTGTCTGATTACTGGCACTAACTGCTTTACCATCCTATTGTCTAGACCTAGTAATGCTTCTCCATCAGTTCATCTCTCTTTTCTGCAAGATAATAGAAAAAGAGACTCAGATGACATAAAAGATTAACAGGAAAACGGTTAATTTATTGGGATGGAGCTCTTTCATCCAAGACTAATGTATATTTCTATCAATGTATGAGTGGTGCTGGCTGGCAAAATGCTATGGAAATAATGATTTCCTGAACAAAACTGGCATCCCATATTTCCCCTACACTCCCCTATACAACAACCTATTTGTATAAGCGGAAATCAAACTAATGTGGCTGAAAGTAATGTAAACCATCTTGGTCACTGTGATGCATGTTCTTTAAGAAAAGGGATGTTTGTGTGGATTTGTGTACAATAACATGTATGTAAATGAGATCTGTTCTGATTGGTTGACCTGCCTCATTCTTGGTGGAAACACATAACACTCACTTTTACCCAAAAAGACATTTTAAAGGTTTAAATGTTTTAGAAAAAACATTTGTTTAATGAGATGTGACTGCAAAGGTTTTTTTTATGTTTTATGAACCTCCACATCATGTATAGAAGGTGAAAGAAAGGGTTTCACACTCACATATCAAGTGACTCTTCTATGGCATCAATCAATAAACCCTCAATGACACTTTTTTTAGACAGATCAATGTTCTGTAGCTTGAAGGTGTCTTTGTTGTCCAGATTTCCAAGCTTGAAGTAAACAGCTGCCTTTCTTTGAACCAGCTGGGTTGATCATTTTAAACTCATCCACATAGAAAGGCTGATTGAAGTTGTGATTTGTCATATACTTCACCATCAAAAGAATTCCCCTTGGTGTTCTCATCAGAAATGTATTGGTTTGTATTTACAGTTGCACTTACAGCTTCCTGAGATCACATTTTCATGCTTCTTTCCTATAAGGGGAGGGGTATAACATGCAGCATTATTTTCCAGCACACAATCAGAGCTATTGTTCCTAATGCATTCCTGAAAAACAAACTCTTTAGCTTGTTATCCTCCATGGTTATCTACTAGTCTGACAAATAAAGCTTGATATCATTTTCAGCCATGAATGCATCACATATTGTCAGCACTTTGCTGACATGGTGCACAACTAATTCTTTATGAGTACAAGATCTGCTTATATCTGCATTGCAGTTCTAAACTCATCTAGAATATACAGTTCTAAACTCTGAAGAAGCTCTGAAGAAAGCTCTGAAGAAATCTTTAAGTTAGGGCTAAGCTTGGTATGAGCAACAATGTTTTCTTGTCTTGCTGTACTTGTTTGGTCAACTGGTTGAATGGCTCATGTTGATGGTACAGTCCAATATTCAGTGAAAGGAATTGGAAAGGGTAATTAGGAGGGTTTCCCAGACATCTCCAGTTGTCTACTTGTTCAAATTTGTGCTTAAAGCACATCCTCAAGTGTACTCTTTATTCTGAAAGTCTGAATGAGGGTAATGCTTAAGCAATCATTAATAGTGTACATTTTGGGTTTGTTTTCATTTACGTTTTATTTTATTAGTGATTATTTATACTGGTTCAGAAGTACAGAAGAGTGAGTGGGATGCTCGGAAAGGAAAGTATTAAAATCACAACTGTGCTGGATGCATAAATATATTTTAGAAGTAGGACTACCTAGTTTTAGTTTAAAACAGAGGAGCTTAAACGTTAATATTTGTGTGCCATGACTTTCATTTTTACACATCAGCTATATATGTGTACTATTGTAACACTGACAATTTGAAGTAGAAAAGATATTCTTGACTCTAGCGATCCCTTAATCTCCACTTTTTTATTGCCTATTAGGCAGATTAGGATCTGCGTAATAAATATAATTAAAATGTAGGCATTGAGGAATCCCAGTAAAAGCCAGAGTTTTTTTTAGGTATCTGACATCTTCAAGGAACCCCCCTGAGGTACTCAGGGCTTACTCGAATTAAAAAGTTGGCTAAAGCTGAAGCAAAGGCTTAATGGAATGTAATGAGGTAGTCTAAGGCTTCAGCAAGAGATTACAGACTGTCAAGATCTTCTCCTGTATCCCCCTCATGCGGGCAAGTTTTATAAGGACCACTGAAATATGACCCGCGATTGCATATTCAAGGCACTTCAGTTTTCTACAATGTGGAGAAAGCAGTATAGTCTCCACTACACTGGGTGGTGGATATTTGATGCTTAAGAACTATTAAATAGTAAAATAGAGTAGTGTATGTGATCAGTGGCAAATTTCAGTTCAAGCCCAAAATACAGTCAGGGTAATGATAAATAAAATAAAATAAATCTAAAAACTAAAGAGTGACAGCCTGAAAATCCCCTGCGGCAACTGCAGCTGATGTTAGCAGCACGTCTAAGGCAAGTTGAACTCTGCATGGATGATGAAACTTTAAGTGAGGCATGTCGTAGAGAACAGCTTCAGGTAATCAATGTCTTTAGGTAATTGATTAGCTGGATAAGTTGTCGTTGGAGAAAAGGTTTTTTGTGGTTTGTGTCAACTTATATCAACCGCTTTAACAAGTGTGAGTCACCACTGAGTCACTGCATTGAAGTTCCTTATCAGCATGCTATTTACGGTAAACAAACAGTAATGTTAAGTGATTCACACGTGATTCCTCTGAGGCTCTGAGGCACACATGACAGCGTATGCACGCTATACCCTGGTGACAGACTATGACAGGCTGGAAGTTGCAGAAAAACTTTTGAGAGGGAAGATTTAGAGAGGGGTTTTATTTTGTGTAGTGTGTAAAATGTGCTAAATACATAACAATGTTGAAATTGAAAAACTCATTTTCAACAATTGAAATTAATTTTTTTGCCATAAAAAGAGAAAAATACAGCAAAAGGCAGATGAGCTAAAATTCACAATTGCACAGTACAAAATTACACAGCAATCAAAAAACAATAGGCGTCCATACCTTGATGCAATATTAAGCACACACTCAATTAATGATCTATAGAACATTCAAATGATCTCTGAAGTAGTGGAACTGCTAATGTGTTCATATGGTATAGATATAGATATGGTATATATATGGTATCGACAAAAACATAAAATACATGTTTTTCTTTGGACAGTGACACTATATTTGTTCCCTATTCACAGCTATCTGGCCTTGAAGACACTAAGATCCAGGAAGCTGTCATCAAACTAGGACATAAGACTATATTGACACTAAAGGGTAAGCGGGATGCCCTGCTGACAGGAGGTAAGGGCATCTGCATACCTATTAGGCAAGAGATCACTGCTGTTACATTGTAACTTGTTTGTATATGTAAGGAACAACACAGGAGACAAAACACAGCACTGTGATACACCAGGATTCAGGACAGGGCAATCACAAGGATGTTGTTAATGCAAACTCGCTGGGGCCACTCATTTAGGACATCCTTCAGCCAATTGAACAAAGTACTACTAAGACTGAAGCTACACAACTGTTTTAAAGAAGATGTGGCTGAGCTATATTAAAGGTTGCTGAAAAAATCCATTAAAAGAATTCCAACATGTGAATCTGCTTTGTCTAACTGCTGGTGAACGTTGTCCAAAAGATTAAGTGTGGCATCAACAACCTCATGATTAACTCACTAAACAAACTGCATGGGATCCATTCACTCACTTATCCAAGATAAAAGTTTTTTTGAAACTAGGTGCTTCGTGCTTTTACTAAGTAACGACGTGATGGGCAGCAGGTCGAAACTCATTTAATGCTTTCGCTCGAGATTTGGCTGCTGGAATGATTATAGCCACTTTCCAAGCCCGAGGAACAGAGCTTGCATTAAGAAAGATCTGAAATAGGTATGTAAAAATCAATCCCAACTGGACAGCACATTGCTTTAAAAGTTTCCCATTTAAACTCTCCTAACCTGTCCTGATGCCAGAGGATTAACCCTTCAACACAGAAGGCATTTCCTTTTGCTTTAAAATCATTTCAATCATCACATGCAGCCTGACACTCTTTACTAAAGTCGAGTCCACTGAATCTTGGAGAATTCAGCTTGTTTGAAAAACTGTATGGTTCATGACACTGCAGGGCTGATTTCTGTTTCCTACCCATCACTTTGTTCAATCCCTTCCAAGCCTCTTTTGCATTTCCAAACCATTCCAAAACCTATTCCAAATCCCCCCTCAACCTTCTGTTTGTAATCTCTCTGTGCTTTTGTATGCCCAAAGTCTTTTTTTAACTCCCTTACTCTTTTCAGATTTCTCAACAAAAATGCACATTCCTCAGAATTTAAACAGTGGCTCAATCCAAGTACCAAGAGTCTGTAGAAGATCTGTCTTACAAGCCTATTATAATTTAATTTTCAATGAAGAAAAGCTCACTAAGGTACACAATAACTGACATACAACAGCAGATATGGCATCGACTGATTTGCATGCACAGTCAACGTCTTTGTTTTTTTTTGTTGTTGTTATTTTTTTTTCGACAGTATTTGCAAGGCTGCTCACAATAATCATTTACCGTTATTACTAACACCCCATTCACGGCTTATATCCCTGCTGAGTGCCAGAAAACCTAGCAAATATAGAGCCAATAAGATCCTGACAGGCTGCAGGTACCAAAGGCAATAGAAATGTTGTCGCCGCTGCTGTTTATTCAAATGACACAGCCCTGAATAACTTCTCTAAATCGAGCATTCAGAGAGGGTATGTGTCAACAAACAACGAATAAATTATTTGAAGAAGAGATTCGTAATAAGATACACTTGTTGGTCTATCGTACTGGCATTTAAACAGCCCTCACCTCACTGTTAGCATTCCCTTGGGATCTTTATGAGGCTAAACCAGAGTCTTGTTAGCAGCAGTCTTTATACGCAGTTCCTACTACACATTCCACTTTTTGGGCATTAAGCTGTTAACTCTTAACTGTAAAAGAAAACTAGCAGTAAAAATTTGAAGTTAATTCCCTAAACTAAACTAAAGACACCTTAAACTAGTTTTAGTTTCTACTTTACATAAAAGGACACAAAAATTGTGTATGCATGTCAGTTGAACCCAGTATTTCTGTCATACAAAAAGCCATCAGACACAAGAGGCCATGTGTTGCAGTTTACTATGGTTAAAAACGGTGATGCTTGGCACAACACATGGAGATGCACAGCCTTTAGTCCTCTCTTGGCAAGCATACAGAATTCACTTGATGTGTGTCAAAACATGTGAAAACATTTTGCTGTGTCTTTAAAATGGTTTGTTCATCAGACTTTACAACCGTAGCTGTCTGTCAAACTTAAAGAAAATTAAAGTAGAAGTATATGACCATGCAGCCAACGGGAATACATGTTTTTTATTTTGTAAACAACAATATTCATAATTCAGTTTAGTCCCAGGTGAAAAGAAGTGGTCTGAGAACTTCTGAAACTGTGAAACTTTCAATTTAAGAGGATTATTTTAAGCTTATCCACCTAAGATGGTCTGCTTCAACCGTCAGAATGTGGATAAAATCACACATCATAGTTGCTGCTTGCAGTTTGTAGCTGATGCTGTGACACTAATAAAGCTTCAGAGGCTTCAGCTCCAAATGCTGAGCGAAGCCTGATCGATATTGTCTCCTTCATAGCCCGGAATGGTAGATTTCTCCGCATAGTATGCCATTTTCGTTACTTTGCGCTATCATTGACTGCATCTTAGTTGTGTACTACACACTAACACTATATACTATATACTTTGTGCTAATCTTAATAATATGGCTTTGTGTCATCATCAACCAGATCAATCAGACTGCAGAACAAACCAAACCAAAGTATTGAGACCACCTTGAGAGGATCAGTTAGTTTCTGTTTGTACTTCTCTGACTTCTCCAGCTTATTTTGTCTTATTTTATCTGAAGCCATGAGACTTCTCATCTGAAGTGGTTTCAAACATTCCATTCAGACTCCTTTTTACATCTTCAATGTATGACATGTAAAAGGGTGATGAGTTGGGATCATGAGATCCCAACTCAGCGCACCACTGCTGCGCTCCCTTCACTGGCTTCCTGTAGCTGCTTGCATTCAGTTTAAAGTTCTGATGCTTGCCTACAAAGCCAAGAATGGACCAGCTCCTCCTTACCTTATGGCAATGGTCAAAAGTCGAACCGCACCTCGAGCCCTTCGCGCTTCAAGTACGGCTCAGCTTGACCCGCCATCGCTCAAGATTCATGGAAGACACGCAACAAAACGCTTCTCTGTACTGGCACACAGATGGTGGAACGAACGTCCACTAGCTGTCCGAACAGCAAACTCTCTCGTGGTCTTCAAACGCAGACTGAAGACCTATCTCTTTGTAAAGCACTTATAATCACTAATATACTGAATACTGGTATAAACTGTAATTGCACTTTATCTTCTAGGAGCACTGGCTAAGTACTGCACTTGTACTGTATGTAGTCTTGTATTTATTCTCTTCTCTGTAGGTGTTCCAGTCTTGCTAAGTATTGCATTGTCTTTTTTCTAGGTATCAGCACTGGCCCTGTGTTTATGGAAGTGTTTGAGTATAAGAGTAGTTTGGACGTAAACCTGTTTGTACTAGATAGAGATTCATACTCTAACTGAACACTAAGCACTTTTGTAAGTCGCTCTGGATAAGAGCGTCTGCTAAATGCCGTAAATGTAAATGTAAATGTAAATGAGAGCAGCTGTCCATGGTCCTGAAACTTCTGGCTGTGCTTTTAATGGGATAGAAAACGTCTGTTTGACTTTCTTATTGATAACTGCAACTGCTGTTGTTGACATATAAATAAGTAATGATAAGTAACACAACAAAATCGTATTCACTCCGTAAGGAATCAATTGAACAATTTAAGCCATGTGTTCGGGACCCTCTAATCAACCTCTGAATGTCTCAAAATTCTAGGGAAATTTCAACATGTGACTTAGAAAGATTATTCTTCTTATCCAACATGAAATATTTACAGTAACCACTAATAACCACAAAGAACGCTTGACCCAAGCCTAAAGTCTATACTTACTAAACACAAAAGGATTAAACTGACTTATGCGTTATTAATAAAACTGACAGTTCATAACAAACCTTTGTCAAAAAACACGCTATGACTTCATGTAAGGGTCAGTTAGGTTCTGTTCATGGAAGTGCTTCTCAAACTTCTCCAACTTATTTTGTGGTGTTTTTGAAGAAGCCACAGGACTACTAATGTAAAGTGGTTCCAAACATTCCATCCAGACCCCTTTTTACATCTTGAGTGTATGACATGGTGATGAGTTGAGAAATGCTAATGAGATTATGGGTAGCTGCTGTCCATGGTGCTGAAATTTCAGGCTGGGATGGAAAACTTCTGTTTGACACTACTTTTGATAACTGTACTTGTTGTTCTTGACATAAATAAGTAAAACAGGAAAAACAGTAACACAGGAAAATGGTTTCACTCATTATTAAAATGACTTGAGTGCTTGTCCCAGTTTGTTATTATAATACATAATCTCTAGAAATAGCCCACAGCAAAATCATTATAATACAATTTTTTTTTCTAGATTCTTTGTTCTATGTATACAAACACCACTGAAATGACATCAGAAACTTTGATCTCATAAATGAATACATAAAATATTACAATGTAAAAACATGTCTGACCTTAGAGAGGCTGCTTATTATGAGGTGATGAGGGAAAGTGGCCGGTAAACCCCTGCCACTGTGCTCCATACAAGGCTGCACGGTGGAGAGAAAATATTTAACAACACAAGACACAGATGAATGTGAAACAGAGAAACCAACGACTGTCTATTCATTAAATTTGGTTTAAGCCATTCTAAAACTGTACATGAAAGCAACCCAATATACAAGCGGGTGCATCAGAAAATAGAATTTTTAACAGATCCAGTTAGACAAAAATACCTTTTTTCCTAAATATACTTACATATATTAATAACCAATGCTAAATAAACAATGAACTAATATAAATAATTAGCAAGCACAAATTTAATCTGTGCCTATGAATATAAAATGATACCAAGTCTTACATTTAATATGTGAACAGAGGGATGGGATCCTGAGGGTTATTTGGTAGGATCTGCTCTCTATGATGCTGAACTCGCTTCCTCCAGCCTCATGTGGCAAAGTAAAGCCAAATTTTCAATAAACATAGAAAACCCACTGAGTCAGAATATGTGTCTATCTTAGTAGAGCGCTGAGATTGGAATAGCCTCTCTTACGAGGGAGGAATCTATTTTTCTAGATGCAGTGTAGCTGTGAATGTGTGGGGACAAAGCTGACTCCATGGAACAGGCACAAGCTTTCCTGTCTGTCCTCCAATTCCCCTTTACAAGATGAAAAATAATAGTAAATAATTTCTTTTCATAGTTATTTTGACACCTCAAGTCAAGTCAAGTCAAGGGTTTTATTGTCATTTCAACTACATACAGAGTGCACAGTGAAACGAAACAACGTTTCTCCAGGACCATGGTGCAACATAGACAGTGCATACAAGACACAAGTGCAACACAAACAAACAACTGCAGACAGACAACAACACAGTACAGACAGAGAATAATAAATAATTGCCGGTAGTGTGCAAATTGTGCAATGTGTAATAAATAGAGTCCAGTGAGGTAGTAAAGTTATTAGTGCAATGCTTTGTGCAAAAATGCTTCCCCTTTTTTATCTGGGGTAAATGGTTGGGGAGAGAGAGAGAGAGAGAGAGAGAGAGAGAGTACATGTACCAGAAAAGATATCAGTTCAGACGTTGAGTTGTGTTGAGAAGTCTGATGGCTTGGGGGAAGAAGCTGTTGCAGAGTCTGGTCGTGTTGGACCGGATGCTGCGGTACCTTCTTCCTGATAGCAGGAGGGAGAACAGTCTGTGTGAAGGGTGGGTGGGGTCATCCACAATGCTGGTTGCTTTGCGGATGCAGCGGGTGGAGTAAATGTCCAAGACAGAGGGGAGAGAGACTCCGATGATCCTCTCAGCTGTCCTCACAATGCGTTGGAGGGACTTGTGGTCAGAGGCTGTGCAGGTCCCAAACCAGGCAGTGATGCAGCTGCTTAGGATGCTCTCTATGGTTCCCCTATAGAAGAGGGTGAGGATGGGTGGAGGAAGACGGGCCTTTCTCAGCTTCTGGAGGAAGTAGAGACGCTGCTGGGCTTTCTTGGCTGTAGAGCTGGTGTTCAGGGACCAGGTGAGGTTCTCCGCTAGGTGGACACCAAGGAACTTGGTGCTCTTAACAATCTCCACAAAGGAGCCGTTGATGTTAAGCGGAGAGTGGTCCGGTCTTGATTTCCTGAAGTCAACAACCATTTCCTTGGTTGTTGGTGAAGGTTGTTGACTGTACACCAGTCTGTCAGCTGCTGTACCTCCTCCCTGTATGCTGACTCGGCGCCTTTGCTGATGAGACCCAGCACAGTTGTATCATCGGCGAACTTTATGATGCTGTTAGAACTGTGTTTCGCAACACAGTCATGAGTCAGCAGGGTGAACAACAGAGGACTCAGTACACTGCCCTGGGGTGCCCCAGTGTTCATGGTGATGGTGCTGGAGCTGCGGTCCCCAAACCGGACTAACTGGGGCCTCCCTGTCAGGAAGTCCAGGATCCAGTTGCATAGGGGGGTGTTGAGGCCCAGCAGGCTTAACTTCCTGATGAGATTCTGTGGGATGATGGTGTTGAATGTTGAACTGAAGTCTATGAACAGCATTCTGACGTAGGTGTCCTTCTTCTCCAGGTGGGTAAGGGAGAGATAAAGGGTGGTGGTGATGGCATCGTCTGTGGAGCGGTTGGGACGATATGCGAATTGCAAGGGGTCCAATGAAGAGGGCAGTTGGGTCTTGATGTTCCTCATGACTAGCCTCTCGAAGCACTTCATGATGATGGGCGTGAGAGCTATGGGATGGTAGTCATTGAGGCAGGACACCGTGGACTTCTTCAGCACAGGGACGATGGTGGTGGTCTTGAGGCACGTTATATATTCTGTATATAATATTCTGTCAGTATATTGCAGTCTTTAACTGCATATCTGTCAGAGTGAATTATTTTTGATCAATTTCAGCAAACTGCGATATTACACAAAGAGAACCCTTTCAAACACACATTATTGTTATTATAATCATTATCCCATTCATTTAAGGAGACCCGACATGCAAATCACAAGTGTGGAAAAGTAATAGGCCTCTTATTCAACCAATTAACCAAATATAATTGATAATGAGACTCAGCTAATTGAACACAGTCAGGCTTGAATACAGTCTGTTGAATGTCAACCTCATTCATATTGATGCTTACGCTCAGAATGATGCTGTCACCGGCAAGTTTTTAAAAGTCAGTGTTGTGACTGCACAGTGACTCAAATTTACAAAAAAGTACCTGGACAATCTTTAGGCCTTTGGGAATAATTCTCTTGAACCTTTTAGTAATTGACAGAAGTACAAAGCAATAGTTTATATTTTTTTAGCAGATCAGCTTGATTGTATTTTGTAAATACAAACAAATTTTGAATTTGATGCAACACTCAACAAAAGCTGGGACTGTATGTAGAATATTCAAGTTGCACAATAAGCGGGTGAATTGGTAACAGGTAAGGATATTATGACTGGGTATGAAGGAGCTCAACCAAATACTCTTTTTGCAAGCAAAGATAGGTCACGGCTCACATGGCTTGTGAAAATCTTATCAATTCATAAAGAACATTCCTTACAAAAGACAGCAAATATAGGTTTTGTCTACCGTACATAATATTATAAAAAGATTCACAGACATCTCAGTTCAGGTAGGGCAACACCAGAAACCACTGCTGAATGTGTGTGACCTTCGATCCCTCAGACAGCACTGCATGAAAACCATCATACTGCTGTGTTAAATATAGCCAGATGAGCTCAGGAGTACGTGTGAAAACTGTTGTAGTGAAAAGAAATATTTCGTCCTGTTACTGCACTCAGAGCAATGCTGAAGCACCATTAGTCTGCTCTGCTGATTTTAAGATGGGTTCGCTTACGTTGTCTATTTATTAAAGTTACTTACTGCTTAACTTACTGATAACATTGGTAAAATTGAACTTATTAAAGTCTCAGCCAAACAAGTGGCACAGCATCAGCTTTAAGACTCAGTCACACTGCTTAAAAAGGTAAAACTAGCTCATATTACCAAGCATGAACATACTGAAAATGAAATGCTTCATGTTTTAGCAATTGTAGGAAGTTTAAAATTACATTAAGTTTAAAATTACATTAAGTTTTAAATTACAACTTTGGGGTACCTTGTTGGCCTGAGCAGAACTTCCCACTTGCTTGTCTTGACATTCACAGGTCAAATGCTTCATCATCATTGACCTATTCCTACAGCTACATTCTATGACAAACACCAGACATTCAGTTACTATATATGAACAAAGTAGTCAATCTATCTTTCCTTGAGATAATATCCTTCCTTATACTTTTCACTGCATCTTGGCTTCTCAGAAAATATAAAGAGTAAGTGGTACAGGGAGACTTAGGGTTTGAGTCATGAAGGTCAGTATCTGTAGTACTGGAGAAAGTCTTTGGGCTCCAGTTTGGAGCGTAAGTGAAGTTTATCTGATGAGTTTCAGGAAAAGAGTGCGATGCGGCAGCACAGTTTATCATCTCAGTGCTAATTGTGCTTCCTCTGGTGGTGGGGTGCAGACCCTGGGGTGAGCAGTGTGATAGTTAACTGAACACACAGGTGATCTGCTTGGAAATGTCAAAGGCACTTCTAAATGCGAGGGGCTGAGTTATTATGCTGCTCCTCAGTGTGGGTGTACATCATGCCCTCTTCAAAGGATCCATACTGTGAAAAATAGGGATGCACAATGATATCGGAACCATATCAGTACTGCTTGATTATTTTTAAAATGGAATAATTTAGATGTAAATGTAAAAGAAAATGACATTTGCTTAATATTTGAGAATGCCCGTTCATTAGCTCCTGCAAACAACCCAGGTGTCATCACTTTTTCATCACGTGTATGGTCTTTTCTGAAACCACTGATCTTCCTGACTCTAATTCCCAGCGTGCACTTCCTGATGACGTCCCACCCACAAGTCTTCAACACATCAGTCACACACCTCTCTCACGCTCTGCTTCCCCAGAGTACTGATTACACACCCACCATATAAACACATTCCACACACTCATTCATTGAAAAAGTTTGCTAAACCTTGGGAGCGTCTGAAATCTTCTACAAGTCAGTAGGTTCCAGATTAGACCCGGTACGTACTGCTCGAGCTGCAGACTAGTAGAGCAGTTTTAGTATCCACACATTCTCGGACATAACTACATCCTCCATCTTACCTGCGTCCTGTGACACGAGACGTTAGACCACCACCATAAAAGTCCCGCTATTTATTTAAAAGCCCCGTTTACTGACACCTTTTTAGATATTTTTTGTGACACAGACCTGCACTTTGGTCTGAATATGTACTCAGATAGTGTCTAACTGTAGCTCGGAGACGAATCAGAAGGAATTTAATGATTGCTTTATCTCAGACGTAACGCTAACTTCTGTAGCAGCAGTACAATAGCCGTAGCTATGTACACACAGCTGACGTACTGCTTCCCCACTCTTTCTTTTCTCCACTTTGAATTAATCCGCGGCTCCAGGTGAATTGTGGGACATCACAGTGTGCTGTGTTCGCCTACATTAAAATGGCTGCCAATTCAGGAGGTTATCTGGGTACCTATCGACTACTACTCGATACCAACTGAGTATTCGAACATTTCACCTACTGAGTTGTAGGAAAGTAGGCAATTTCCGACACATCCCTTGTTTGCAATTCCGAGCAAAACATTTTTAACAACCAAAAAGAAACTACCGTAAACTAATAAAACAATAAATAGTCTTGTGTCAATATTGCTTTATTAGACTAGTCCCACAAGCCCAGCCAAAATGGTGCTAAATATCTTGATTTCTAACAAGGCTGCAGTTATCTTCTTACTCACTTTTTTCCACCTTAAATGGAGCAGCTGTTATATTGGACTTTGGTTTTTCAATGTAGAACCAAATAGATCTCAGGGCTGGACTGTGTGTGCATTATTTCATTTAGCAGTACAGGTGCAACGGCTCAGATAAAGACAGATGTATGTGGCTGAGGCTGGGTTTAAAAGCTTTAATAATAACAGGGCAATCCAAAATCACAAACCATAAACAGGCAAAGGTCAAAACAGAGCAAACAGGCATGAGTAGCCTAGTTAGAAGAGGCATAGTTAAAAAAGAGAGCCAAAAACTGAAATGAGCAAAATACATACAAACAGAAACAATAAAGCACAATGAGAGTAACTAAACAAACAGGTTAAATAGTCACAGGTGAAGAAAATCAATAATCAGGCAAGCTAGAGCTTTGATAGGTGGAAGGGCAGAAGTTTGAAGTCTCCCAGGGGATCCTGGAACTGTCTGAAGCTGGTGTAGTTCCAGCTGGGCCGGTGGGAGACTTTTGCTCTCTGCCAAATATATAACAAAACACATAACTGTGGAAGAACTGGTACACCAGCCACTAGTACAGTAGACATGATATTTACAGACTACAAATTCAAACTGTAATTCACTCATTTACATATATTTCTAAATCATTAGTTACAAAAGCAATTGGTCCTGTTTAGATTTTCTTTACTGTCATATGCAGTGTGGTTCAGGTAATCATACAAATACTTCAAACAAATGCTAACTGTCTGTCACAGAGGTGAAGACGCATTCAGTCTAAATCGAAGGCAGTCAGAGCGGGAGATGAAGCCAAAGAGAGAGGCAGCAGAGTCAAGCTGCGTCCTGTGGCGATAAAAAAAGTCTGATGATGGACTTTTGAAGACAGATATCATCTAGCCATGTTAGCTGTTGACCACAGCATTGGCTAATGAACATGAGTGAAGATCCACATTTCCCCACAGCATTTAATGGGCTCAAAATTAAACAATTGGCTGCTTAGATGTTTTATGGCCAGATATATGTTATTCTCTCATTAATACGCTCACAAGCAATGAAACAAAAAGACCAGAGTTGATTTCAAGTTTGGCCTTTGCATTTAGAATCTGTTGCTATTATGTCTCAGTATAAAGTCCAAACATTTGCTGCTGTCAGTGAAGTAAACCTGATTAGGCTGAATGATAAGATAAAAGAGATAAGCCAACAGAGGTGACAAAAATATCAACTATTTTGTAAGTTCTTAAAAAGAGGTGATGCTTTAGGGGTCTTCTCTCGATTGTTGAGTAGGGCTGGGGCGACGCAAAGTACAAGGAAAATGCATGGCCATCCTAGACTTAATGTATTAAAGGGTATCCTAAACGCACATGATCTATAAATGGTTGAAGTTGGTCTTTAACCATTTATAAAGACTAAAAGTTGGACTTTTAGAGGCACAAATGACATGTGGCTTACATGCCTCACGCACCAGAAATCAGACAGTTTGTGGACAATATATGTTGGCAGAACCAGCTATGTGTGTTTTAAAGCTCCCAAGGTATCAAGAACAGCCTTAGGTCTCTACACTGGACAATTAAGAAACTGTTAGCACTGCGACTTTTCAAGTGACGCGACTGAAAGAAACCTGTTACGTGTGTTAATCTTAAAAAAATATGCTAAATGCAATCCATTGTCTGGTCAAGTAGGTTAAATGTGTGATTGCAGTGCAGTTCTTCTGGCCCTTTTCTAAACGCAGCAATTATTAAACGAAACAGACTTACCAGGGTTAGTTTCCACTGGTTAGTCTAAAACTGCAGAGTTTCCACTGTATCAAGTTTAAACATGTTTAACTTCAGCTACAGCTTCGCTCATCATGTGTCACTGTTTCACAAACCCGGAGAATGAACGCAGACCTGGACAGTGAAACTGATTTCCTCATATTTGTGATTTTAAAAGTCTAACTCAGAGATATATATTCATTCACTGGAGTATGTACTATCCGGGAAGTAGTTGTTATCAAGGTTTTCCTAAAACTTTGAGAAACAGAGCCCTCAGGACTGGAGCTTGTGAGTGGTTTAATGTGGAAATCCAATGCTGTGGCTCTGTGCTAGTTGTGGTGTTCAGGGCACTCGCTTAAGCTGTTAATGTTTACAAGGGCTGACTGGGAAGAATTAAACCTGCTGGACTCATCTAAAATAAAACGTAATAAGTGCTAGTTTCTTTAATCTGTCCATTTAGAAGTGGGATGTGGTAAACATGGCGATCTGCTCTGCTTTCTTCTCTGTTGTGCAAAACTCACTGCAGACAGATTTCTCGTCGATCAGATGTTTTTGTGCAATACACTCTGTCATCTGAAAGCAGCTACTTTCAAAGAGAATGAGTTCAGAGACACACTTTCTAAATGCATTAATTACCACAAGATGCATGAGATGTGCGACCCTTCAGCCTAGTCAAACTAGCCTTTCGCCCCGTGTTAGAAGTATTTCCAGGCATGTTTATTATTACATCATTTCTTGTTGCTGTACTCTTGTTGCTGTGCTGTTGTTGCTGTGCTCTTGTTGCTGTCCTCTTGTTGCTGTAAGTGTTATTATTTTTTTTAATTGGAAGCATCTAGGAGCAACAACAGGTCAGACATAAAGAGACACACCACTTAAAATCAAAGCGGGGCTGCCAAATTGCTGAAGCACCACAGCTGGCAAAACTGTATCAGCCCATGTGTGGTCTGAATCATATGTGCCAGAATAAAAAAGCTTAGCCAGTGTGCCGAGTCGGCATAATCTCCGTAGTGATATAGCAACAGCGCAGACCGATATTTCTGGGCAGAGTCTGGCAAATACTCTGCTGAGTGGTAAAGCTCAAGTGAGGCTGAACTGACTGTGCCTGACTTGGGCGCATTTCAGTGTACCATGCCTGCGTCCAATTAAAGAGGTGGGCCCGGGTGCAGTTTAGTTGGATTCCCGAGCACGAAACAAGAACCCGTAAACGCTGTGTCTGTCCAGTTTAACAAACATGGCAGCAAACGAATAACTCTGAGATGTGAGAAAGAATCTGCTGCACCATTTAAGGTGTTATGAGAGAATTAGACTTCCAGCTCATGTGAGATCAGAGCTTTGGATGTAGCACAAAACTTGAAGTACGCGAACACGCGCAGCTGCTGCGATTGCATCATTTTTTATATGTGCACACACTCGCAGCACTTAAAATTCTTCAGAAGAAAACTTAGATTATGGCTATAGTGACCCTCAGATCGATGATGTAAGCGTGTATGGGCCCAGGACATTAAGTGCAAGGTGAATGCTGGCCAGGGGGGCAGTAAGAAGGGGGGACAATTTTGATGTGGCATAGTACAAGGCATCAAGGCCTAGTGTGAGTACGCCCTTAAAGTACGGTGCAAGTGTCAGACTCAGATTGGGTTCATTACCAACTCTGGCTTCGTGCCAGAATGGCTTATTTTGTTATTTTCGTACCACTTGCGCACTACCATCCCCCACAGATTTCAGTTTAAACATGTTTTTTCCCAGCACTGATGGAAATTCTCCTCTTAGACTATCCTGACCTGCTTTGTAAAAATCAACATATCACAGGTTTATACCCTGACAGCAGTCACTTCCATTTTCAAACTTATAGGAGCTACTGTACGTGGTTCATAACCACAAATTTTTTAATGTACTAAGTTTATATGGGTAAATACATTTAAATATAAGTATAGAATTAAATATAAAAAATAACATATAAAACATTTTATCAGACACTTGGGAACTAACTGGTAAACACAAACAAAAAAAGCTACAAGATGACAACGAAGAGTACAACGGCTTGAGTCATTTACAAGAAGCCCCAGTGGATTCTGCTGTTTGTGGCTTGTCCATTAGCTGTAGCGTGCAGCTGAACAGTTTGTTCCCTATTGAGTTATCAGGTGCCATTCAAGCTTTTGATAGCAAGAGAAGGAGTTAGGATACTAGCACAGTTAAAGCATAGTGATGAACAGTTAAAAGTATTAACAAAGTAATGCCTAAATGTACAGTTGAACATGTACCACACTATTAAATATATAGATTCTTTATGTTCTGGCAACTTGACATTTACATTTTTTAAATTCCTGTGAGTGACCCATTCCCTGGAGGGAGCTGTGCTTTTTGAGCTTGTTACAATGTCTCCTACCATGAAGAACACCCTCTTCCTTGCTACACTTGTGGCTTGTACAGCAAACTAGCATTTGGAGAGCTTGAACAAATGTGGCTACAGATGCTCATTTTCTTTCCATCATTTCAGTGGATTTAAATCCAGGGGGATGACTACCCCCACCACCCGTTTTGAGGAACAGCATCTCCTCTTACACCACATCAGGCCATGGGTTGGTCTTTGACTGCTAGATGTGGGTGGTGCTGAAGAAATCTCAAACAAAACAGCTGTTTTTAGGTAACAGAAGTGAACAAGCAATATTTAGGCTCAAATTCAAGACACACCTCAGTTCCGTCAGCAGTGTGCAAGCTTTTGCAGCTTTTGCATTTTATCAATACCTCACTGTTAAGGGCATGATGACAAGATCGTCTGGATCTTTATCTCTGGCAGCCTGGACAACAAGGATCATCAGGACATGCAGTGTAGTACAAGAATCTTCAGTGCTGTCACCTTCATTATCCTCATTGTTGAATTACGGCATTACAAGAATTACACACTTTCTGATCACTTTTTCTTCAAACTAAACTCAAACTAAACAATCAACTCTAAATAAAATCTATATAGGCGTCTCCTGTACTGTACCACACATTATCTTGATGCAACATAGCTTTTTTAAATTGGTGCACTTCATCTTCTTACTAATGTGCAGACTCAGAGTTCAGAGTGGCGGTGAAACGAATCAGAAGTCCTTCATCAAAACCTCAGTTTATTATTTATTTATTTATATTATTTATAACAGTTACCATTTTAAATGTTTATGAATACACAGCAGATGTCTTTATTACTGTTTTGTGATATGGTTTTGGCTAAAAATGTATTTAAATCCAATTATTTCTTATTATTACATGGAAGATACATGAAGTGCAAAACTGTTGGCCCATAATGTCTTATTATTAATATTGCCATTTATTAGCATTCCCTATAAAACTGCAGACTCACTGCTTTCATAAAAAAATATGTCCATATTTGTGATGTAGACATAGTGACCCTGCCACACTCTTACACTTTTATGCCATGAACCATGTGTTTGTTTTGGTTGTGTGCTCCTCCTTGTCTCTGCCCTCTTGTTACGCCCCTCACCTGCTTATAGTTTGTGTCTCCTCCTGTTTCTAGGTATTCCCTGCTTCCTGTGTCTCTTATACCCTCGGTTTGCTCCCTGTCTTTGTGGAGCACTGTGTTTTGTAGTGTGTAGTTTGTTTATTCTGAGATTAACAGAGTGTGTTGGTTCTGTGATTTGTAGATTAATTATTTTGTCGTTGTTTTTATTTTGTCTTCATGTCTCTCATGTTACTTTATTAACGTGTTAGCTGTTATTCTGTTTGTTTATCTGTTTTTGTTTCTGTTTTATCACAATTAAAAGACATTTGCACATGTATCCACCTCTGCCGTCTTCCTCACCATTACAGACCCTCTATTTCTATCTCTATCCTAAACCATTTTACTTTAACCTCTTAACCGTCCCCCCCTTTTTACCAATTTCCGCCTGAAAATACATACCCAAATCTTGAAGCTTTTCACTGAAACACTGCATAAATTAGTGTAATTTTCAAGATGTAATGTTCCTGAAAAGCCTTCAAATTTGTACTAGAAGCACTAAAAGGCATTGAAATTAGTCTGCAATGCTCCAAATATGCTGAAAACAACAAAAAAAAACAGGCACTTTTCTCATTTTTATTTTAAAATTTAAATTTTAGTGCCTACCAAAAATAGAGTTTGTGTCCCCAGACTTTTTCCTTTAGAAAAGTGTTTCTGCATGTGTCTACAGTCACCAGAAAAAAATTGGAGTTGATTTCTTTTACTGATTTGAAGTTATTCAAGCTGGAGTAGACAGTGAACAAAGGTCCCCCCCACTGGTCTATTGGGGTGTCCAAGGTCCCCCAACCTCCCCAAAATGAAAACAGCTGATTTTACTGCACAAAAACATGTATATATGTGTATATGTTATATTCTTATAACTCGCGTTAAGTGGTTAAACCACTCAGAATGAACCTTTCTACATTTCAATGATAGAATTTTTCAGACTTTTTGTAATAAAAAGTTCCCGATTATCATCTCTAGAGGCTGGCATTACCTTCCTGTTAGAATTTCTGTTCCACCTCAAATAGGGCAGCAGTTACAGGCTGGTACCTAAAAGGACACATGACATCTATGCCACATTGTTTAAGGTGAAACTGGAAATCAGAATGAGAATCTAACTTTAGCTTCTAATCTAATCTCCACCCACTGTACGAGTTACAGCTGTCATAACCAGGCCGTTGGTTCAACCCTTATATTATACACACTTAGATATATTGAATATAAACTTTTTTCATACATCATCCCCACTGTTAGCTAGCCGCTAAGGGGTGCTTATACTGTGGAGAAAAATTAATAAATAGCGCCTAGCGCTAATGCTAATGCTAGGGAGGCACTGTGGGAACTGCACGGGGGCATCAGCGATCTGCAGACCAGACATCCAGACGCACTGTTCATTGTCGCCGGAGATTTCAACCACGCTAATCTCCAGTCAGTCCTCCCTAAATTCCATCAGCATGTGGACTTTGCCACGAGAGGAGCGAACGCGTTGGACCTTATTTACACAAACATACCCAGCGCGTACCGGGCGGAGCCCCGCCCCCACCTCGCGTTCTCTGACCACATGTCTGTGTATCTGACTCCAGCTTACACACCCCTCATCAGACGCTCCAGACCAGTTCAGAAGCAGGTGAAAACCTGGCCGGCAGGAGCCATCTCTGCCCTTCAGGACTGTTTTGAGTGCACTGCATGGGACATGTTCAGGGAGGCTGCGACTAAAGGCGACTCTGTTAACTTGGAGGAGTACACAGCATCAGTCACTGGCTACATCAGCAAGTGTATTGATGATGTCACTGTCTCCAAGACCATCACAAAACGCCCAAACCAGAAGCCGTGGATGACTCCTGAGGTGCGTGCGCTACTGAGGACCCGCGACTCGGCCTTCAGAGTGGGTGACAAGGCGGTCCTAAGGAAAGTAAGAGCCAAATTGTCACAAGCCATCCGTGAGGCAAAGCGCGCACACGCCCAGAGAATCCACAACCACTTCAAGGACACGGGTGACACGAGGCGCATGTGGCAGGGCATTAAGGAAATCACAAGCTACAGGACAATGCCACCGTCCTGTGACAGAGATGCCTTCCCCCCCGATGCCCTGAACGACTTTTATGCACGGTTTGAGGCACAGAACAACACGTTGGTGAGCAGGATCACACCCATGCCAGACGAGCAGATGTTGTGCCTGACTGCAGTGGACGTGAGGAAAACTCTGCGCAGAGTCAACCCACAGAAAGCTGCAGGACCAGACAACATCCCTGGCAGAGTGCTCAGAGAGTGTGCAGACCAGTTGACAGATGTTCTCACGGACATCTTCAACGTTTCCCTGCGCAGCTCCACTGTCCCAACGTGCCTCAAGACCACCACCATCGTCCCCGTGCCGAAGAAGTCCACGGTGTCCTGCCTCAATGACTACCGTCCCGTAGCTCTCACGCCCATCATCATGAAGTGCTTCGAGAGGCTAGTCATAAGGAACATCAAGACCCAACTCCCCTCTTCATTGGACCCCCTGCAGTTCGCATATCGTCCCAACTGCTCCATGGACGATGCCATCACCACCACCCTTCATCTCTCCCTTACCCACCTGAAGAAGAAGGACACCTACGTCAGAATGCTGTTCATAGACTTCAGTTCAGCATTCAACACCATCATCCCACAGAATCTCACCAGGAAGTTAAGCCTGCTGGGCCTCAACACCCCCATATGCAACTGGATCCTGGACTTCCTGACAGGGAGGCCCCAGTTAGTCCGGTTCGGGGACAGCAGCTCCAGCACCATCACCATGAACACTGGGGCACCCCAGGGCAGTGTACTGAGTCCTCTGTTGTTCACCCTGCTGACTCATGACTGTGTTGCGAAACACAGTTCTAACAGCATCATAAAGTTCGCCGATGATACAACTGTGCTGGGTCTCATCAGCAAAGGCGACGAGTCAGCATACAGGGAGGAGGTACAGCAGCTGACAGACTGGTGTACAGTCAACAACCTTCACTGGAATGTAGAGAAGACCAAGGAAATGGTTGTTGACTTCAGGAAATCAAGACCAGACCACTCTCCGCTTAACATCAACGGCTCCTTTGTGGAGATTGTTAAGAGCACCAAGTTCCTTGGTGTCCACCTAGCGGAGAACCTCACCTGGTCCCTGAACACCAGCTCTACAGCCAAGAAAGCCCAGCAGCGTCTCTACTTCCTCCAGAAGCTGAGAAAGGCCCGTCTCCCTCCACCCATCCTCACCCTCTTCTATAGGGGAACCATAGAGAGCATCCTAAGCAGCTGCATCACTGCCTGGTTTGGGACCTGCACAGCCTCTGACCACAAGTCCCTCCAATGCATTGTGAGGACAGCTGAGAGGATCATCGGAGTCTCTCTCCCCTCCGTCTTGGACATTTACTCCACCCGCTGCATCCGCAAAGCAACCAGCATTGTGGATGACCCCACCCACCCTTCACACAGACTGTTCTCCCTCCTGCTATCAGGAAGAAGGTACCGCAGCATCCGGTCCAACACGACCAGACTCTGCAACAGCTTCTTCCCCCAAGCCATCAGACTTCTCAACACAACTCAACGTCTGAACTGATATCTTTTCTGGTACATGTACACTCTCTCTCTCTCTCTCTCTCTCTCTCTCTCTCCCCAACCATTTACCCCAGATAAAAAAGGGGAAGCATTTTTGCACAAAGCATTGCACTAATAACTTTACTACCTCACTGGACTCTATTTATTACACATTGCACAATTTGCACACTACCGGCAATTATTTATTATTCTCTGTCTGTACTGTGTTGTGTTGTCTGTCCGCACTTGCTTGTTTGTGTTGCACTTGTGTCTTGTATGCACTGTCTATGTTGCACCATGGTCCTGGAGGAACGTTGTTTTGTCTCACTGTGTACTCTGTATGTAGTTGAAATGACAATAAAACCCACTTGACTTGACTTGACTTGATAATTCTAATTAAAATACTGATTATAATAATGATGGCTGAGCCATGTTTTATTGACTAAATAATGTTGGGTACGTCAGAAACAGCTGGCTAGCTTATTAATCTAACCTATAGCCAGAAACAGCTAGCTAGCTTAAGAGTGTCAGAAACATAGGTTAGATTAATAAACTAGCTAGCAGTTTATTAATCTAGCCTATAGCCAACAGAAAACAGCATTCGGAAACATTTTGTAACACTGTTACTACATTTGGGACGATACCGAAATACTTATATATATACAACAACAAAAGGTTAATTTAAAATACCTACAGAAGGTGGAGATACCTAGCAAATGCGCAACGTTGTCTACTTTCTTACAACATTGCTCCAACGTTGTCAAATGTGGTGCAATTCAGTGTTTCAACATGCACGTCACAATGTTGTCACAGCGTCCCTACTAAATAATACTCTGTTTAATGTATTGTGACTTCTTATTGGCAAAATTCCATGGAGTTCCATGCAGATATAATGGAATGTATAAAGCACTATAGGAGGTTGTAATAACGTACTGACAACGTTACCACAATGTTGTCACAACGTAACTGTGTTTGCAGGGTATTCTTTCACAGAGTGAAGTGTTAAGTTCCAGTGAAGGGTAATGCTGTTGTATGGCATCCCTCGACATCATGTACAACGTCGGTAAACCGAGGGAGTAATGCTACCACATACAAATAGATTTCAGACAACTGTATGCTTCTAACTGTGTTGCAACTCTTTGGAGAAGGCGTATAAAGACATGTGTTGGTGAGTTTGTTGTGTAGGAACTCCAGTTGCCTATGCAGATCCCTGGCCTCAAACCCACTTTGAAATAGTGGGCTCTGTCTAGTAAATGACTGTTCGCAGCATTTAAAGCTTTGCTGAGAATTTTTGGAATGTGTCTAGTCTTAGAAGGCATTCAGCAAGCTTCAAAACACAAATTTAAACTCTGCAATGGGCTGACAAGTATGACAGCCGTAGCATATTTCATAGCATAAAACATTCAAAAGCCAAACCAAGTGCTTACAATGGAAAAACTTGTTTGAGGCTCTCTTATATGGAAAAGCCACTGACATTGACATAAATAGAAAGCAATGGACTTGGGTACTAGATGTAATTACGTGAGAGCGTGGGTTTGTTCAACAAATACCGGTGAAGCAATTAAACTGCAATCATGACAGGCCTCGTACAACCATGTCCTCAGCTGTGCATGTTCTTATTATTTATTTAAACTAGCAGAAGTAATGTTCCACTGTGAGTAACAGGCTCTGTTCTCTGGTGGGAAAAAAAATCAGCAAAAAAAAAAAAAAATCTCATTGTGACCTCTCCCCAGATGCATCATTAGTGAAGGCACATTTTGTTCTTTCAACTTTATGCAAGTAACTTCACAGCCATAGACTCCAAACATGTGGGGTGGGAAAGGGTGGGGGTGCTTAATTTCAAAAGAAATTAAAGAGCAAAAATGTGCTTTAAGTTTGTGGAGCTCATGGTCATTACGACAGCCATCCTGGAGGAGTCACACCAGGGTGATCACTGCAGATAATGTCCGCCTGTCTGTAGCTCCACAAGGGAACACTGCAAGCTCCTGCTGTCTTGGATAGTGTGTAAGCTAGGTGGTCATATAAGCATGTGTTGAGGGAGGGAGTGTTTAAACACAGTGTTTCAGTATTGACTACACTCGCTACCACATGTAATGGAGACTTTACAAAAAGGGCTATGAATACTGATCAAAGACGATGTGGTGGAGAGGCATCAGTGATGTCTGATGCACATCTGGTGCTCACTTTGAAGAGGCTAAGTCTGCCCCTTTTGCAAACCCTGCCTCAGGGCAATGAACCCATTTTCCTCACTTTACCCGTGATGTGATACATATTTCATAAAAATGAAAGGATTAATAATGAAGGGGGAAGATTAAATAAACCAATAAAAAGCTTCTTCTTTGTCACAGTCTTTCTGTCCTGGTGGTCATTTAAACACATTTTTTGATATAATGTAGTGTGAATGACATTTTTTTGAGAAATTTCTTTATACTCAATGTTTAAAATTAGCTTGAATATGTTTGCAGCATTGTGTAATGGTGTATGCAGCTAATAGCTTATGTAGTTCTTGTTAAGTTTTCATTTATAATCATTTTGTCTTTTTGTAGCATTTGGACCTATGGATCCCATTACAGTCAGTTATGTCATGTCATGGCAGCATACAGTGTGTTTTATTACCATCATCAATAATGTTTAGAAAATCCAGTTCTAATTACTTTAAAATGTATTGATTCTTCTTATGTCCTAGCATGGTGTCTTATATTATATTTGGCTTAAATTATTGCTTGTCGCACAGCCTTTTGAAACATTATAGTTTCATCATGGCCGCATTATGTTGAATATAAAATACAACAAAATGTCTCTGCTTTTATTTTACTTCACTTATATTTTCTGTACAATGCTCTTCATTTAATCTCACAGCTGCATAGTCTTATAGAGTCTTTTTTAAAATGTTCCTAATTTTAATAAACAGTTTCATTTTAAGCAATGTTACAACCTAAATTAGCTCGTTTGGAAAAGAGTAGGTTGACACATAATGGAACACAAGAAGTGAATGGGGCCAGGCCAGAATTAAAGTTTTGTAAACCACAACAAATTTATTATCATCCAAAGAAACACCCACCCAAACATACAGGCCTAGATCCCTATTGAGGCCTAAGAGGAGCCAACGGAGATGGTGCCAAAGAAAAGAAAGAAACAGAACAAAACATTAACCTAACCTATTGTTACTATATACAAAGAAAAAGAAAGAAATCAATAACTACCTACGCTAACAAACATAAATACACAATGGACACCCGCCTTCTTACCTATTGTATCTATACAATAATCACTACGTGATGGAATGTATAAGGCTCCTTAGTCTTAACTGTTGGACTCTTCTGGTAGGGATAGGGTGGGATGTCTATACAAAGTCATTTAAGTATCTAGAGCAGGGATGACACACACAACTGTTTCAAAGAATGCACAGACAAAGGAACACATGCAGCAAAATGGTGGTGATAGCAGAAGGGGAGCCAGGATCACAATGCAGACCTCACTTCCTGTGACCGATCTGGCTGCCATCTTGGTAGAGACTGCAGCTGATATCGGCCATGGCTCCTCCCCCGAAGGTCACATGGATTATCAACCTGCAGAAACATTTAACAAGAGCACACCTTGCACACTAACCTGGCAGACCTGCACGTAACAAGCAATCAAACTGAATCCATAGGTTCTAGACCAAAAATAATTTTTGCCAAAAAACATTGTCTTTCATACATACTCTATAAAGCAACCGAGATCTCCAATATTCTCAGACGCTCCACTTTATCTTATTTAATATTAGAATGAGAAATCTGACCTTTGCATTGAACTAATCTGTGCAGTGGAACACACGCACACACACACCCACCCACACCCACACTAGCAAACACAGACACTAGGGTGCAGTGGACACACATGCCCAGGGCAGTGGGCACGGTTCCCCTGTGCCTGGGAGACAGTTTGGGGTTAAGTGGATTGCTCAAGGATCTTAGCTTAGGACATCAAGCCAGGTTGAGCCAGGAGGTCAAGCCAGCGACCTTGTGATTGCAGGTCCCCCAGTCCATAACTGCCCCCCTGCATTGTTCATCAGGGTTGTCCCCTCTAATGCTCCCCATGAAAAACTGATTGATTCTCATTCTAAAAGTTGATAAATAAATTTAATTACAAATAAAATTAAAAGAATGAATAAATGTAAAATAGATATGAAAGGCTGAGGGAAGACTTAATCCAGCACACTTTCTGTTCTCAAAACAAAGATAACTGCCTGCTGTTGGTTTAGCCTCACAGCACCTCCACTACGACTCCACTCCTTAATGACTCTCATAACCCTTATTTAAGCCTGTCTCCGGTACATCATCTGGGAACCTTTACCCGAGTGTGCTGGATCAAGTCATCCCCAATCACCTTGAGGTGTTTTTTAAGCCTGACGCGCGTAAACAAGACAAATTTGGACAGACATCAAAGATGTGATGTGCTATCCTGCACAACCGATTATCTTTTAAGTACAGTGTGACCTGTGATTTACGACCGTAGCAGAAAGCGAGGGAGAGAGAGAGACCCTGGATTGATGAGGCCCCTAGCTATTCTTAAACAGAAAGGTTGAAGGGCATTTGAACAAGGCACAATCCAAGTGGTGGTTGAGGCCCATTTTAACAACACTACAAGTTCTCTCAAGTTCACTCCTAATACATATGGGATCATCCTGTCTGAGTGCATGCAATTCTAAAATGATCAACTCTTAAATATAAGCTAATCAGAAACATTTAAGCTCATTAGGCTGAAATGGTTCCTTGAGTAACTCAATTTCTAAAAATTTTTCACTCTGAATTGCTGCTTTGGATTCATTAAGTCATACAGCTTTAGAAGTATTGAAATAGTTTTGATATTTGTAATCAGGGATCTATACCATATATACATACGGAACAAGTTCCATTCACTCAGTTCGTCCAAGTTTAGGTTTCCAACCTAATAAATTAATAAATTAGCTGGTGATGATGTTCCCATGAAAGCAAAGCTTTGTGTAAATGTTAAAATTAAGAACACAGTCACACACACACACACATACTTTTTCTGTTTTACTTCTTGGTGACCCTTTGTAGGAATTTTTCTAGAATTTTCCAGTGTGCCCTGCATGTTCACCAGACATGATTGCAATCAAGTATACATGGGATGTGGTGGAGAGGTCTATTCGCATTACTGATGACAGTAGTAGATCTGCATCCTTGGAAAACATGTCCTTATTTGAATGATACTTGAAAAGTTGTATAACATAGTAAACTGGGATGTACCATGTAGGTTACCAAAAAGGTAATACAATATTAGTGGTGTATTAAATTTGATTGATGAACTACTAGAACTACTCAAGTCCAATGTGTTGTGAAAATGATCTGGGTCATTTATTAATCAATATTACAGAATTATTTTCCTAGGAACGACTACTTAATGCTAAACAATTGTAAAATAATGATTATAAAGATAATATTGGAAATATATACTAGATTTAAGATGATTTTGCTTTCCAAAATAAGACTGTTTAGCATGTAAAAGTTGATTATAACCATTTTGGGTACATAAAATCCTGAAACTCTAAGTAGGCTCCAGGGAAACATACAGGATCTTACACATTAGTATGAGTAACATCCTTCTGCATAGTGATGGGTGCTCTGGGTTTAATCTGAAAGTAAAGACCCCATTGAGTTAACTAGGTTACAAATTACAGCTGTTCTGTATTATTTCAAAGCAAATGGCTTCAGCATTAATAGGGTTTTCAGGTTTGGCTTCGATGTGCTGTAGAAATATGAACTGAAAAAAAAATGGAAACCTTTGCACAATGGTTTCTTTGACATAAAACCTACACAGTTAATGGCAAATTTGTGCAGCTACTCATGTGAAAAGGCAGCGACGTGGTGTTTGGGCGGATAGCAGCAACAGATCCACTCAATAACTGACAGAAGGCTGAACGCTTTCACTTGCTTTGTAGATGCACACGGAGCAACACTTTCACTTCAAATTGAACTGCCTCCTTAATGCGTCGCTGGAAATGATCTTAGACGCAGTAATTGAGTCTGCATACCTGTGTCAAAGATTCTGCGAGCACTTTGCAAGAGCAGGGCTTTGGGCTGTGCAGGTCAGTGATGACTGAAAATTCAATTACAGGCATAAAAATGTAGCGACTGAGCCATCAGAGGTGGCAATATTAGGCAAGTTGTCTGACTTCTGACTTCTTTTCCTGTTCAACTGTGCCTTCTTCACTTTTTAGGAGTTTCAACACATTCATTCCAAAGACTCTGCACACAATGTTTATAGAATTTTGTGCAATGTTATTGCACAAGCCAGCTAGACCTTAAACTCAAATAACGTTGAAACGAATATCTGACATGTCTGCTGTCTGCAGTTTCTTCTTTAGTTTCACTGGATTTATGAGGATAATAATTAGGTTGTAATAATAATTTCTCATAACTTTCATAGATTCCAGTAAAGACTACAGTACAATTAGTTCCTCATTTTGTACAAGCATTAGAAAAAAGATTTACGTATATTTTCAGAAAAAAGAAGCCTAATCTACTAAACATGATATCCCATTTTTTTAAATGAGTATGTTTATTCCAGCTTCCAGTTGCTTTTAGGTTTTTTTTCAGAGATGCTTTTCCAAACCTCCAAAGTTCAGCCTGTCATGCCCTGCTTGTCCTCCCCTGTGCCTGTGTTTATGTTTGTCATGTGCTCCTGAGTCTCCGCCCTTGCCCCGCCTCGTACACCTGTTCACCATTAATGTTTAGTCTCGTCACCTCTTCCCTCTCGTTATCCTGTGTTTGCAGTCTGTGTTGGTTGGTGATTGTCTTGGTATGTCGAGGTAATGTTGTGGTATGTGGCGTTTACTTAGTCTATGTATCCGATCTGTTTGCTCTTCGTTTGTTTTTCATTTATTTATCAGTTTATCAGAAAGCTTGCGAGTGTGTCCAATTTTCTTTTACACTGCTCCGCTCGACCCAGCCCCGTGACCTTAGAAGTTAGTTGCATCTTGACAGCTACTCATTCGTTCAGACCTATAGCATTGAATGTAATGATGGACATAAACATCTGTAGACTTTTTCAGATCTGAAGCATGAGTGGAACTCAAAAAGTGGAATGGTTTACGTGATGGTGACACTGTTTTGCATTTCTCCACTTCAAAAAACCCCACAAAAAACAAGGATTACCCTGTTGCCCCACTCAGCTCTGACAAGTCAGTGAAAACTGGCAATCAAACTTAACCTTAGAGAGCACAGTGCACTACCATGGAAAATGAAAACATTTGGGTTCTGGCTGCCTTGTGATCTATTCACCCTGATTATACGCTCTGCAGTGCCTGGCTTCATTAAGCCGTGCACTGAACAACACTGTCCCAATCATGCACACATGACTGCTTTTATTACTGTGCCACTGGGTCAGGCTTTACCAGCTTCCCACTACAGGCTTCTTTCAATTTTCAGCTTTCTCAGATTATGTTGAACACACTTTTTTTTATGTCGCAGAATTGTCACATTCCTTATTGCATTGTTCCATATAATTACAGTCTGTGCTAAACATTTAAATGATTCTATTACATAGCAGCTGAGCGTAACACTAAAAGAGGTATTCTAGCTTCAGCTTCAGACTGTCCCTCAAACTAGACTATTTCTCCCAAATTATCTGAAGTTCAGGTGCAGGATGTAAAAATACCACCTAGGCGTATGGCTGATGATACTTTACCAAATTACTGTGGTAACAGCCACTCAGTGGTGGTATGAACTCTTTACCAAAAAAAAAAAAACCCTCAACAAAACACAAGTATTCTCACAAACAAACACAACTCAATTTTAAACAATGTGATTAATGTGATATCCTACAGTAATTCCACAGGTGAGGTATACATTCTATATAAAAAGCCACTGTATTATAGTGTATATTTTAAAACATCCTCACAGCTCAAGTTTCAGACAGACAAATCAGCTTAAGGTTTAAGGAAAGATGCAAGTAAAATCTTGTTTTAGCCCCCAGTCATCAGGCAAAAGGAGCTGTTTCAAACGCCCTCGAACTTAATGGATTTATAGAAAAAGCATCAGTCAGAGCGAAGCAGCTTCAAATTGTAAGATTCATGTGACATTTGCAAATTCCATTCTTTCTTATTAGATAAACTGCTGTTTTGCTGCAAAGTGAAAAATGACAATATACTACAATCCATGTTGCTGGTGATGCCTCAGACACCGCATTAAAATCCGGCATGCTTCTGTGGTCGATATCAGCTCATCAGCCCCAAAATACTTTAAACAACCATTCATCTTTGCATCCACAAATGTAAGGCTGTACTATGCACAGGGGAAGCTAATATATATACCAATATATATATATATATATACCAATATATATATACCAATATATATATATATATATATATATATATATATATATATATATATATATATATATATATATATATATATATATATACACCTATCAACAACATCCAGACTGATGCTCAGTGGAAAAGTGTACTTTGGGCTGACAAGTCAACCTTATAGATTGTTTACAGAGATACAACCATCCAGCTTGTTACCAGCATAAAGTTCAAAAGCCAGGGCATGTCATGGTATGGGAGGTCTTAGTGCCTATCAGTGCATGTGAGTGGAGTGGAGACATTTCCGCTCCTCGCTCGAAGCATTTCTGTAATCACTCCACTCCTGCTCGGCTAGGGGTTTTCTATTCCCTGCTCTGTTCTTGCTCCTCACTCACACATCAGAAAAAAACCCCCAAGAAACTACCAAAAGGTTTTGTGCTACTTTTTTCAGGAGGCTTATGCTTGAAGAGGTGCCCAGGTCACAGTCTAGATTACTGCAGATGTTAAACAAAAATGTCTTTATATTCTCACAACATCATAGAAAACACAACACTATCTGATAAACACCTCTGCAGCGCAGACACTATTTATGAATGGTGTTTGACCATGACTTAATTGGGAGAGAACACTGATGAGCTGACTTTGTGAAAACATGTGGAACATTAGAAAGATCAAAATATGATAACAAAAGCCCCATATAGTTACATAACTGAATAAAACAATCTGCTTTCAAACTTGGATAAGTTTGTGTCTTCAGACTCCTAGTTGTTGTTCAAAAGAAAGGTGATGTAACACAATGATAAACATGCTCTTGTCTTTTTTCGGAATGTGTTGCTGCAATCACATTTTTAAACTTACAGTATCTTAGCAGTAACAAATTATTAGTTTCTCTTAGGGACTCTAGCAGAAATGATAATATTACCACAGAGGTTATCATGAAGCTTTTTCTCACAGTTTACCAGTGATTATTTTTAATCTTGGGATTAATGGTTTCTATGAGGCTGAACAAGAAAAAATGCAAACACTACAGTTGTACATGGCTTGAAGATTCTTTCACACCTCAAATGAACATACTTGCTGTCAAGTTAACTGCGTTCTTTTGACATATAGTGAATTCTGCATATTCAGTTTATTGTAAATTAATTCACAAGTATCTACAGCAATTATCACATCTTAGTTTATTATTATATAAAACAAGAAAAGTGGTGCATAACTACCATAATAAAATAAATGTAGACATTTTTTTGCAATACACAAAATACTGCTGAAAACTTATGAACAGTAGAGCACAACAATAGACAAGACTGTTGCAATGTTGAACATTGTTTCAGCCCTCCCCCAATATCTGTTTGTTAGAGAAGGCCAAACATTCTGAGACATGGGCTCATTTAAATTTGCATCATCTGATTTTGCCCCCCACCTCCACAACTTATTAAATATCTAAATTAGATTTTTGTGTGCCTTTAAGGGGTAGTAACACATGGTTGGTTACAGGGTTTGGCTCCCATCACAGGCATTTGCATTTATTTGCTATGAAGTGGAGTATCAAAGCCGTGCCTTCGTTAGCGTTGCCATCAGCTTTGTAAAGTCAGTCTTTTGATTGCTGCAAAAAGCCTGAAGGATTTGTATTGGACTATGTAGCAGAACAGTCATTCAAGTAAGCATGCCAAACAGCAAACCGCAAGCCAGTCAGGCATTATTTCTGAAGATGAAATAAAATCGAGTGGCTTTCCATATGTTCGAGGCATCTTAGCGAACCTTCTTATCCTTTACACAGAAGTAGCAGTATGGAATAGAATTGTACAGTACCGGCAACTGCCTTTAGTCACCAGCACCTTGGACTGAAACTGCTGGAAACAACTGCAGAACCTTTCTAAGAAAGGTCATATTATCATATCTTTTATGACAAACACACATATTTTTATGTCTCTTTGAAATGAGTTTAAAGTTAGATGACACCCCCTCCCCCCCAACCACAAGTCCTCCACTGTCTCACAGTTAATGTCTGCTTTTGGAAGATAATGAAGACTTATTGGTTATATGGACCTGAAAACCCATGTTTGCTTTATTATAATGACCTGTCAGGTCCTGGCAGCTGTGAACATAACAAATGTCATTGATCTGTGGAGCATTTAAGCAAGCGCAGATTTCAGCTGGGTCATCCAGATATTAACGACCAAAGATATTTTTAATGTCTTTGTGTGCGTGTGTGGTCGTAATTGGCTTCCTCTAGATGTGAGATTATGTACATGGCATGACGCATCACGTGACCTAATTAGAAAAGCTAAAAGGCTGATAAGCCGACATTGTCTTTTGAAAAAAAAGCACACCTTGGAAAATGATTAAAAATGGTTTCCAGTGGGTTACCAAGCACAATTCATCAGGGAGCTCACTTCCCTAGAGAAATAAAAGGTGGCTGTGGCAGAACCATGAGACCGTCGCAAATTCCCTCAAGCCTTAAACGTGCACTAGATAAATGAATGGAAATTAATTTAAACTGTCTGTCTCAGTGTTAGTCATGCCAACCCAGAGTGCAACAGTCAAAGCCTTTAAGCAACAAAAACAGCTTTTGTAACATAGTTTGACTGATCAGTTTGTTATGTAGTTATTATTGTTGCTGTTTGTTGTGTTGCATTGTGCTTCGGCTGTGGGTTGGCAAGCGTGTTAAAGTGGCCACCGTTGGGGGCTTAATGGGATGTGCCTTTTCTGCTGGGGTAATTAAAAAAGCACTTTTCATAGCAGAAAATATGGCCCACACATCTTCTACGCTGACAACTTAATACTTTTAATGATACAAAGAAAAAAATAGTTAAAATTTATCTTTTAAAAATCACTTCCTGAACAGACATGATACTGTTCATTCAAGTAGCAGTAAAATCTAACTTAAAGTCTCAATGAAACCAAAGTATAATATTTATTTGTATGATGCTAGAAGTGTAGAAAAATACAAAAACATTACTTGAAACCTACATGCCAGGCCTATCTGTCTGTGGCTGTAATATTCTAGCCAGGGCCTGGCTTTGCACTTTTCCATGGTAGCTAGTCCCTGACACAAGCGCCCCAAGTAAATTAGATATGTTGTATGTGTTGATGTGATATAACATCTTTCAAAATATATATGCAGGTGTTGTTATTTGCCATTGCATATAAATGCTGTGGTAGTTTCTATGCAGCCCCACCCCCGCTTATAGATGTGATAGGCTATTCTATACTGTCACATGAATGGAGACTGGTAAGAACAAAGTCATTACGTGAAAGAAAGAAAGATTGTCAGCGGACCAGCTTGCTATGTTAGCTTTCTCTTGGATGCTACCATTGTTGTTATGTTTCTCTCTTACATATACTATATATACTAACATATACTATACATAATACTTCTATCTCTTTTACCCAGGAATAGATTAGAATTTAACATAGCAGATGGAATACATCAGTAACTTGCTAAATGTTTTTAGACAACACACTATGTACATGTATAAATCCACAAGTGCAAGACTAATCATGGTTTTAGGTTCACTGCAAAAGTGGGTTTTAGGTTCACTGCAACAACTGTAAATAGGACTAAATCCAAAGGTAGAAGAAGAGAGCAAAAACCCAATGTATTATTTCACTATAAGAATATATTCTTTAGTTCCCTTCAGTCCTGTGTATGATTTTTAATATTGGGATTTGATGCATTATGTGGCGGTTTCTTACATTTTCAAAAAGGATCTCCACATTTTTTATTTACAACAATTGAAAGGTTTGGTGGAATCTCATGGGCTTTCCTGGGCCAGCCATGATGGTGTTTCAGCAGGAGATGCAGGCTTTAATCTTAATCTCCAGCTGAGGTTGTGCAGATTAACTTTCTTATATATTTTGTCTTACCAAACACTTTCAAAGCAAACGTTTCACTGTTCCACATTTTTTCAAATCAGTCAAGAACATACAAAGGCTCTATTTGGCCTTTTATTAGAAGGCTATCAGTAAAAATATAATCCATGCATGCTTCCCTATAATCTTCTTACTAGGATGCATACACTGGAATTCCCAAAGCTCGTTTTTTTTTCGTTCCTTGCATTTTTATAGTCTTGCTGTATGTTGCCACAACCTGTTCTTATCTGACCTTCAAGACACTGCACTTCAATTAATCCATTGCAGTAAAGAAAGTGAGCTGCCACAGCTTGGGTACACCAAGCCCTTGTGAGGCAGGAAGCTGGGTTCAGAGAGATAGACATGACACCAAGGAATGGATTTCTGACAGCCTTCACAAGACCCGGGGGAAGAAAAGATAGACTACATCTCCGGCACTACGCTGTCTTTCTCTGTCCACAATGCTCCTGCTCTATGACATTTACAGACGTGATTAATATAATTCCGAGACGGGCAGCCATAAAATCCTAATAACGACTCAATTAAAGTAGATGGATTCAATGATCAATTGAAAGGTTAAGCCGCCTTAACTTTCGCGTGGCTAGATAATCCTATCGATCTGTTTGCATTTAGACTCCAGGAGTGGCTGGAGGGACTAGAGGAATTTAAACCCGAGTGTGTGCTGAGGACATGCTAAAGCTCAGCTCTAAAATGAACTCCAGCTGTCCCCTGCTTTGGAAATTCCCCTCTTGCCCTCCGTGGGTGACAAGTTAAGGACCACTACATTCTCATTATGAATCTGGTTGCCCTGCAAAAAGTGACAAAGCACATATTGAGACATGCAACTTAATTAGTGTTGAAGTTGCATTTCATACTATATATTGCTGCTCATGCATCTGTCGCAGAAAACTACGATTCCCAAGATTCACCAATCAAAGACTGCCTTCCACTTCTCTATCACCTGAATACTGAATCTGAATCATTCACCTATGCCTCATTTACTAGCTTGTGTGTTTACCTGTTCAGTTTGTGAAGTTTTACCAATATATTGTGTTGTGTACTGAGCCTTCTGTTATTCAGTTTGACTCTCCTGTGTATTACCCTTGCTAGTCTCTCGATTCTCTCTTGTTTTGCCCTGTTTGGTTTGTTTGTCTAGTTGTGTGGTAGGCACTCTTCACTGTTTCACTCTTGCCTGACTTGTTTTGACTTGTTTTTTAGCCCTGGAGTTTTTGGTTGAATCCTGTCTTTGTATCTACTCACTTGCTCCTTGATATTAATCCTTGTTTTAATATGTTACAGTTTTGTTTTATTAAGCTTGTAACCATGTAAGAATCATTTTTGGTGCTATATATAATTTTCGAAAAGATTCAATATAGAACAATAGACAACACATTCTCCTAAAGAACCATCTAATAAGAGGGTCTCAGACAACCCAACACATGACTGGAGTTACCAGTTTGTCCAGCAAACTAAATTTCCATTTGGTTTTACATCTACGGCACCCTCATAACCTGCTAGCTGCTGACTACATTCACTATGTACTGAATAACATACATTTTTGTTAATTAACTAAATTCAAGGTAAGCAATTAGACCTTCTTTACAGCGTCTAAAGACCACCATACATCAGACCACCATGCGATGTGTTGAAGCAAAAACATTGATACAGGGCAAGATACATTTTATGGAGTAAAACAGTTCATGAATTTATTCTGTTTATTCTGTCAGTGATGTAACTCTGTACAAACTGGCTGTTTCTAGTTTAAATATATGGTGGAAGAGAGCAGGCAGTAATGCTGTCTGGTCTAACACAAAGAATTTTCTGCCTCTGTACAGAAAAAAAAAATTAAACAAGAGGTCATCCATTCTAGCACTTTCTGGTCTAATTCTGTGTTTAATATAATGCAGTAATTGCGAAATTAGTGGTGCGCTAAGGCATGCAGAGACATTTTGTGCTGAGAGTTGAATGCATGCCTTAATTAAAAAAATGGGTTTTACATTTTTGGATGTAAAAATCATTTATATTGATACAGATATGAAGCGCTTTGGGTTTGAGAAAGGCGCATTATAAATTTAAAATATTATTATTGTTATTATTATTAGATATGAAGTGAAAATGAATTAAATTAATGAGTAAGTACAAAAACTCCTGGAGTAAAGGCCTCATAAAAATATACCGTGATAAATAGTATCCATCAATATAGAAGTCACAATAGCCCTCCCCCTTCAAAAGATCTCTGCCACAACCTGATATCTTAGTCCACTGAAGGCACTTAAATCATACCCCATTGCGGGAAAGATGTGTCAAATACCACAAGCTTTGTTGGACTTGTCCAGCTCTATGCCAGGACTAGAATCTAGGGCTGAAACGAGAGAAACTCGATTACAAAAAAATCATCGAAGCATCGAAGATTTGTTTAGTCCATACAACCATATACAGCGCACTGTTTCGCACGGATAACTTTTACTGTTGCACAGCGCGTGCTTACGGCGTTGCCAAGTGACACGAAGTAGATGTGATTTGATGGCGGGAATTGCAAAATAGAGAAAGAGAGGGACAATAAGTAGAGACAAACAGAAGAGACGGTCCAGAGAAAACCATACACAGTGTACAAAGTCTACTGTAAAACCGAACTAGCCAAGGGAGTCGTTACTGAGCATACAGTAGGCAGCCTTGTGAACTTATAGTATGATATATAGGTCTAGTAATACATTTTAATAATAGTAATTATTAAAATGTTTTCTTTAAAACCTTACTATATGCAATTTAAGAAAACCTGTCCTATTATATCTTATACATTTACGATTGCTCTTTAATTAAAAAAATAGAATACTCGATTACTAAAATAATTGATAGCTGCAAATCTACTAGAATCAGATAAGAGTGAAGATAAACAGCAATTATACACCGATCAGCCATAACATGAAAAAAACCCCACACATTTTTTAATTTTATCAGCTGCACTAAACATATAGGAACACTTTATTGTTCAGCAATTACAGACTTTAGTTTATCTGATTCACTGCATACATTGTTAATCCCCTTTTCCCCTCTTCTTTAATGGTCAAGATGATGATGGTGGTGTGTTAGTTTGTGTTGAGCTGGTATGACTGGATCAGACACAGCAGTGCTGCTGGAGTTGTCACTGAGAACTGTCCACCAATCCAAACCATCCAGCCAACAGTGTCCTGTGAGTCCTGTGACCACGGATGAGAACTTGAGAATGACCAGCTCACACTACACAGCAACAGATGAGCTTTAGAGATCATTGAGTGGATTTATCATGTTTGGAAGCGGCTTAATAACTCTTCATAAATGTCTCATGGGCCTCTGGATGAAACTGCTGCTTTGTTTAACGCGGAACCGAAAACTGGAAAAAGAGGAGCAGCTACCAGCGTTTACTTCTGTTTCTTTGAAAGGCTTGAGGATTGACTGAGTGTAAATGTAAGATGTGTGTGCTTTAAAATGGATTCTGTGGAGGTTTATACTGCACAATAAAAATATGCCAGTGAGTCAAGTCAAAGATTCATCAACATATCTCTTCATAAAACCATTCCACCGTCTCAGTGTTTTAGAGGGGTCATGTCCTCAAGTTATGATTTCAGGCCCATGCAAAAAAATTATCCAGAACACAAAAGTGAAGCGGTCTAACTCCGCAATCCAGTACTACATGGTTTACTGGTTTTCATTCTTTCAGTGCTAATTTTCTGACATGTATAATGTGCTTAGAAACTCTGAATAACTCTGAAATCTCTGAATTTAGTTTACACAGGGGCTTGTGCACTTCTGGCACTTCTGCACCTCATTTTCTTTTATGCATGGTGTTTTTTATTCAGTTGCTTAGCATTTTGATGAGAGTGATTTATCGAAAGTAAGCAAACTAAAATAACTGAAAACCTTGAGGCAATTGCACAGTGGCTGCACCGTGCCTTAGTTTTTCCTGACGATGCAGACAAAAACAATATTGAGGAAATAATGCTAAAAGTTTTACTCCATCAAATCTCAAGTTAAAAAACGAACTTGGCTTGTGTTTTATAGGCATACTTGCTGCGACACATTCTATGTGGTATAGCTGCTTTTTCAACTATTTGCTATGCCACACTACATGGCCAATGTACAGTAGCCTTCCGTTTATTGAGTGGCATTGAAGTTTAAGAGTCACATGAAACAGTTATTTTACAGCCATCGTTTTACGACCACTGTTCTGAGAGCATCTTTTAACTGCTGTCCACAATGTTCACAAACTCCACTGTACGCTCGGGTGAGTGTGAACTAGCCTTTATAGTCAGTAGCTGCTCTTTGCTGATATTAAATGTGCAGGCTTCTCATCGAGACATGGTTGACTTTATGATTTATAAAAAGCAAATCTCTCTCAATCTCTCTCAATTAAAAGGGCTGATCGCAGAAACATCATGATGATGCACTTCGTCATTTGCTTCCTGCCGTCAGTCATAATGGCGGTCAAATGTGCAGCCTGTATTGTTCCCAAAATGTCACAGCCAGTGAATTGACATTCTACCCAGCCACAATCGATGAAGTCAGACGTCTTCACCAGTCTAAAACGAGCAAACAAGCCAATAAGAAAATATCAGAATAACAAGGAATAAATAAATGACAAATACATTTTTCAAAGCATATACTGGTGGGCCGTTCTACGCCTTAATAATAGATGAACAGCTGAAGTGAGTGTGAGCGCAAATGCTCGCTCATCCTTCAAAAGGACATAAGCAATCTCTCCTTCCTCTCATGGGAACGCAGACATTTATTTGCAATGTCCCATGGGCCCTTCTGCCTGAACTTGTTAAGTATCTTCCTGCAATGACTCATCAATACTGGGGAAGCTGGAACTCTGCTCTACAAAATACCAAGCACACTGCTTTAGCTCTGTTTTTCAATGTGACCAGGTAGAGCAACGATTTAAACTCTTCTCTGCAGTACAAAGGCCATGAGCATATATTCTCACTTATTGTTTTTAGCACTGTTGAAATGCTTCTTCAAGTTGGATAGTGAAAGCTTGTTTGCCGAAAATTGCTGCTGGTATATTAAAGACTTGTCCTATTTCTTAAAAGACAACAGTTTTTGTTGTTTAAACAGCACCTAAATATGGGAGAGATTCGCTTCGTGGTCTCTAGCAATGTTGAGACCACATCTACACCCACCTTGCTTTGTAACCCTTTCCAGATGTTAAATTAAAATTATTTTCACATCAGTATTTGAATCTATTGAGAATTTCACATTGCCACACAGCTTCTTTTTAAGTGATGTTTAGGTTCAACAGGGCTGGCAGTAATCAAGTTTGGGTTTGCTAATAAAATTGAACCCAACAGTCAGTTGAATTTGGTTAACTGGTTGATATAGTAGCTAAGAGGGCAGTTACTTTTTCACATTATCCAGGTAGGACCGTAGAGTATTTTGTGTCTTCAGTAAATAAAATAAACATTTAAAACACCATTTTGTGTTTACTCAGATTATGTTTGTCTAATAGTATAAGTAGTTTTAAATGTTTAAACATGCAAATATGCAAAATAGGAAACAGGAAAGGGGGAAAGTACTTTTTCAGTTTTTCAGAGTAATGTATATGTATAAGTTTATCTGTAAATTCACAAGAACTTCACCTTAATGAACGATGAATGATGAACATCAGTAAAGCTGTCTCTGCTATATATATATCCATCTAGTTAAAAGTGTATTTTTAAGGTTAGACCCTAAGGGTTGGGTAAGAAGACCTGGCTCACAATCAACATTTCAATTAGTAGTGGTCAGGACTGAAGTTCCTCCCCACCAAACTCATCAAACCTTTATGGAGGTCACATTGTGCAAAAGGACAGTCATGGTAGAACTGGAAAAAATCTTCCCCAAACTGTTGCCACAAAGTTGGAAGCATATACTTGTCTGAAATGTCTTAGTTTGCCGTAATATTAACATTACCCTTCACTGGAGCTAACAGGCCTCACCTAAACCCTAAAAACTTTACTGTTGGCACTTTACATGCTGATAGCCTGGCATCCACCAAGTCCGGATTCTTCAATCAGACTGCCAGACAGTGCCAGACGCTGCAGAGAACACTTTTCCACTGCTCCAGAGTCCATAGTGCAGTGCATGCTTTACACTCCTCTGCCCGATGCACAGTATTGCACAGTAATCTTAGGCTTATGTGCAGCTGCTCAGCCATAGAAACTCATTAAGTCCGGTCAAGTCAAGGTTTATATATGTAGTACCTTTTTTAAAACAGATGTTTTCACAAATATAGATAGTTGACTAGATAGTTGTTGAGAACTGAATTTCATGAAATGTTATTGTTGTAGTTACAACCTTAGAGTCTTACTATATTTGCCTTGTCATTAGTCTTTTCAAAAATAATCAGAAAATCAGCTGCAGACTCAAACCTATATAATTAACTGCATAATTGCTTTCTAAGAACCGAGGCTGGAGTTCTGGGAGGCTGGTGGTAGGACTAAATGAAAGAACTCTGAAAGAGGAAGAATATGTGGAAAGATGAGAAAACGTATTATTGTTTACTGACGTTATCCAACTCAAAGTAAGTTCTTCACTGTTGTGACATCACTGATTTGTACTATATCAGAAAGAGGACTGAAATATGGTAGGTAAGGTATATAGAAAACTTTGTCTGAATCACTTTTAATTATATTTCTTTGGAAGCTCCAAAAATACACAGAACTGACACAAGGATGCGTTTCTTATTTTGGCTTGAAGAGGTGCCGTAAAAAGCCAATAAATCCTGAGGCGGCTGGGGGTGTTATGTATTTCAGTTTCTTCGGGCCTGAAAATCACGTTGTTACGTCACGCCCCACACTGAGTAGAGCCTATGAAGGTGGCAGGGAAGAAAAAAAAAAACAGTACTGCAGTCTGGCTCTCATTCACAGCAAAATCAGGCGTCGCCAGCAATTCAGAGATCAAAGGCTGGAGATGCTGGAGGTTCCTTCTGTGTAAATAAAGAACGGCGGTGGAAGCATGTGCGCTTGTCCTCTGATATATTTGATTAATAAAACCAATTACACGCTGTTTGCATAATCATCCCTCAAATCTGGGCACGAGGCGATGGGGCCAGGTGACAGCGTGTCGCAATGGCACAACAACCAAAACACGAGGCCTGCAGAGGAGTTTTACTTTCTGAAAAGAAAAAAAAACATGATGAAAGTGTGGATTAGGGTTGCTGAAAAGTGCTTGTGAATGGGATCACGTCAGCTGGGAGGATGATGATGATGATGAGCTGCATCATCTGTGAGAGATCAAAGGATCATATTAGCTCGGAAACAAACAAACACACAGTTCCAGCTACTGTACCTTTCCCTGGGAGCGACAGAGTAGAATATGTTTTTGTTTAAACAATGTATGCAAAGCCTTCGTAAGTGATTAATTCAGTTGTGCAACAGCTTGCAACTGCTGACATGTTCAGCGCATTCAGTCTGGGGAAAGAGATGAAAAAAGCAACATACACAGTGTGCAAAAATGCAACAGCATGAAATAGTTTGAGCTTTGGAAGCATTCTGTCTGTTTGGTTCCCAGTAAAAGGTTCAAAGTTTATGCTCTGTGTATGTTTATATATATTGTCTGTGCTATATATTTCAGTTTTTTCCAGTAAATGACTTCTAAGGTCAGAACAAAGTTTAGAAAACAAACATAAACATAGCTAATACATTTCAGTTATGTCATCATTTAATGAAGAGTTATGATATGCTCTTTATTAGTCCATTTAAATTCTTTTCCCTTCGGTTTCATTCTGCACTTCCAGAACCTGGGCTTCATAAGAGAGCTCATGTGAAATTCATGACACCATGCTGCTGAAATAAAAGGGCTACAGTAGGACTGAAAAAGTCTGTTTTATGAAACTCTTTTGAGCTTTCCCTTTGTTTCACTCCACAGATTCAGCACCCACCCCAACGCTGTGACACTTGTGGTTTCTGATAAGCTTTGGGGTAGTTCAGTTGTGATGACATATAAATCCACAAAACACTGCGGTGGGGATTGCAGAAGTGTATCTAAATGCTTTAATGGCTATACCGAAGGCGCTCCAGCTCCTGTCCCAGTTGGGCTGAGCAAAATAAAGATTTGATGCTGGCTTAATACCAAACCAAATTAAACTGGCTGACACAAAAAAACATATCAAAGGAAATATAGAGTCTTTCAAAGCGTTCTCCAACAGGTTGGTTGAAACACATATCCAAAGCAATGTACTAGGGTTTCAACTATCAATTATTATTTTATATTCAAATATTATCAAATATTGTTTTGGATATTCAAATATTCTGAAAAAGAAGAAAAGATATATTTTGTTTTAATGACTGAATAGAATTGTGGGTATATGTTTATTCTTTTAATCTGGTTTCTTCTAATTTTCTATAAATATACAAATATTAATTGAAATACTACAAGACAATGTTGATAACAAAATACATCACTGTTAATTATTTTATTGCATTAAATCCTAATTTGTCCTTATTTGGCAACCCTGACCTGGTTTTTATACTGGTTTGTAGGATAGTCTGCTGGGGTGGTACTCTGGTATTCCTTATCATGTGTGACTCCGCCCCCTGACCTTTCAGTTCTGCTTGATGGTTACTGTTAAAGATTAACATTAGCTGTTTATATGTTACTTTTATTTACAGAAATATTATTAATATTGTTGGTTTAAATTAATTACTGAGAGACTGCAGACTTTATGTTGGAAGTGGTTATGTATGTTTTCTGTAACAGCTAGACTTGAGGCCTACACATACATACATGTATTTAATTATGTGTGTGTATATATATATATATATATATATATATATATATATATATATTTTTTTTTTTTTTTTTTTTTTTTTTTTTTGAATATCCAAAACAATGTTTGAGGGCTGGACGTTATGTTACTGAAGAAAAAATGTAGGACATTAACAAACAAACAAGTAAGCTCGCTGAAGTGTTGAGTGGATGATTGTGTTACAGTCTCTGAGTTCTGCACTTGGAGATAAAGAGAGAAGCAGAGTTCTGATGTGCTCTGTGTCATATCAGTCAGCTATTGTTTTATTATTGCTCTTATTTACTGAATAATTGTTATTTTGTAAGTCTTTATTTAACAGCACATACATCCAATAGTATGTTTCCTATGTGATTTTGGTCTGATCTGATATGCTGTCGCCAATATTAGTATTTCCAGTTTCACTGTTGACCAGTGGTTGTTATGATTGAACATGAATTTGTTGGTGACTAGCATAAAAAAATAGGAAAATTGTTTGTCACCAGCACCAATAAGCAAAAGTAGCATGTTAAAATTGCAATAAATGCTAATCACCAGCAAAAACATGTTCAGAATACAACAAGCACTAGTCGCCAGCAAGAACCAGCATGGGCTTGTCATCAACACCAGCTAAAAAATGTTAAAATGCAAGAAATACAGGTCAACAACAAAAATCAGCATGTGCTGGCAAACAGGAAGAACATTTTCAGAACACAACAAACGCTGGTCACCAGCAAAAAACAGTAAAAACCAGTATGTGCTAGTCACCAGCAAGAACCAGCATGTGGTGGTCAGCATCACCAGCAAAAGCACAAAAAATACTGGTCACCAGCAAAAGTCAGCATGTGCTGGTCACCATCAACAACATGTTAAAAACACACCTAACACCGGCCCATGCTGGTCTGTACTGTTTTTTTCAGCAGGACATTAATGAATTAGTTTGTATGCAGAAAAAACAGCAGCAGGCGCAGAAGGAAACAGGTGCATCTTCAGGGTTTTAGGGAGGTCCTAATTAAGAGGGGTGGGATGTTGTGTCCCTACCAATGTTGAGACCAAACCTATGCCCTTTGTTTAGAACACATTATTTGTTCTAGTATTTGCAAATAATACGTTGAAGGAGTGATGATTGCCGTCTACCCAGCAGGAAGCAGTTTCTGCAAACTTTGGATTGGGATGAGAATGAATGCCTTCTGAGTATGTTAAGCATTTCAATCATACCACTTGTGTACCCAAGTGGTATTACATTACCTGGAATTTTTAAGTAATAACATCAAGAGCGTGCTGACAGCTTACTGCTTCAGACTTCATAAGTGGGAATAAATGCTACACTATGAGGTGTAAATCTCTAACCAGCATTAAAACTGAAAGGAAGAAAATGCTGAATTTCTGAAGCACATTACCTGATCCATGATAAATGACTTAGAAAAGCATGGCAGACTAATGATATTAGTACAGATGGACACAGTAGAGTGATTTTAGGTTTTTTATTAGGAAATGCATCCAAACCCACAGGAGGTGGATGCAGCCAGATTCACAATGCAGCCTGACAATGACTCAAAGCATACTGCCTTAGGCATCAAAGACATTATGAAGGAAAGAAATGGAATGAGAAAAAGTTGAAGTTCAGTGTCCCAATTTATATGTAATCCAGAACACACTCCACTGTAGCAGATAGGCCTATAGAAATCAACACAAGCAGACCTGCGTGCATGTTGTTGGTTTGTATATTGCCATTAGCCTCTGGATAAGTGTTGGACCTAAAATGCTTTTCACTATGGGAGGAATGAATGGTGTTGTTGAAAATTGCCTCCATTGTGCACTGTGTCCAAAGTCGTTAAGTTTTATTCCTACAGACATTTTTCCACCAAATTTCACCATGTGGTTTGAAATATGAGGTCAGTAGTAGAAACTGGAAAATTGCAACATGCTTCATATGTGCTAAAAGTCTTGTACATCATACAAATAAAAACCAGCGAGATTTATATGCAGTAATCAGGGGATTTTGGCTGTAGGGGGCTACAATTTCAGTAATGTAAGAAAATAGTGTCATGCCATTAAGTCTATCTGACGCATTATATATGGAACAAAAATCTGCTAGCAAGTGTTTTTCAAGCTTAGGTTTAACAGTAAACAGTGTCTCAAATGTTACAAAATAAAAGTTTAATCAACATCAAAACCTCCCATGCTAATATGTTTGTATCACATTAACACAGAAACATATTACTTGAAAAATATAAAAAATATTTATTTTAAGCGAAATTGTATAAATGATCTGTTTTGCTTTAACCTTTGTGTTTATGTAACTTTGATAATTAGTTATTTTCTACATCCTTAACAGGGTACGTCAAGCTTGCTCCACCCTCTCTCACACACAAGACAGTTAAATAATAATAGAAGTTAATAGAAAAGACATGCAATTTACTGTTAAAGAAAACAACATTGGAAGATAAAACCTATATGACAAAGTGTGGCAGCCAGTTTTACATTAAATATTTCGCCACTGTCAAGTTCAGCAATCGTCCACTCAACATTATTAGGCACAAAATTATTCAAATAATCACTGAGGTGGGATTGGTCTTGTGGAATGAATGTATAGTATTCCTTTTTTCATGCTATGTTAATTAAATGTGCACCTGCTTGTAGAATGAAGATACTAGTATCCACACTTCTCCTTAATAAGATTGTAACTAGTAGGATACAGTGACCTTGTATAAAGATTCAGTGACATTGAGAAAAATGTACATAGGACAACTCATGTGTTTAATATCACTCTGTTTTCTGACATTGGAGCTTTATCATTTTATTTTATATGAATAAAATCCCAAAAAGAGAATACAAGAGCATAACAAACTTTCTAACATTCCTCTGGTGATAGATGCCGTTTCTTTTTCAGGCAGAGTGCAAAAGCAGCAATTTTCAAAAACACCATTTTTCCCATAGACCTAAACAGTTTGTCACTGGAGTCCTTATTTTGCCATGTCATCGACTACAAAATGATGCACAACCTCAGAAGTCTATGAGAACTTATTTTATATGACTTTAATGACTTTATATGCGTCAGAAGAACCTAAAGTAAAAACACAGACCCAGAAAAACACAAAAACCCATATGTTTGTTTTTCATCTTTAAAGCTAAGTGCATAAAGAAAGAACTAATAATTTTTACTGTGCTGGTACCTTCGGAGGACACTGAATAAACAGAATCAGGAGGAAAGTTTGTATAACAATTTACTTGTGGCAAGTTATTTGACGAGTTCAGAGCCATATAAATGTACAAACTGCTAGAAGAGCACCCCTGCGTTTTTCAATCTAATTTCTATTGTATCAGTAGTGCATGCTTCATTACCAGTTTCTCTATAACTAGAAAAAGTAAAAGAAAGAAAACAACAAAATGAGTCAAAACATTGGGGAGCCCCTCAATTCTGTCGACCTGTTTATTGTGAAACACATTTCACAACAATTTCATGTAAGCAGTTGTAAATTAAGCTCTAAATAGAGTTTTCACAGGCTCGTACAAGAACATCATGGATCCTGGAAAACCCAAGGGACAGCAAAGGTAACCAGAACTTTTTTTTTTTGCTGTATCATTTCTGATGTTTCTGTTTTTGAATATGTTTCGGTGTTGGCATAGCAGGAAACAGCACCTTTGAGGTAAATGCTCTTTTATTACATAAAGCAGCAGGTTAGAACCAACATGAAACACAGACCAGGGGATACACAGGGAGGATGGGACACACCGGGATGGTAAAGACACACACACAAGCCCACCCTGTCTGGACCAATTTAACACACTCAACATAATGTCCACACAGAAACAGCTTTTTACAATGAAACAGTCTCTCCTACTGAGGAGCCGGTGCCTGAGAGCCTGTATGTATGGCGATCTGAGTCAGTAGAGGGATGCTGCATAGCACCCGATTAAACATCAGCCGTCCCAGTGACTTCACAGCGTGTGTGTGCTGGACCCTGGAACCAACATTCCTCTGTAGACTACTGGGGGGGGGCTGATATTCCACTTCTCACACCAATGTGATGCCAGCATTGAATAAAGCAGGAAACATAATGCATTTGAGGCAAAAGCTTTTTTATTACACAGTGAAGCAGGTTACAACCCCTGCCAGCACTAAGTCCATGGAGAGGACGCGCGCACACACACACACACACACACACAAATAAATTATGTCCACAAAGTAACAAAAATTTATAATGAAAAAGGATTTCCCTTCAAGTTGGCACCTCTGAAAAGTGTGTGCACAGGGCCACTCTGCATGGCCATATCCACCAAACTTCCAAGGTAGTGGAAGCTCAAAGCCCGAGCCCACAGCTCTTTTTTGTTCATTTTTATAGCCCCCTGAAAGTTAAATCACTGCATTAAACCACAACAAGTATGAAGACCTAGATGGTTTTTGAGGAGATTCACAAAAGTTTTGGGTGACTCCTAGTGTTAGCCTTGTCAGTCTTTAAGCTCCAACACTGAACTGAAGAAGCTAAATGTACATTTTGAAATAAAAAATGAAAGTTACTGTCAGGGATAAATGGGGCTACAATTCAGATGTGACTGACAGAGATTATGATAGCAGGGGAGGTGGGGTTATCATTATCAACACTCTTGTGCATTGTAAATCCCCAAACATCTTCTCAGCATGGGTTGAATAATGAGGCTTACCATCTACTAATTAAATAGTTAACACAACAGATCTAAAGGTGTTTCAAGTGTACTTTGGGCGGTTGCAGCTCAAGGTTTGATCTTTTGTATTCAGTCTCTGTGTGCTCTTCATTCATGCATACTTCTTTGAAGCATTTTCAAACCATTGTCTCAATCATATAGAGTGCTGCTCTTCTACAGGGAGCAGAAACAAGTATTCAAACCAGTTTGTTTTGTACTTGTCTCTGCTTTTATATTTAAATAAATGTGAATAAAAATACAGAATAGTCCATCTGCCAAAAATATCCAAGCCAGCAGCGTCCTGTGACCACAGATGACAGACAAGATAAGTAATAAACTGCAGCAACAGATGAGCCATTTTCTTTACAAGGTAAACTTTTGAAGTTGCTGTATGTAATAAAGTGGACAGTAAGTGGACACAGTGTTTAAAAAGTCCAGCAGCACCTGCTGTGTCTGACCCACCGCCACATGAGTGTCAATGTATTGATGAGATTGATCACTACCCAAATAATACCTGCTCTGTGGTGGTCCTGGCTGTTGAACAGGATAAATGGGGGCTACCAAAGGATGCAAAGAAACTTATGAACTACAGTCAAATACACTGAACCTATATGGCAAGTGGAGGATTTTAGTAAATAGTCGTATATGGTAAATGGAAGAGGGTGGCTTGCTAAGAGACATAGCATAATTTAACCACAATGCTGCAAAGATCTTACCACATGGATACATTGCAATAGGTTGTGATGTGACCACAATAAACAGAATGTTTTGGTAGAAAAGAAGTTACTAACACTGAACTTTCCTTTTCTGCTTTTATTTCTTGAGCTTGATAAATGCATGAAGCAGCAGCAGGTGGGGCTAATTTGCACGATAAGCTGCAATATTAGTCAACTGATCATTATTCCAGGCGCATTGCAAGCACATATTTACAAAGTGCACCTACATGCTAAGAGGAGCTCATAAAATGGACAATCACTAAAGATACAAAGTAAGTGTACTTTATATAAAGTGCCCTGTTATTGTGCATAGAAAGTATAAAAGAGCCCCTTTATTCAGGCTCATGGTTCTTCAAGAAAAGCTTATCCATGGCACTCAGTTACTTGAAACATAAGCTTTTAAATACACATTGCAGAGAAGAAAAGCACATTCAAGATAATGATGACTTCAGAGACCTCTAAATCAAAACTTTTTTCCCCCTAAGGCATGTTCTGTTAAAACCACCACACAGAGTCACGTACTGGCCCACTAGAAAAGATCACTTCTAAATACTTCACATACCAAGTGTTTTAGAAAAGTCCTTCCAATCATTTTCCCCAGTATTTTTTCTTTTTATCCATAACTTATGCTATTTTTGACCTTATTGTTCAGACATTTACAGCAATAAAATCAGATAAGGAATGCAGCCTTTACATTTAGACAAATGGTATAATTGTTATATCAATGAAATGACTAATGATAGCATAGTGGAGTGTCCCTAAATCTTAACCCTCACCAAGAATGTGAAGATCTATAATTATGCACAATTATGTCAATTGTACAAGCCTCCACTTCTAACCCTGCTAATTCCACCTACTACACTGTCTCTAACACGGCCTCCTTAGAGGTTGTGAGTACAGCTTGATTTGTGTTTGAGTGCTTTTGGTCAGAAACAAAAGAAAGAGAAAGAAATGCACAAAATAACATACTTGTTTTTATTTTCATGTGTTGATGAGTTTAGCCTGCAGTGTTCATGTGTACTTGATAACTACAATACAACTATCAGCAGCCACCATAATTAGTTGACTGAATGTCAGGGCTCATTGAAAATGTACGCTTCCTATTTGTAAATACAGCATTCACACATTATGTAAACAAGATATTTGACATAAAAACTAATTTCCATGTAATTTGTATAATTTCTTCTAGTCCACTTATTCTACACTTTACACACAATATTAAAGCCAATGTGCATTTTCAAATGTTATGTTTCAACATCAGCAATATGGTAAAGGATAAGCAAAGAGACAAAGAACGAAAAACTAAGCTCCTGGTGTGCTCTGGCACTCCATTTCAAATGCTGAGATTTGAGACTTTATCCTCTAAATGTGCCTGAGTGCAGCATCAGAGAACTCGCTGGTGAAAGAACTTCCTGCTAGGCTATTGTTAATGCTAACAAGGATCTGAAGTAAAAGTGGCTTAACAGCTTCACACAAAAACAAACACCCACCAACACGTACACAAAACACTGGTTTTCTCTAAACTGGTGTCAATATGGCTTCAATGATCTGCAATGAACTTGATTGTGTGCAAAGCTTAGGCATTCACTCTAACCTAATGCTAGTGAGGAATTCAGGTTTACACACTCCGATTTGAGTCAGTGGAGCTTCAGTGAGCCAGAATGAACATGGCTGTTTGGGAAACAATTGCATAATAAGCTACTGCAGTAAAATGTAATTTTGAAGAAAAAGGAAATTTATTTCAACCATTACTTTTTATATAGAGAATTTTTGTAATCACTTTGTTGATTGCTCCCCATCAAACACCAGACTTGATATGGATGTTTTGTGGGGCTAAATGTCACCCATCATGACCTTTTATTTAAATAGACATTGAAATTGGGTCTGTTTGATTTGGTCCAAATTTAACTTAAGCCAGACATCTAGCCCGAATACAAACATTTGCTTGCATCCTGGACCAGTTATCCCATCATAGAACTTTGCTAGCATTAACCACACTCAAAAGTGATCCGAAAAAGGGTGGTGGGGCGGGGGCGAACTCAGAGGGCTTTGGCTGGAATTCCGTGTGTGAACAATGCCCCCCAAAAACTGGTCGGGAGGAACACCATTCAGGAACTTTGAATAGTATGGTCAGGGATTCCTTGGTAAGGAGCTCATAATGCTGTGCCGATCCTGAAGGAGTGGAAAGAGGACGGAGCTGGATTGTGGCCACTGGGTGAAGGATGGAGCAGAAATGGAGGTAAAAACCAGTCGCAAGTGGTGACTGATGCAGACTCGCTATAGAGTGGGTCATTTAGATGAAGCTGATTGGGTATGACGGCTTAAATATGGTGGAAGATTACATGTATGTGAAGATGATTTGAAGAGAAGAATTAGGTGGTCCTGCTGTGCTGACCAGAGTTGAGGGAAAATGGATGGCGGTGTCAAGGATTTGAAGGTCGGACGGGCTTGGGTGGCATGGAGGATAAGGGGTTGTAGCGGTGGACAGGGTGGTGGATCGTCTTAACTGTTGACCTAGACATATGAATAACACGCATTTGACATCACCCAAAATTACAGAAAACTACTAAATAGAAATGACTTATAATTGGGTAATTCAAATGATTTGGCAAAATATAGGGCTGCCTGATACTCCAAGGCAAATACAAATACTCAAAAGTAAACATGCAATTAACTGCTTGCAGCCACACCACGTGTAGAAATAAGTAGCCACCTGTTTGTTCAACGAATAGCTTAATATAAAGGGTGTACCATTTCATTCTGTTCATCTGGGAAATACAGTAACTGAATGACACTACAATGGCAGTAGGTTAATGGAAAATGTATAAACATGTGTGTACAGTTTCTAATACATGGTAAAGTAGTAATAAGATTATGGCAAAGGCTGCCCATATGAATTAAGTAGAAGACATTAAAAGAAGCTTTAAACTGCAGATTAATTAGTGTGCTCATCGGTTTTGTTTCTCACTGCAAACAATCACAATAAAAATAAAAATCATGTATTACTATCTGCAGGTATACACAAATGTATAACACGTTGTGTTGATTTTTAAACCCGTTAGACATTTTAACTTTGTATTCCTTCATTTGTTTAGTTGTCTTTTGTAGATATATCAGTAAAGCAGTTGTAGTTAAGCATCTGAATAAACCGGGATTAATATTTTGAAGCTGTACTGATTACTTACATTAAGTAGATAGTATATTTGAGATATTACAAGTAGACTTCAAATCAATTAATCCTGACCCTAACTAACCTCAACTCAAAGCCTAATCTTAATCTTAGGCCTAACCTTCACCCTGGCCCTAATCCTAAATTTAACTTTAACCTAAACCAAAAACCTAATTCTAACCATAATCTTAACCTCAAACCAAAGTCAAATTTGAACTTACTCTGGCCCTTATCCTAAATCTAATCTTAACCTTAAACTCAACTGAAAACCATATTCTAACCCTTATCCTGGCCCTAACCCTAAAGTTAACCTTAACCTAAAACCTAATCCTAAATAGATCCTTCACCTCAACTCAAAACCTAATCCTAACCCTCACCCTGGCCTTTAATCCTGATACTGATCTTAACCAAAACCTCAGCAGTATGCCTGTAAGTGCTTTTTGATGATCTGTATTCTACAAGTTAATATTCTATTCCAAGTTAAATAATCTCACCTTTACAGTCAGAACATGAACCTGACAGCAAGTAGACTTTTCATACTTACATGGGCTGTATCTTAGTGTCCTGGTCTGGGAAAAGGCCCAAGCCATATTTAAGCTGTCCTTAAATAATGCCAAGTTCAGACAAGTCCAGTAGGACCCTGTTGGAGTGTTCCATTTGGAGGGGGGTTCATGGGGTTTGTGCAGTCTGAAATGTTTTGTTGTTCGGTAAATTTTTTTGTTTGTTTTGTTTTCTATTTTTTTTTAGTTTTTCCTCACCTTCACCAAATAAACACCCTTGCACTGAATGTATTATTGTGGTTTTGCCATCGTTTTTATTTTAACTCGCAGCCTTCGCAGAGCATATCTACCCTCACCTGCAAGCGAGGGGGGACAACCAGGCAATAAACAAATTTTATTTACACAGATAATTCATAATCTGCTGTTCAGATGCTACAACATAGATGTGTTGAATGTTGATTTCAACAGAACCACTTAATAAAGTGTCACGTAACTTTTTACATCTGATCACATAATCATGAACTTCTAATAGTCAAGCAGATCAATATATACCAGTCTTTCATGTACAGTTAAGTTATTAATTTAGTATGTTAGGCTTTTCAGGGGAATTGCTAACTGTTATAATAATTTGACCTTTGTGAATTCTTCTGTATTATGTTACACAGTTCAATATTTCATGTTAAATGTAAGAGTTCATATAAAATCATATAAAAAACTAAACTTGCAGTAACGACAGAAAACATTGTCCTAGCAGACTATACGTTAGAATGGAGATCAGTAAGAAACTGCTTTCCTGTATTTATCACTAATGGCTTATTAGTGCACTTCTGGAGCTTAGATGTTGCTTATTCTTTGTTTGCTGTATCTTTCTGAACAGCAACACAGCAGGTCTGTAAACACAAGCAAGTGTGAGTAGCTATGAGTACCATTTTGAGAGACTGGCTATAATACCTGCTGTCCATGATGTCATCGTCTAACACCTTTGGGTTGCTGATTGTATTTTGTAATCAGTATTAAAGACATAAAATGACTAAATATGTATTCTTCATTATCACAGCTACTGACAAAAAGTGGGAGAAGAAACTTGCAAAACCCCCAACGCCGTGGCCACCGTAAAAACATGCTCCCGGCCCAAAACATAATACTTAAACAAGTATTTACTTACTTTAAATATGTTGTATTTTTTTTTTTAGAAATTCAATATAAGGAATATGACATCATAGGTTCTTGAATAAAATGAAGCTGAATTCAAGTGGTGGAAACACCCTGAAAAAAAGGTTTTGATTGGGTGAGTGGTTGCATACTCCCAATTTAAAAAATCTCTGAAATAAAAACTGGTTCTAGTGCAAACCTGGTTCCATTAGAATGAAAATGATTTCTGGAACCTGCAACCTGGAAACACAAACCTGCCATCGTTACCTAGCAATATGGTCTGTGATTCAAGAAGGTTGTGTGTAAATGAAGGGTTTGGTATGTTCTCATAGCAGCAGTATATCATCCTCAGCAGTAGAATAAAAGTCAAAGACGGATAACAATGGCACATCATAAAGGGAGGCCACAGCCTTTTCCTGGGATTGGAAAAAAAGAACTCATGCTAATGTCACAGTCCATGGAAGAAGAATGACTGTGATGATGTGAATGTCTTTTGTGGCCTTCCAAAATGTCTGAGGCTCAGAGTTTCAGATCTTCCGTGATTTATGCTATTTTTCTGTGCACATATGACATACATCTGAAACGAGCTTTGAGATGCCGGATGTCAGAAAGGTTTTTATGGTAAAGCTGTCTGGGGCTGAATGACTCAGCTATATTTGCTGTTATGAATCAGCCACAAGATAAATCAGGGAGAATGTATAGAACAATAATTATCACTATGAGTACAATAAATAAATACAACAGAATTACATTTTGTCTCCTAAAGTATTCCAGAAGACAAATAAAATGTGTCTATGTTAAATAGTCCATCATTTAATATATACAATTTGTATGTCTAGAAATGGCCATAGGAGCGTTTCTAAATGTTAACACTCATTAAGAATGTGAAGGTTTGTAAACATGCACTCTAATGGAGCTCGACCTTTATGCAGGTTTCACCTCCAATCCTGGTGTCAGTATGACTTCATTGATCCAGATTGAACCTCTGTGGTTGTGTGTAAAACGTAAGTTCCAAGTACTATAAGGATACTGAAGCAAAAGTAGCTTAAGCTACCAGCCGCAAACACAAAAACATAGATTTACCTTCTCAGTTTTATGTCTTTTACTACATTGCGGTGCTCATCAGGAGGTTGTATAGATGGTAACCTAGATAGTAAACTATTCTATATGACTCTATTCATGACTCCATTGTTTGAAGATATACCCACCACACAGAAAAAGAAAGTATGGAGATCCAGAGAAAACATATCTACTTTTTCTTTGCACATAAATCAAAAAGAAGCGCATCCATCCTATATTTGTTCACATTCACTTCAGAAATAGTGTTTTTAGGCATAACATTATATGTCACATCTCATAAGCTCATGCATCATGTAAAAGTTTACCTGTTGTAAATACGACTTTGTCTGTCATTCAAGCACAATTTACAAGTTTGCAAATTGGTGGTTCCTAGTTCACAACACCGCTCAAATGCAGCATTTATCCTCAAAGCTTGAGTCAGTGAAGCTTCAGTGAGCCAGAATGAATCTGTACAGTTGTTTGTGAAGCCATAGCATGTAACACAATTTGCTATTAGCACAGCTCTATATACTACATTTCCCTCACACACCTCCTTCTGCTAATCAAGGACTTCTGAGGCCAATAATTAAATGGATCAGGAAAGCAGGGGCAGGGTTGGAGCTGAAGCAGAGTTGGTGTCCACCGTCTTCCACACTAAAAATAGCAAAGTAGAAAAGAAGGGGTTCTGCAGCTAAAAGATTTCTGTTGCCATACTGTAATCCTTTCATTAGCATATTTAAGTATATTGGATTTAATAGATTCAAGTTTATTCATGTTGTAAAAAAATCCCCACAAATCACTTTTTGGTGTGTTTTAAATAGAAAACTGTGAACATATAAACATCAGTTTGGCATAATAAGCCATCCACATGTAGTACAAGCAGTAGTTAATAGTTAATAGGTTCTTTTGATACAGTGCATAATGATATCTTTTTTTTATTTAAACTGACATTCTGAAATGCATAGAATATGTAATAGTTTTATTCCAAAATTATATATATCCATTTGTAAGAAATTTTAAAAAAGATTATGTTTTTCTCTAATAAAAATACTAATAATTATATAGCATTGATATTTCATGTACATGTAAAGCCCACAAAAATATTATGAAAGCTTTTTTTTTCAGAAAAGTTTTGAAATGAAACCCTTGGTTTACTTTAGACTCCTATTGCATACAGGAGGTAAAACTGCTTTCCAAAGCACAAATGCACATCAAGCTTAGTGATGGAGTCTGAAAGTAAGAGAATAATTAATCAATCAGTTTACTTCCCCTTTTAATTACCCCTTAAGATGCTGTAGAAATAAACCATTAGTTTCCCTGGCCGCTTGCCAGATGCATTTCTACTGCATGCAAGGTTGCACATTTTATTAATTACTTTTGCCTCTTTCTAAATTTGCAAAAAAAAACCCCAAAAGAAGTTCCATTTGTGGGAACAAAAGTTATGATCTAAGAGAAACCACACCTTAGCAACATACCAACATCCCCAGCAGAAATTTTTCCAAGATGACTGACCTAGGCCTCCAGCATTACATCTGCCTATGGATATTGGACTTCTTCATAAACCGGCCAGTGTCCATCAGAATGGGCATACACACAGGACTAGACACAGTGTATAGGTGGATCCATTGAGACGCAGTGGATAGATAGATCACTTACGAAGATGAGTCTGGGTAAGGGTAAGGTACAGAGAGTGATAGATTGGTGTACCAAGAATAACTCTGTACTACACACCCACTAAAAACCCAAAATAACTGATTATTGATTTCAGGAAAAAGCAGGCTGACCACCGGTCACTACACATATGACAAAAAGGAGGTCTCTAGTTTCAGGTTCCTGGGTACCCACACATCAGAAGATCTCTCATGGACAATAAACACACTGGATTAAATAAGCACAACAGCAACTTCTTCCTGAGCATTCTCAGGAAAGTTAACATAACTGTCACAACAGTTTCTGTTGTCTTTCTACCATTGCTCTTTTGAGAGTGCCCTGACTTATGGGGTACTCATGTGGTATGGCAACAACTCAGCCGCTGACAAAAAGGCCCTGCAAAGAGTCGAAAAAAACACAGAGAAAACCACCAGCAAACATCTGCCTACTGTGGAAGACGTCTAGACCTCCCAGTGCCTGCGGAAGACATGCAGCATTATAAAGGACTCATATCACCCAGCGCTGTTTGAACCTCTCCCCTCAGGGAAGAGAGTCCAGCCGATCATGAACCACAAAACTGATGAATAGCTTTTATCCCAAAGCCATTAGTACACTGAACTCTGTGAAACAATGCACCTCATAGACACAACTGTGCAATATCTTATTTATTATACCTATTTATTATTTGAAACTGAGAAGTACACACTTTTTAAAAAAGACGTGTTGCCAATGGTGTATGTATGTGAATGCCAGATGTTTATAAATATTTATATGTCTAAATAGTAATAGTAAACAGAAATGCTATTGTCCCATGAGGGAAAAATTAGAACATTCCCATATTTATTGCTTCTTCAAATGTCTGAAATATGAATTGGTTGTGCCACAATTATGCGCTACAGATAATGAATATCGTTAGAGAGGACTTCAGCAGTTCCACTATCTAAAATATAACTTATGCTCCATAAGTTATAGCCCAAAGGTACACCACAAAATGTATAAGACATCTCTAAAAATCATAAAATGTCACCCCGGGACCTGCAGGTAGCTCTTACCACAGCTGATATCAAAGATAATGTATCTCCTACCAGAAAGAGAGTGTACCAGTTTGATTTTCATGGGAAGTGTGCAGGAGGAAACTCTTGTTGGTAACAAACCATCAGGGCTGATCAGACTAATTTCAAGGCTCCACAATCTCCCACAGTCAACTCTGAAATCTGAATTTTTAGTTGAATATGGACCAGAGTGACCAGTTGTGTCACTGCTGCCTTTTCTGCAGACCAGCATATTTCTGTTCTCTGTTTACTACTTTCACTGACAACATAATCATGCAGAATCAAAACGTAAAGTCCAAACATTCACTATTTTTTAAATAACCACTTTTGTGATACTAGCTACACTGTGCATTGGTCTCCACTGGTCTCGTGTTTTCTAAAAGGTTGCCAGGTAATTTTGCATGCAGAAATCACCTAATTACATTACAACAAAAATCCCCCCAAAAATAATAAAAAGTCACGTTGTTTTGAGTAGTTTGTCTATTAAGCAAATCCTTAAGAAAGTCCTTTTTAGGCTGATAACTGCAGCAAAGGGTGGACAAACTCATTATTAATAACCTTGACTTTTATTAAAACAGTGGACATAGCATGATATATAGTTATATCTACCTAATAAACTGGCTACTCTGTCTAGATATAAGACAGCAGGCAGGGCACATCCATACTCCATATAGGCGAACTGAGATGGGTACTTCATACTCTTTCTTAAGTTTGTGGGGTTGTAACTGACCTGGTTACTAGCTTTGCGATGCCTCCTCTATCCTCTAGGGGCATCCTCTATCCTGCAGGGAGGTTGCCCTTCCTGGGGATATAAATAGAGGGAGCCAGGTAGGATGTGGCTGAGAGTTGACCTACAGGTATATGTACTTTCTGCTCTGGTGACTTCCTTTCATGGGAAACTTTGTTTCATGCCCATTGTGAGTCTTAATGCTGAAGCTTAAAATCAAATAAGCTATTGTTGGTGCTAGGATGCTTATGTACTTATGTTAAAGTTTTTGTATGCTTATGCTAACAGCATGGTGGTTGGGGATGCATTTTTTTCTTTTATACAGAGGGAGGTTTTTAATGTGTGAGTGGCTTGGACTGAGGGCTGGTTGACTGTTTAGCCGTGCTTCGCTCCAGCCCAAGACCTTTAGGCATACATCTCCCACAGACTGTGATGATATCTTTTGTGATATCTATCTATTTGTGATATCTATTTCCTTTTTTTGTTTGTTTGCTTTTTTGGCTTATCATTATTGTCATTATGCATTACATTAGATAAATAGTTCTTTGCATATTTCATGTCAATTTGTGGGTCTGTTGGTCATCTTTCAGCTATTTCCAGTCTTCACCTGACACAGTGGCATTTCTGCAGCCCCATGTGGCATCCCCCTCATTCTTTTGTAGCATCATCCTATTGAGTGTGTTAGGTTAATGGTTACAGGGTCACCAATAAAATGCAAGTTGATGCTGTGAAACACAAGCACCAAGAGACTACCAAAACCAATAGTTATATCATGTGCTGCCCTAAAGATATGGAGTCTTCATGTCCCAGTAAGTAATAGATTTGGCTAATGGGGTGTGCAGCTCACAGCAGCAGGTAATGCAGCTATCTAGTGAGCAAAGAGTGTCATGTATAAAACACATTTTTACAGTAGTGTTATTTTAGCTATACTGAATTAGTGTGTTAGTGACCACTATGCATTTTTCCATCCTGCCGCCTACATTTCATTAAACTTTATCCCAAAACACTGATGCCATGTACTCCTTAATGGAATTGAAACAAATATATGATGCCTTCTATGAAGAAGCTCACAAATGCCCACATGACTTACGGGCAAGTTGTTGCTTAATTTTTTGTAGAAAGTATGATAGAAAACTGCGTAAACATTTTGTTTGAAAGTTTAGGAACAGCAGGTGATGAAGAGTACAGTTACCAAGTTGAGTACCGTAACCATGTTGCCAGACCAGACTGCAGGTCTGTTAGACAGGTATGACCTGTCACTGGACTGACATGACCTCTTTATAGAGGAACTCATTTGCCCCGACCTGCGAAAGATTCCCACTTTGATGTTCTTGCATGAGAGGAAATATATTCTTAGTTCTTCAACAGTGTAAAGATGTGTACCAGGACAACAGATTCACAATTCTTCACGGCATTTAGAGAACATGAGAAGGAAAAAGAAGTCACAGATGAACAGGAGGGAGATGCCTCCATTCCTAATGATGAACATGACTTCGAAGTGAAATACTGTATGTTTCTGCTATTTTGAATGATGACAATAGCCTTGAATACCAGCTTCCAAGACATCAAAAGTGTGTATGCCATCTACTGAATCTTCTTTCTACAGATGCTAATGCTGTGGTAGCTTTCAACCACACATAAGAGGTTGTCTCAGTCTGCTTTTGCAAAATGTATTGCACTGTGGAATAAACCAAGCAGGTCAGACATGCAGAATGCGAGGCAAATTGCATTTCATTCACACATTCCATATTTCTTGTCATGGAAGGTGGAAGGCGCAACAAGATGGAGCAAGGAGAAAAGACACTCTGCAGTGTATGCAGAGCTTTAAAGATGAAAATTGAGTCTTAATGTTTAAATTGTAACTAAGTTGTTCAAATCTTGATCTTTAAATTGTGCAACCATCATTTTTATAGCTGAAAAGAATTCTGTTGGCATGGCCCCTGACCTCCTCCAGGGAGAATCCTGTGCATATGGATTTCCTGCTGCCAAACCTTTCTCGGCTGCAGAGACAGGTGAAGAAACTGGAGTCATCCTGCAAAGTCCATAGACCCCCTGCTTCCAGGCAAGAATTCACAAGCGGTTCAAAGAGCTTCATGAACTGGGCTGATTGCTGCAGCTGTACTTCCACTAAAGTTCAGAACAGCTTGGACCGCAGAGGAGGTAATCTTGAAAGCTTTAACAATAAAGCTATGACTACAAGAAAAGGCAAAGAGTTCACACAAAGTACAGTTATTTGGCATATGAGCAAAAGTTTGAATCCACTGTAGAGGCATTTTTGTGAAGCTCATATCTGGAATTACTTTATTTATTTTGTTGTTTTTTTAAAGATTTAATTTATTAGAATCTAATGTTTTAATAGCGTATATAAATAAGTCTTTATTTGGGTTTGCGAATGGCTTATTTTATTACAGTTACAAATTATGTTTTAACAAATTTGATTTGGTGTTTGTATGTGCTGCATAAATAAGGCATTGATTTTGCAGCTCTGTTTATTAAAGCAGATCTAATGAAGCAACTTTTTGGTTTCATTTTTATTTCAAGTGCAGTTAGCAATTCTTGAGAGCAATTGTTGATATTTGAACTCAGCAGCAAAACAAATACACTCCAACAATACTTTTCTTTCTTTTTTTTTAGATCTTCATGACCATTAAACCCTTCACAAAACCCTTTGTTCAGTGTTCAGTCACATTCTGGCTTCTCTTTCTAAAGTGTGTTTATTTCATTTCACCTTAAATAGAGCAGCAGTCCCATGCGGGTGACAAGGATGTGTCAATGCCATTTTTTTCAGACTGGGTATGAGTATATGTTTTTAGTAATAAATTACCTACTTATAATTAAGTACAAGTAGGCAATTTGTGCAATGTACCTTAAAAATAAATAATTTAGCTGCTTAGCTAGCTACTGTCGTAGCCTTGGATTGAAAAAAGTGTTTTTTATACTTATGTATATACATCCCAAAGCCAATATGACTGCTGCCTTGGAACTTATTATTAACACAGAACAGACCTCCTGATTCTCTAAGTTGGTTCTTGGTGACTTTAATCATTGCTGTACAAAAGTCTAAAAAATGATCATTAGTATGTTACATGTCCCAAAGGACATGATACGGGATACGTGTTATGATTCTGTGCCGAATGCCTACAAATCTATTACTTAATTTCCTAAAAAGAAGCTTTTGGCTACAAAAGACCTTAAAACTATTTTTATTAATAGAAGAGGGCACTCAATAGAGGAAATAAAGGGTTAGTGAAAAGATTAAATTTGCCATTAAGAGTGTCACCCTAGCTTATAAAAACAAGGTTAAGCACAAGTTTTAACAGGCAGGGTTTTATTTAGTCTGGCCAGAGATTTCACTAGACATATTTGTGTAGAGAGGATTTTTTTTGCATATCCAGATTGTATCCAGATCGAATTTTCATATTCTGAACAGCAAAAAAAAACTAAATAAAACAATATTTGAACATGGTTTAAAATGCAAATTCACTCTGATTATTTCAGATTTCAAACATTTTTCAGTCTTTTGCGTCACTCACAACACAACAAGAACAAGAACAGTGACAGTGGCATATTTAGACTGTAGAAGTGCTGGGATTTAAGATAAACGTGAACCATAACCAGGCAGAGTGATCGTTTGGAGGGTGAAACAATGCACCTCTGTCTCTCCTGCATCACCAAAAGTCACCAGCGTAGTTACTGACTCTAACGTTTTTACCAAAGCAACTCATCCAGATCGAATGATGATGTCTGGACTCACAAATCTGATCCGATCATTTTCAAATAACAGTCATCTCAAAGATGTGATTTGAGAAACATCTCACATTTGCCTGCAGTCTGAACAGAGCCTTTTAATGTTTAAAGCTGCTAATATAAATAAAACTGTAGGTCCATATGACATTTATCGTAGGATATTGGAACACTGTGTCAACTGTTCCTAAAATCTTTGGGTAGTGGTGTTCCCCAGATATGGAAACATTCAATTGCTGTACCAGTTCCTGAAAGTCCTTTCCTAATTTGTTTTCAACCAACAGCTGTCACGTTTGGTAATGAATTGGTTAAATCTTATATTCTTCAGATCAGGATCCTCTTCAGTTTGCATATTGCACTAGGGGGATTGTGGATGATGGAAATAAATTTCTGCTGGATTCACTTCATAAACACCTTAAAGGAACTAAAACCAGGTCAATGTATTTTTTTGCTTTTAATGCATTGCAGTCTTTTTAAGACAAACTTTGAAACTATTTTAGACAATTACCAACTAACTCTTTGGATAATGGATTTTCTAACGCTAAGAACACAAAGTGAAGTTTTCATATCACTATTACACGTCCACGTCCCAGGTTCCCAAGGATCTGTTTTGATATTTATCTGGTTCGCAGACAATTGTAATGCTCATAAGTATTGCCACATTATAAAATCAGCAGATGACACAGTTTTGTCTCTCAAAAACATGGTGCGGTCTAGCAGGAAATTACTGAGTGGTGTGAAAGTTCTTGCCTGAAAATAAATTAAGGATATAACTGTAGATTGTAAATTGTGACTCTTAAAAAACTGACACACATCTATAAAGGGTCTGTAAAGAGAGTGAGTATTTATTTTTAAGTATTTGGGTACTATAAAAATGAAAACTTGCAGATTCAAAAAAGGTGGCAATCCTTTTACTTTATTAGGACACTAAAATCATTTTCTGTTATTTCATCTGTTCTACATATTTATGAAGAGTGTTGCTTAATTCTCCTTTATTTGCTGAATTACCAGAAGTGTTTGATATAAAAGCAGGTTAGAGAGCTTGATACCTATTTGCTTTAACATAATGCTTCTTCCACTGAGGTCACTGGCTTTATTATATAAACACAGGCTATTCGATCATTAAAGACCCTTCACACGGCATTTGAGTTGCTGCCTCTGGGTCTCCGTTATCGCTGTGCTAGATGTTGGTTTTTCTGAGAGCGTCATTTGAGGTCATTAGGTTGATTAAGTAAACATTCACGTTGAGCTATGTGTTATGCTATGTATTTTATTATTTATGTTGTTTATGACTCATTGTCTATAATTGTCTGTAGCAGCCCAGCACCAACCGCCCCTCAGGGAAAAATAAAGTTTGTTCTGTTCACTCCAGTTCAATTCAATTCAGTCCTGCTGTATCAGGGAAGCATTACTGGCTTTATCCACCTGGAGGTTATTTGCTATTGTGCTGTAATGCTGATTTGTCCTTCACTGGTGTGACTGTTACAAAACACTAAAGAGAAATGAGGAAAAAATGATATAAAGAGCTGTAAAAGAGAGCTCACTCTCCCACTATCTGAAGTTTCTTAAAAAAAACATTGGGCTCATTAGCTAGTTAAAGTTTGTCCTTAATCTAATTTACTTTATGTCACTGATAACTAAATTCGATAGCCAGCTATACTATCCATAATTTATATTACTCAGCAATATTTGTTTTAGGGAGCATTTAGCCAAAATCCTGTCACAGCCTAAACGTTTTTTCTCAGGTGTGATGACTGACTTACAACTTACAAGCTCTGATTTGATCAGCCAAGCCATACGTTACAATTTAACCCTATTCTGCAGACAGATGCAGCGTTCGTGAACAAATCCGCTCTTTCAGGTCAGACTTTTGGCAGTCGGCAAGAGTAGCTGGCCGCTGTTGAGAAAATTCCAGCTCTGTTCCTGCATTATCACTAACGTCAGGAAATGCAAATTGAAAGGTCTGCAATCCATGTTCTCTTTTTTTTTAAGGTCAATTTCTTAGTAACTTGATAAAGTTAAATCGATTTTGAGCAACCATAAATGACATAAGCCACAGGCATTTTCAGAGCATGTGATAGCACTTCCAGATTTGCACTGAATAGATTATCAAAAGTTAAGTTTCCAAATAAGGGATGTTTGCATATTTTACCTGATGGTTGGCAACACTACTGGTGGTTGGCTATCAAAAGTCATTTACTAGATTTAGCATCATGTGTAGTTGAAGTAAAAAATGGCATTCAATTCACATGATGCAAACCATAATTTACAGGCAATATCCACTGCAGCATTTTCTAAAAAATACAGCCTACACCTAAATAAATCCAGTAAATCCTTCCTTTTCTGTTCGTTTCAGAAGGAAGGGGAAGGTATTTTTGATATCTAATGCAGAGCTTTTTCCCTTTAAATACATACAACCTACTGCAGGACAGGAGGAGTGCTGCTCTTTTACTCCATCTCATCTACATGAATTGCTATTAAATGAGGTTTAATCATTTTGGACAAAATCTGTATATTTTACTGTTATCTGTCTGTGTTTTATAGCCAATGGGCTGCTCCTTATCCACAGTAAAGGATCAGATGGGAATTTTTTGCAGGGCTAATTTGGCTAAGAATTGTGTATTGCTTAATTTTCACAGTTTTCATGTTTGCTACTTTGTAATTTATCAGGAGTTAAAGTTATTTGCTTAAACATGTTATTGTGCTAACTTTTTCTATTGCAGTCTCATTCACTATTTTGTACCTGTTGCAGTTTGGAAACTTGCGGTTTTGTATACATTGTTTTTGTGTAGTAAAACACTGTTAGATAAAATGAAACTAAACCTTTTGATACGTGCACACCATCCTTCGCAAGACTGCTATCACTGAAAACCTCACTTTGTGCTTTTCTGACCTTTTCTGACCTTTAAATCACTCCAAAAGGGTTTAAAGTACAAATCCAATTCCAAAAGAAGTTGGGACAGAAGGTAAAATACAAATATAACCAGAATGCAGTGATGTGTCTTTAATTGGTATTGAATTAAAAAGATGCACAAAGATGAGATATTTAATATTGTATCTTCTCAATTTTTGTAAACATATGCCGGTTTCAAATTTGAGGCCTGCAATACATTCCCAGAAAAGTTGGGGTATGGACACTATAAGACTGGGAAGATGATGGAATGATCAAAGACGCCCATTTTGGAAAAGCTCATCCGAGGCAGAAATGTATGCTGTGATCTGAAGAGTCCACCTGAAAATGTATATAGTGTTCTCATGGCCAGCGAAGAAAAGGACCATCCTGACAGTTATCCTCAAAGACAAGATTCAAGGCCTGTGTCTGTCGTGGTATAGGGGTGTGTAATTTCCTATGGCAGGGGTAACTCGCACATCTGTGAATGCACTCTCAATGCTGAGACATATATACACATTTCGATTCAAAATCTGGTGCGTTCTGCATGAGATCTTTTTTTAGGAACATCCCAAATTGTTTCAGCAAGACAATGCCAAGCCAGTCCAGTCCAGTTTCATAACTACAACAATTCTTAGACATTACTGAAAAACGAACATAATTAGTGGAAATATCTAACATCTTGTCTGTGTACTATTTTCAGCTAAATAGAGGTCAAAAGTTTTTTTGCAAATCATCTGTATATATTTACATTTTACCAACTTCTTTGGTATTAGGTTTGTAAAACATGTGCTTGCAAGTAAATTAAAATCACACAGCAATCACAAGCTTGGGCTTTTTTAGGGACATTCTTATGGTAGAAACGAAGAAGACATCTTGCATCTTTGTATTGGAAGCATAGGTTTACATACACTTTGAAATGCCTTTTCTCTGTCCATCACCACACACTGGATTCAAAGAATGGATGCTTGAATATCATCGCTGTGAAAAACAAGAAAAACAAGTATCTCCAAAACTGTAACTTTACAGGAGAGGCCAAAAACCTACTTTACTTTCAATGGAAGTCAATGGAAGCTGTTTTGGAACACTTCTATTGGTCCATTTATCATGAAATTGTCACAGTATGTAAACGCCCATTGGCGTGTTCAAATGGTGTAGAAAACTGACAAATTGACAAAAAATTGAGATGCATGTTTTTCATTGGATGGCGACAATATATATCTTATGCTGTTTCGCTACTGGCTATAATAATGAAATATCCAACACATTTAAAAACCTCTGGGATTATTATTATGATATTGTCAACCTAATGACATGCACCGGTGTTTGCAGCTGGTTGGGCAATGATAACCCGACTCTTTCCCAGTTTTTTTTTTAATTTTTAGGAAAGACAAACACTTGACATACTTGACAGCCTAGTTGAACTCCCTGCTTTTGTGCCATAGAGATATGAACCATTTGTGAGAGGGAAGCTGAGAACTGCATGACCTGTCATTTGGAAATGACAAATATTGTATCCTGTTCACTTGCTGGGTCACTTTGTCACACTTATTTCACTCTGTCAGGCCACTTCATTAGTCATTTGCTCTGCTCAAGGAGACATATTCTCTCCCATTGCGGCCTGATAAACTGTTCAAAGATGAAAGGCATGTGGTTCTTCATACAGACTGATGAAAGTCAACATGATGTTATACCATTTAGGAGATGGAGATGGACAATTTCGGATTCTCTAAGCCATGTTTAGGTGGCAAGCTCACAACTTAGCAATATGCGGTGAACCAGCACACCCTTGTCTTTGACAGAAAACAGGATTACAAGGAATGGTCAACAAAATACAGACTTTGTTTCTGGTCAGCCCAAAGGTGGCAGGGTTTGGCTGGTCGAGCATACCTGCCCAATCGTAGTGGCCTAATGGAACGAAGGCAGTAAGAAAAAGCACATTTCTTTATTCAAAATTGCAAATCTCATTGATGCACTCAGGTTGCAATTTTGTTTAAGGCCAAAAGGTAAGACAGGCCTCCAGTGACAGTTCTGGAACAGAGATTAACGGTTGCAGTCTCTGAGCAGTCGTGTACCCAGACATTTAGGGGGGCAGAGGTTTGGGGGGAAAAAGAGCACCTGAGCACTGACAGACTCTCTTATGCAGAGACAGAGCCTAATCAGGTTTCAGAACAAAGAGGTTGTTTCGTTTTTAGTCTTTTCCAAGAAAGCCTAAAATTGCCTTAACGAAGTGCAGGACTGGGAATGAAACCCCAACCTTGGGTTTAATGTGCTATATTATCTAAGCACTAGAGACAACCGGGATTTAACTCACATTACGCAGGTTTTCTCTCTAGGAGATCCACATTGCATCACATTAGTATAGGTTTTATTCTTTGTTTTCAACTTATTGTTCAAAATAACCAAGTTTTAGCCCCAAAAAACAATTGCTCACAGTATTTTCATGAAGAGGTTTTCATCAGTGGGATTTCCAGCACTGTAGTGATGTGTGTATCAATGTCATTTCAAAGATTGAGTTGAAGCCCAGAGGGAGTATCCAAGAATTTGTGTAACCCATACTGACCCTCTAGCTCTATTCCCGGGGGCAAGGCTGAGCCAGTGATTCCTCGCTGGAACATGCAATATAAAACACAAGCCACACAGACCAATAGTGCTCTGGAATTGTCTAGTACTGCGAATAGTAATCTTATTTATCAAATTTTAAATAACAAACAGCTTTTTAAAATTTGCTTTAGCTATTAGCATCATGTTTGCAAGTTAATAGTATGGCTGCTAACATTATAGTCACCACGCATTAATGCCCATAGCTTTGGAATAGGATCTCTGGCAAGCTTATATGGGTATGACGGTAAGCCGTTTACATAATTTTGGCCTTTTATTGCATCTCCATGCCATGAACGTATTAAAAAACATATTTTAGGCCAAAAATGTTTTACCATAAAACAATATTTTATGCATCCCGCAGCAGATAGCATCAAGATTATTACAGGTGTCAAATGCTTCAGACGTCTTCATCCTATTCAAACAACTCTGAATGACTTCTTTAATTAATTATGAATGCAGACATTATGATGGAATTCCCTTCTTATCCGTCTATAGACGAGGCCCCAATGCCATTCAACCACCTTATACACAGAAGCGTATCTGATCTAGTTTTCCTTCAAGGTGACTATTCAAAGTTTTGAATAGACCGATTTGATAAACAGAGCTGTCAAATTCAGCTTTCTTTCTGTAATATACTACCTTAACACATACACGCAGCTTCCAGTTCACACAGAATAATTTAACACCGCACAGCCTTGAGCAATTAGTTAAGGACAGACAGTCTTATGTAAGCACCAGGCCTTTTCACGAGTAGAAAACTAGGTGGATCATGAGAGAACCTAGGAAGAAAAAAAAACAGCAGAAACCTATAAGGATAAAAGGCAAGAAAAATATGAGAGAAGTGCTGATAATTGGATGTCCCATACAAAGAATCACCTATGGGTTCCAGCTGGATGATTGATTGGGAGAGCTGGCGGGAGCTATGTGGAGCATAATCGAATATATGATTTTCTACCCCAGACTGTGTAACCATGCACACACAGACATCACCTTGAAAGGCAACGCTGGGACATTAACAACATATTATGAAGACGAAGCACAATAGCAATTCTTGTGACCCCTTCTTGAGCTCCGCAAAATCTTTTTTTTGTTATTGCATATAATGGCAAGCACACAATACAGAGGACAGAATCAGAGGCTTTTAAAGAGGGTGCTTTTGTGGTTTGACTTCTAATGTCCATATGTTGTGCTTCTAACCCACTAGTCTTGCCCACAGCCCACAGCGGTATGGATTGTCTGATATCTGTCCCATGCAATCATAATCAAAAATGCATTTTGTCACCTAATGTGGCCACACGCTGCCTACACAGGAAATGGCATTTGACTGTGTAGTGATTTTTCAGAAGAAGGCTACAATTAAAGTGTAATACCCAAACACTTTTTTCCAATGCAGCGACAATTAAAATATATCTGCCATAAATAAATATAAAAAGAAATGTTTAACCCCAAAACAATAGTAAATCAATATACATATTTTTAACCACCAAGTAAACATGTTCTGCGATGTAGCTTTTAAAGACATTAAGTGTTTGACTTGAAATGAGTGACTATATTTACATCTTAACCATTGAATTATCTATAGATTCTGGATAATTCAGTTTAATTTAGCTTTAAGTGACAAAACACTTCTGACAAAGTCTGACAAAGATATGATACTACAAACCTGCTAGACCAGTATGGCAAATTCCACTGAAAATTCAAAATCAAATCTTTTAGATCATGTGTAGATTGTTTTTTTCTTGTCTTGAGAGGGCACAGTACTCAGCACTTTTTTCAAGATAATTTAACAGAAAACACTTCACTTAAACATGTTTAATTCAAATTTAAATCAGATAAAAGGTTTTAAAGGTTTAAGAGGTAAAAAATGAGATAAAGATGGAAACGTATTTACCTTACAGAAGCAATAAGTGGAAATTAAAATAATTTGCAATTAAAATAGCATTTTCTTCCCTACAGAGAGAGGCTCTATTGTTAACTTTACACTAAACTAAACGTATGTTTAGTCGCTACCTACAGCATCAAAAGCCTCATAAGCAGTGTACTGGTTTCTCAACTTTATTAATAACCATGATAATTTCCTTCCCTGTGTACATTAACACAAATAAACATATATCACGTCTATTCTCTATGTTATATTTTACATTACAAATAACTCTCAGTTATTATACAGAGTTTAAATAACTCTGTTAGACTATCCTCTATGACAAGATGTTGTTTACAACCCTATTTAGACCTGTTGGCAGCAACGCCTCTCAAAATAGTTGGGACAGGGCCATTTCTACCATGTAGCATCCTCTCTTCTTTTAACAATAGTCTGTAAACATCTGAGAAGTGAGGAGACCAATTGCTTGAGTTTTGGGGGAGAAATGTTGTCCCATTCTTTCTGATTTAGGACTCTAGCTGCTGCACAGATCTGGGTCTACTTTGCCAGATTTTGTGTTTAATGATGCGCCAAATATTTTCTAGTGCAGGCAGGCTAGTTTAGCACCCTTCTTTTTATTGCCTTGTTGAAATATGCAAGGCTTTCCCTGAAAGAGACACTGTCTGGGTGGGAGCATATGCTGTTCTAAAACCTCTATCTAGCTGCCCGCTCCATAGGCACTAATGCAACCCCATACCATCAGAAATGCTGGCTATTGAACTGTGTGCTGATAACAAGCTGGATGGTCCTTCTCCTCTTGAGTCCACAGGATGTGGCATCTGTGGTTTTCTAAAAGAATTTCAAATTTGGATTAATCTGACCATGAAACAGTTTTCCCTTTTGCCTGTTTAGGCATCTATACAGCTTTTTAAATGAATAGCATAGAAAAGTTGAAACGTGTACGTCAATCTACTGTACTTCTGCTTGCCAGATACCATTTCACATAAATTGACTCAGAACAGACCCTGACCATGAATGTAGTGTTGTTTCGACCCACACTCATCTGTTTGTCGTTTATTCATCCCTTGTTCCCTTGAGTCTTATTCATTTTAAACTATACCTATCAATGGCTTGTCAACTAGTAGAGGAACCACTGCACACCATGGAAACTTCTTAGGCTGATGTTACCAACCAACAGGGATGCAGTCATGTAGCAACACCATAGCAACACTATAACAACACCATGGCAACACCCTAGCAACCAGCTGGGATATCCTAGGAACTGCTTAGCAACAGCATGGCAACCAGCTGAGACACCATACCACCTGCCTAGCAACATTTTACCAGTCAGCTGGTATACCATAACAACTGTCTAGTAACACTCTATCAACCAGCGGGGATACCTTAGCAACACCATAGCAAACCGCTGGTATACCATAACAACTGCTAGGCAACACCCTGGAATACCCTAGCAACGTCCTAAGAATTACATTGCAAGACCCTAGTATCCAGCTGGGATTCCATAGCCACCGCCTAGCAACATCTTAGCTACCAGCTGAAATACCCTAGCAACCACCTAGTAACACCCTAGCAACCAGCTGGAATACCATAGCAACCAGCTGGGACACCCTCACAACAGCCCAGCAGCACCTTAGCAACTGTTGTTAAACTTTTTATGTTGCACAACCATTCTGCTTTTATTTCAGGAAATGTTTAACATTTTTCTGAGATTGTTTCACAATTTTAAAACATTTTTTCACTGATTGGTGAACCTCCTATTCTTACTTTTCCAGATGTCCGCTTACCTTTTTAGCTTTTTGTTGCCCGTCACAACTTTTTTGAGATGCGTTGAATAAAATAAAATAAAAATTAAATTAAATAAGTAGCCCTACGATATTTGCGAATCATCGCATTCTGTTTTTATTCACATTTACATTCACATTTCATAGTTACATTTTACACAGCATCACAACTTTTTGAAATTGGGGTTGTAGAAAGACATAACTAAACAGACTGGATGAAAGCTTGTTAACCATAACAAACGGAATTTAGAAGCAGGCATTTAAGGAGCCTGTGGTGTATCAATGACTTTTTGCTCTTGCCATGTTTTTAAATGAAATCTGTCAACAGTGACTGACATCATGTCAGATATGCCAGAAGTAGTTAACCATAATATAGAATTTAAAGAGAAGAGTCAGTAGAGTTTGCAAAGAAAACTATAAACATAATGCAAAACTTAATGCTTGGCTTTTTTATGATGCAAAATATTTTTAACAATTATTGGCCATAATCCAATTTAAAAAGAGTACAGTGTTTACATAACCTCTTAAATAGTCAGATAAATGCAAAAATTCAATTATTATCTGATTATTTAATACATGTAATTCATAATTATTTGTACATTTAAATTCACTTTGACCCAAAAAAATGTTATCTGCTATGATAACTTTGAATGACAGTTAAAAAAAAAAACACAACTCACTAGAGTTAGCTTTCTGCCTGCATGCTACAAGCAATGTCAAAAGCAAAGCATTCTGAACTGGCTGAAAAAGTAGAGATTTTATGATGAAGCAAAAGTCAAAAGTGGGAGTATTGGCCTACTATAAGGGTCTAAATGAATATTATTCTTTTGGAAATGTAATTAAAGTACTAGTATTTCTAGAGAATTATTATTGAGTATGTATGTAAGTATTATACTACTTGCATACAGTCTGTAATCACAAATCGTCCAGAATAATATTTATGCACACATTATTTAGGAGGTGAATCGTTCTTAACACAGCTGTAACACTGACATGCAGAGCTGGTATTGACCTCCCTGGAGCCCCAAGTACAATCCTAAAAAGTGGCCCCCTTACCTGCCAAATGAGCCATGTAAACCATTTGCACCCCAGTGCTCCCACTACAACCCTCTCTCCTTTCAACCAGTTATGCTCCAGCAGTCTAGAGATAAACACATGTAAAGTTTTTATTCCGTTATGAAAATAGTCTGTATTCTTCTCGGTATGTGCAATGTATGTATATTCTTTTATAAACTGGTCTATTCACCTTCAAGCATCAACATAGAGAGAGGCCTAGAGAGTATTGCACTGACAGTGGAATTTATTGTAACAAACTACAGACAGTGGTTGTAGTTGCATTATTCAGAGGATTTCCTTTCAGTCATAATGTTAAGGATACTTATCATGAGAACATTTTAAATACAATTTAAATTTGTACAGAAGGCAGAAGGCAGCTTTGTATGGCCAACATGTAAAGGTATTTAGTACATGTAAAACATAAAAACAGTCAGTTTATCCGTGCAGAGCGATTTAATGAATGGACTGCAGTACCCAACGTCACTTCAGCTTTTACTGACAGGCTCATGGCCTTTCCATCTGAATTCTATAGAGTTCTATAGAGTTCTTTCTTCCTTTGATGATGGCATGTCTTCCAAGCCCTGCAGCAAATCATTTCCAATCCAAAACAAACCCATGCTGATGCTTGACCATATGCTTAATGCACTTGTTGGGGAGCAGTTGGAGGTTAAAGGCCTTGCTCAAAGGCACTTCAGTCTTGTCCTGTTGCTTCATGGCAATAAACCGGCAAACCTTCCGGTCGCAAGACTGGTTCCCTAAACTCCAGCCCACTACATGATGTTAGAGCTATGAACACTAAAATTAACCGATACAACTAAGGTGTGCACATCAGTGAAACTCTTGTAAGGTACTGTCTCTAACTACTGCTCATTATAGTGCTAACAGTGCTATATCAAACCACTACCATTCTGCTGATCACTGGTTGTAGGCTAACAATATTGGTGGCTTTATTCTAAGATGCTAATATAATCCTTAACCATTAATTAACATGAAAAACTAGAGAAACTTGCCAAGTCAGAATTGTTGATTTTGGCAGTGAAAGGAACCAGACACACAAAGCTTTCAGTGCCTCTAAAAGTAAGGTTTTTGCGCAAGATGGTCATAAATTACACCTGCTGTTGTTTTAATATTGTTCTGACCTAAAAACTGGTGGAGAAATGCACAAAAAATTAGAAAACTGCTTTTTTCAGATTTACCTATATCTAACGACTAACTGGACATTCTAAGGTGATTTTTGTTCACTTCTTCTCCCTCTTTGCTGTCTGTTTTGCAGTCACTTAGCCAAACCATGTGCGGCTAACATGCTTAAATAAGGTTACACCGTTTGTCTGTAGCAATAAATAACATATTTTGATACAGATTCATGTGTAGAGTTGCAGGTATGTCCAGCGAGTCCCTGAAACATTGGTGTCTAAGATAGGAATGTGTTCATCTAATCTATAATTAGATGTTGTTCTGATCTTCTGAGTACACAAAAGGTGGGCATGTTGACAAAACGAGAGTGGGGGAGAAATAAGAAATGAAATGAGAGTATGAGAAATGAGAACTCTTTCCTAAAAGTTTGTAGATTACATTATTATTAAATAGCCAAATTTACTTACTCGACAATTGTTAATATCTAAGGCCTATAAATGGATAGTGTGTGCTTACAGAGCCGGCAACCATTTTTTGTTTTGTTATTTGTGGTGGTATGGTCATCGACTAAAATAAAAATAAGAGCTGCTGCCTGGACAGGTAGCCCTGTTTACTCTTACTGCTAATACAGTTGCTCACAGGAAGCACTGTTTGTTTCTTTGTAGAACATACTAGCAATTTCTGTAATATTTATGTTTTTTAAAATGAAGGTAGAATTAGGGCTGGGCGATATGGGAAAAATCTTATCACGATAATTTTTTTCATATCAGTCGATATCGATATACATATTGATATATATATATATGGGGCAGTATTAGTATGAACAGTATTCACACACAGACACTGTGTTAAGCAGTCTGTTGCTGGCCCTTTAAGTTCGGGCTGAGAGAACGTCTCATAGCAGTGAGTCGACTCTCTGTGGGCTCAAATGGGGAGTTGGTTTAGCGATTCTGTTTTCGGTAGAAAATGTTTCCCTCCTCTGGATTTTTGGTTATAAAGTCAACTTTGCCTCAGCGTTCTCACTCGAACTACTACAACATACATATTTATCTTTATACGCTCTGTCAGCTCTGCACAGTGGAGATGATCACAACAGTAGAACTGCCCCAAGCACTGGAAGCGCTAACATCCCATAGCGCTTTGTCAACACAGCAGAAGACAGCACCTGTTTACTTGTTTTTATTATCTAAGCAGATTATTTTAAGATTATTAACACATGTTACATGTTTCTTTCAGTAGTAGTTACATTTTCTGTCGTCATTTTCTCTTATTTTGTTCTCAATGCTCGACTGTGAAGAAGGCAGAAGTAGTTCAAACATTGTCAATTGTAAACTGTAAAGTAAGTTTGAGACTTATAGTAGCAGCAAAGTTAAGAAATAAAGTGCAGGAGTGCACTGATGGTAAAGTTGTTGGAAAGGGTACAGATTCGTCCATGGTGTATTGGGGGGCATTAGTGTGTTCAGTAATCTGACCATCTCAGGGAAGAAGCTGTTGCAGAGTCTGGCGATGGTGGACTGAAAGCTCTGGCACCTTCTGTCAGATGAAGAGTTGAGGTTAAAGAGTCCATGACAGGGGCAAAATTAGTCGGCCACAATGCTGACAGACTCATTGATGCAATGGTTATGGCAGAAGATGTCAATTAGGGGTAAAGGCACCACAATGATCTTCTCAACTGTCCTTACAATCTGCTGTAGAATGGTCCAGTTTCCAAAGCAGACAGTGAGACAGCTCACCAGAGAGCTCTCTACTATGCCCCTGTAAAATGTACAAAGGATAAAGAGGGGGGATTTGGCTCTTTTCATCCTGCACAGGATGTGAAGCTGCTCCTGGGCTTTCTTGGCAAGACAGTTGGTGTTGAGGTCAGTAATGTGCACACCAAGGGACTTGGAGCTTTTGACACTGTCCACAGTTGAACCACTGATGTACAATGGAGAGAAACCTCCACCTCCAGTCTTATGAATACTGAACATCTTATTGACCATTAAACATCTCCGCATTAACCCAACAAGCTGCTCCACCTCCTTCCTGTATGCTGACTCGCCACTGTTCCTAATAAGACCCACCACTGTAGTATCATCAGCAAAGTTCAGTATCTGATTTGAGTTATGCTTCACAGCACAGTCATGAGTCAGCAGTGTGAATAGCAGGGAACTGAGCATACAGTCCTAGCGAGTGCCTGTGTTCAGTGTGATGGTGCTCGAGGTGTTCTTGCTGATTGTGACAAACTGAGGCCTCCCAATCAGAAAGTCCTGGATCCAGTTGCAGAGAGAGGTGTTCAGGCCCACTAAGCTCAGCCCTCCAGTAAGTTGCTGTGGTACGATTGTGTAGAATGTTAAACTGCTGTCTATTAACAGCATTCTCACATAATGTATTTTCTGTTCAGGTGGATCAGTGATCAGGGGTGGTCTTCTTTGCTGGCTGGCTGTTGTGTGCCTCATACCATTAAGAGAAATAATTATCAACATATGTACTTTATTTGTGGAGACTTACCAAATGAGCTGTACCCATACATTTCCTGTGTGTGTGTCAATGAACTCAAGTCTGCGCTGAAGGCCTCCTGACTTCTGATTCCTGAAGGCCGAATTTCTAACACAAGGCATAGAAATCATTCAGAGCATCTGGGAGTGAGCCATCACTGTCACGACATGTGATGTCACTTTGTAGCCTATGATGACTTGAATGCGCTGCTACATATGTCGTGTGTCTCTGATGTCTGGAAAGTGGATTTTCTGTGCACAACGTGCTTTGCCTCTCTAATAGCCCGGCACAGGTTGGTTCTTGCTGTTCTGAGAGCTGCCGTGTCATCTGTTTTGAAGGCAGCATTATGATTTTTCAGCAGCGCAAGCAACTTTGTAGCATCCACGGCTTCTGGTTAGCACATGCGGTGATGGTCTTAAAAAATGTCACATCATCTATGCACTTGCTAATACAACCAGTCACTGATGCTGTTTATCCCTACAAATCAGTTACGTTATTGGCTGTAGCAGCTTTCTTTGAAAGCGTTCCAGTCTGTGTGATCAAAACTGAAGTGCTGATATGACCTTCAAACCAGCTTCTTACATGTTTCAACACTGGTTTGTTATGTTTGAACAGCGGGTTGAATGCTGGAATTAACATAACAGAGGCATGGTCAGAGCAGGTAGGGGCTTTGTACATGCCGATATAAACAAGGTTCAATGTGTTTACTCCATGAGTCACAAACTTTAAATGTGTACAGTACCCTTCATAGTTGGTGCCTCCTCTACTAAGTTCCAAGGTTCCAACACCTGTTTAGCAAAGCAGCCAGGGGTGGTGGGATTCCTCTAACAGGCTGTTATGTATTACAAAGTTTTAAATATCAATCAGGTCTGTTCACCAGTGTATCTGATGCTTAGCACAGTTGTTTGCGTTTCAGAATCTTTAAGAAGCAAAGCATCATATCGTCATTGTCCAAAGAAAAACAATAAAATCTCCAACAAAGCAACTTTACAGGAGATTACAAAACATATGTAGCCCAGGGTTAAATCTTTAACTCCTGTCCTTCACAGTTTTTTTCAGAATGTGTATATTGTGTGAGAGAAAGTTTAACGCATGCATAAATAAACCGTTGTCTCAGGTGATGATCAAGCTCGTATGAAACGTACTGTGCGTCAACGTGCTCATGATACTTGGTTTTATTGTCTCTAGTGTTCTGAATTGTTATTGGGCAGAGAGAGACTAGCTGTTTCTCCTTTCATCCTATCAAAATGATCGAGAGGCAGGATCAGGTGGGGGGAGGGGACCGAGCAGTGGGATCTAGGATTTTTCTGAGTAAGGGGCCATCAAGGGGCCACAATATTTATAGAGGGGCCAAGTATTTGTCCAACATCCTTGCATTAAATCTCAAGTTTTAAAGGTGTATACATTTCATCAGTCACACCATGTTCTATCACTTGAATGCAAATTAAAAAAAGCTTACACAGTAAAGTCTCATGTATGCAGTAAAAGCATGTATTCAGTTAAAACCATGTTATTCAGGTAAGACCGCATTATTATTTATTTCAAACTGACGGAAAGACTTCAAAGCTTGAAATATAAAAGTGAGTTTTGGTAGATGGGGTGATATATGAACCAATAAAAATAAAAGGCATTACATTAAAGTTATGGTAAATCTGATCACCATGAGGTAACAATTCAGTGAACTTGTGCCATTTGGCAAGATAACAATATCAGACATTTCATACATTACAGCATTAACTATTGTTGCTCTTCCTAAATGATTTACAGTAAACAGGTGCTTTGAATCTAATGTCTTCAACTTTTATGGTGGAACAGAACGTTCGAGCAGGAATCCAGGTTTATTTTTACCTGGGCTGTTTTAATGTCTGCACAACATGAGAAGAAATGTATAAAACTCATAAAACACTTATCTACTAAGGATCAATATAACGTAAGTGCCATTTTAAGGTGAAAATGTTTGAGGTGGAATGGGAAATGTGAACATAAACTAAAAGCTTTATACTCTGGCGACTGTAGAAGTGAGGAATTAGTTGCTCAGATAAGTAGTTGTACAGTAAACTTAAATATTCATGCTGTATTTATGGGCTGTTCTAATAACAAAAAAAATGCTTAAAACATGACAGCCTTTCAACATATGGTGACTGGGAGGAAAGCACGAGAAAGTTAGCCTAAACCTTTGTGGTCAAGTTTTTAAGGTAAGACTAATTTTATATAATCTTTTCCTTAGGCTACTTTGAAGCTACAGTGACTCTGACTGGAGCTGCCCTGCTCCTGACCAGCCTCTGGTCTACAGTCTCCTGCTGTTTTCCCCCTGCTCATTTTCAGCAGCTGGCTGACTCACTCTTTAGGCAAAAAACTGCTGAATTCTCACCTAAGACTGACCCTTTCCTTTCATATTCTCTATCACTGCCAAACATTATAGTTAATGTTAACACACAAATGCAATTTACAAGAAAGTACATGAATTTGCATTACAATAATTAACAAAATGCTAAAATGTCTAAACACTAGTGGGGCCTCAGTTAACATTACTGTTAACTAATGTTAGCTTTGCTTCTTAATTTAATGTTTGTCAGACCTAAGCAATGTGACAGCTGTGAGTAAATAGTGATCTATGACTAAACTTACTCCTCAGAACATCAACAGCCCGAAAAGCTTTCTTCGCGAAATCGAGCAAATCATCTTCTTCTCTAAGCTTTATCCACGCTGGACATTCCTATATGGCTCATTAGCACCACTAGTGTTTGGGCTTGAAATTGTATCAACCTATAATCTATGCATCGAACAGATGAGTGACAGGGCAGGGGCACTTTAGGGGGCCAATCAGATTTCAGCTGGGGCCAATGCCCCCGTGGCCCCACCGCTAGATCCGCTAGTGGAGCAGAGAGAGCAAGAGAGAACAGCCTGAGGAGAGAAATGACAAGAGCAGGTGCAGCTCACACAGCTCCCACTTCATTCCTTTGTTTATTCATTGCTAAGAGAGTTTGTCTTGCCAAAAGTCAAGGGTGTAGTAGAACCACTACCATAGCTAAACCATTAGTCTTAGCTTTAACCCTTTTTTGCCTGTTCAGAGGGTAGGTTTATGAACTGTAGACTATGTGGTCGTGTTAAAAACCACTTCTGTGAGCCTAAAGCTGACTGATAGTCCCCAGCTAGCGGAATGTGAGGGACTGAGGGACGTTTATGCTGCCCGATAGCACCTCGAGGTACCAGGGTTAGCCTACGCACAACTCGTCTGCCAGTATCCAGAGGACAAAGTGACAGTTTGTGAGTGTGAGACACTTATTACTTAGACTGTGAGTACATATTTCTCATATATGCGGAGCCTCTCCTCTGTGACGTGGTTACCAGGCCTGCATTGTTTGTTATTTTATTCGTCTTGATTTGCTGGCTTTAAAAAGGTTTTATGTTATTCAAAAGCATTTGTATACTAAGTTAAATGTTGAATTTTTTATAATACAGTTCTAATTTTTCCCCTATTCTGTGTCTGACTCTCCACTGGATATACTGTTGTTACTTGTTAACACTAAGATTTGGTTACATTTTATTGGTTATACAGTAAACTTAATGGGTGAAAGCCATACATACGAGCTTAGGTTAAATAATTATCCAGCCTCTCTGTGGTAAAAGAGGGCTACTCATACTTTACTTTCAATGTAAGAATTTTTTCCAGATGGTTTTGGAGCGTTTTTGGTCCATTCCTCACAAAACTGTCCCGGGATACAAAGAACAGCTGTTGTGATTAAATGACAAAGATAAAAAAAAAATCGTAGATACATGTTTTTGTTTAAACAGAGACGATAGGAGCCCAAAGGAGCCGCTGCATCAGAAACATGCCACGTTGCTGTCTTGTCACAAGTCTCATGGCTCCTCACACCATAAATGTGTGTCCGAAAAGAAAAATGAAAATGTCACATTATAACCAAGTAAGATACAACAGATATTTAAGATAAGTCCTAAAACTGACTTGCATGCACTCCAGAGATCAAGAACTAGTCCAAAAACTTTGATTTAGCAGCATGTTCTAAAATTTGACATTTCACTGAGACTGAATGCAAATGATTCTTGTGAGAGCTGGGTTGGTTTTGCTTGTCAAATATGAAATACTATGTAGGATCTACTTGGTCAGGCCTTGCTGCACTTGCACTTCACTTTCATGACAATTATTTGAAAGATGACACTTGGGTGCTTCTGCACTGTTGTTGATTTCTCCAGTTATAAATCAGTACACTTGAAGATTTAATGCCTCCACAGAAATGTCTTCAAGAACCATTACTTTTGTTGATTGGCCTAAGCCCCTTGTTTACTTCAGCACAAATTAAACATTGATATAGGTTTAAAATCAATGCCAAAATCATGGAGTCAGGCAGCTCTTGATTGCGTTCAGTGAACTCTTCATGGTGTCATCTAAAAATGTCCTCTGAAAGCAGAAATACACAAACCATTGAGCAGAACGCTGAGCAGACAGTGTTTGCATATGAGCAACATGTAGTGCAGCAGCCCAGAAGCTGGTGATTTCCAAAAGGAAGGGAAGTGTAACACTTTGTCTCAGACTGTTTAACACAAGAGTACCTTTCAGACGCCTATGTTTGCCAAATATAAAGAACCTCTATTGTTACAAGCTGCGCCTCTACCATAGTGGTTTTTGGAACAATTACAAGTAATCACATGTACACAAACACTTCTTGTTTAATTTTTTTTCCTATTTACTTCTAGGTTGGAAATGAAGAGGAAACAACTTTTGAATATATTAGTCTATTCTAGTGATATCAGACTCAAATTAGGAGTTGTGCATAGGTTTAGGCAAAACAATACAAATACAGAAACTAGTGGTACAAACCTAAACCTTTTTGTAGTGTAGGGGATTCTCAAAGGACACTTAGACAAGTCAAGGCTCTGGTCTAAAAGATCCTTACTGGAAACTCAGCATGGCAAATATAATACAGAGAATAAGTTACAGCATTCAGGCTAGTTCACAGCTACCTGCTGTCAGCCACTAGGCTCACCCTTTTCAGGGTTGTCATGTCCTGCACATATTTCTGGCTCAAAGTGTTGCCAAACTTGCCAATGAGAAACTAAAACTAGCTCAACAATTTCAATTGCAACTGAAACTATAAGGTTCTAAATTGTATATGTACAAGACCGAGCTGAGGCAGTGTGTGTGTGTGTGTGTGTGTGTGTATACATATCCATTTGTATCAGAGTTTGTTTTCAAAAAAGGTAGATGGCTCTCTACTCCCTACTTAAAGCACGTCAGTTAAAATAACAGCTTCTACACCCAAACAATGTATGCTATGTATAACAAATAGCCATTTAGAATTCAGCCACATGCACACAATTCCCTTCTGCACTGCACTACTGTACTGTTTGTGTGCAGATGTTAATAGATCATAATTCACAGGTTCAGGGAGCAACCTGAGATTTAGCCCAAGTGTATCTAATCTTTCATTAAATTAAATCGGCTGTGCTGCTTAAACAAATCCGTGCAATGACTGAAGTGAGAAGAATCAGAACTGTTGTGTTATTCTTTTAGGTAAACATACTGTCTTAAAGTTGTTTTAAATCATTTTTGTAAGTGTCTAGAGTACAGTACAGTATATTCAAATGAGCAAGATATACAAAAAAGGAATATGCCGGATAGTTATATTCATAATATGCTATATTATTTTTGCCAAATACTGCTACTGGGCATAATTTCACATTTATGTTTACTTGGTGCTATTTGTATTTACCAGCTAACTTCATTTATCTTCATCTCTCTCTCTCTCTCTCTCTCTCTCTCTCTCTCTCTCTGTTGTGGTCCACTGTACCTGCCTGTCTTTACAGCTATACAGTTGACAGCTACTGAAAGCAGGATCAATATGCTTAGATGATTAATTTTCTACTCCCAGCTATGAATTTGTTTTGCCTGCTGTCCCCTCTTTAAAAAAACGACGTCCCACAATTTCCAAAATTCCACATCAAGACTTTCAAACAAGCCAAATTTAGTGGGGAAACCAGAAATCTGTCAACTCTGACCTCGTTTACTGCTAGGCTCCTTCAACTTTGCTTCAGCTTTGCTATTCACAATAAAAGTGCATTTAAACATTTTTTACTCACTGTAGCAGAGCTTACCTAAAAACTAAACAGTGCACAGACAAGCTCTGATGCTGCAATATTTGTATTAGTAGTGTGCATGTTTTAGTATTTAAGATATATGAAATAAATGATCTTGTATCCCAGAGGAAAAATGTCTTTAATTGTGACACAAAGATATTAATCAGATCTCAATATTGTATTAAATGAGGATTAATAATGTTTTTATTGTTTTTCCTAAACCCTCTTTAGGAGGAAAGAGGAGATTAACATCAGCACTGCATTGTAAGAAGTTTTGCTGATAAATCAGAAGAGCATGAGGCATGACGAAAATTATGACATCTAACACTTTCTTGTGGAAATATTATTAAGCTAAGGCTGGGGTGAGATGAGTCTGACACAGACTTAAGCCATTTATGTGACAACATTTTGATCAAAGCAAGAAAATCCGAGAGGTTATTTCTCAGAAGCCAAATTTTAGAAACAGGAGAAAATGGCTCAAGTCTTGCTCTGATTTCAAATAGGACTTAACAAGAAGTATCAGACATCAAGAGGATATCTGATGTACAATTGTTACATCCTCTGGCATGTAATAGTAGGATTACATGGGACTCTTATTGTGTCAACATTATTATTTCTGTTGAGCGCAATAGAAGTTATTGCTACGGGCAATTAAATCTGTGCTCTCAGTGGAACTTGTTTGATCATTTCTTAATTGACTGGCATGTTGTCTCTCACATGTCATAAATTAATCCACAAAGGCAGATTGAATTATTGGTCTAATATGAAATAGTAGTTCAATGTTAATAGTCAATAACAACCATGCCTATGCGCATTAACCAGCCACAGACAGGAAAGTATGTGCAGCCAGGATACATTGTAAATATTTGATGCCATATAAGTCGCCCATATGTGGAAAGCTGTTGACTTGCTGAAGAAAGTGTCTGAGTTTAGTAATGATATACAGTGGTGAAAGAACAGTAATTCATATGGACGAGGAGAGTTCAGAAAGCAAGATTTTTCATGTGTGCTGAATGAATACTTATACATACGTGCCTAAGAGAACTTACAATAAGGTAACATATCTAAGTTAACATACAACAGAATCAAAAAGTGCTGGATCTCAGTAAGCCAGTAGAGTTTGGCACAGATTCTGCAAGTTACCGGCACTACACTGGAGAGATGGAACAGCATTCCAAACATTTTTCCTCATTTGGTGTTTTGATAATGGTAGAGAGAGGTGCCTAATGCATTGATCCTAAATTCTGTATTGGTGTCTAGGCATGGAATGTGATTTACATTCAAACCGCTTACTGAACTATTATGTCCTTTGGACAGAAGCACTCCCATCGGGATAAATATGTGTCATAAAGTTTTTTTTTTCCTTTTAAATGAGACAAATTGACCCAAACAATGCCAGCAAAATGTCCCCAGACCATAAGCGTGCTGCTGGACTTCCTCACTGTAGTGGTTAAGCATTCAGGCTTTACTGTTCTCCTTGTATATGTCATGTATGCAGTCGCTCACTTGTTAAGTATATGGTGAAGAATGTCTCATCTGACTTTCTTTTTTTTTTTTTTTTTTGCCAGTGACTGCTGTGCATTCATCTCTGTAATGAGGGCTTCATGCACTGCAGCTGTACTATAGTATCCCTCACTGTGTAGTTTTGGATGGATTATTCTTGCTGGCACAGACGGATCACATCCTGCATTGACATTCTAAGTCACCTGAGGACCAGCTGCCCTTCTGTGACTAAAGCTCCTGCCATCCATGCCTCAATAATGAACCTTCTTTCAAAGTCATTTAGATCTTTTTCTCTTGATCCAAAATTGAGGTCAGCTCAGGCTGCTCAGTGTTGTTATAACTCCTAAACCAGTCAGTATGCATTCTTTGGCAAATAAAGTGCCATTTTCACAAGACAAGAGAAAAAATTATTGACAATATTGACCTTTGCAGAAGTTATTTGAATCATTGAAACTGAGAACTGTGTTGAGCTAAGATAGACTATTATTTTCGTATTTAAGTTGTTTTGTATTTTCTGTTTCTGCTGTTTTTTGATCCTGGAATAAAAGCTTTGGTTATGGACCAGACTCGTGACTCTGGAGTTTATCAAGGAGAATCTTTATGGTACAAAACTTGTCAATAAAACATGCTTGTATTTACACTCTGCACGTATTACAGTACTACTCTTGGATCAAGTTATGGATGAAAAAGTTTACATTCTTAAAATGACAAGCCAGAAATTGTTCTGCATAGTATCTGTGTAGAGGTAGCTAAGCTATCTCTTGTATTGGTCAGGACGTGATGCTGAAGAGAAGTCCATAATGCCCTAAATTTATGATATGTTTGACTGAAGCTTGTAAGTTTAAATATTTCACTCACGAATAAAATGCATCCTCAGCTGGAACTTCCTCCTTAGAAAGTTACCATTACTACTTCTGGTTACCCACCCCAGCATTGCCTGTTACTAAGGTTAGCTGGCTGGCCTTACTGATAATACTTGCTTTCAAGGAGGCATCAAAGGCTTTCCTACTATGTACCACTTCGATAGCCTTTGTACCACTGCGAAGGTTTAATATGATGCACTTCCAAGTTCCACCCACCATCAAACTGATCGCAGCATAGCCATCAACATAATTACAAAGTGACAGTGAAATCAAGGTCACTGTAGGTCTTTTGAAAGACATGGATGCATCACAGAATGTGAATATGAACGTCAGTCTAATCAGTCAGAAGGTAGAAATGGAAACAGGAGCCGCATTTTATTAAAAGAATCGTTGTGCAACAGGAGACATATGCTAATTTGTCTGGGCCATGCTTAATGCCTAATATGTCCTTTAGATGCTTCCAAGGTTTTAATCTAGAAAGGCCAGAAAAAGTCATCATGTGAATTGGCTTCATGTGAATATTAATATTAACAAATTACTTGAATAGGTTGTAGCGGTTGCTCACCTGCTGGACATTTATGGACATTTCTGAATGCCTAGCTGTAATAGTGGCAGTTTGAAATTGCTTCATGGAGAGTGTGAAGATTCAAAAGTAAACGAACAAACGGAAAGTATAGGAGACTTTATGTAGAGTAGAATGGCTCTGAGTGGTCCTGGTAAAATGACTGCGTAACTGTTTGCATATAAAGTTTTTATTAAACCCCCGAGTGATTTGTGACTCACATGGGCAGAAATGTGCAACACCATTGGTGTCAAATATCAACTCTGATTCGGCTTTATTCATCGAGGCATTCATCGTTGGAAACGTCCTCATGAATATTTGAGATGTGTGTTCTGTGCTGTGCCCTAATTGCGAAGAGCGTTCCATCTCCATAACTGTGTAAATCATTACGTTATTTTTTTTTTTCAAACATTTAACCAGTGATTAGATTTTTGTTGTGATCACTCTCTCCAGTTCAGCAATCCCTTAGGAATCCACAGCCTAATACTTAAATGAAGCATGAGACAAAAGGCTGGGCTTTCTATCATCCGGCATCAAGCGAGTCTTTATTCTGCAGCAGTTCTAAAACAAGGTCTCACAAAAAAAATCCTCATCAAAAAGATCAAGCTAAATAAAACATGCGGCGAACAGGCGTATGCGTTCCTTTCCTGTTATCGGCCAGTTATTTACTCCATTCATAAACATGCGAGGGCTGACATTACAGTGATGCATCTGTAGCAGACTGACAGCTTTGATGCGTTTCCAAATTCAAACAGGGCCTCTCACATGTCGTCTGACACATTTTCCATGCCAGCTTTGTGCTAGATAAGACTTCAACAGGATCATCAAATATTTACCACCGAAATCCTTGTTACTCAATCACAAATATGCTGCAGACACGTGTTCAGTGGCTGCAACAATGCAGATGCTAGCGAAGAGCGGCTTCTCACATGCATCACACTGTTCTACTGGGAAGAGTGAAAGTGTCAAATATTCTCCTTGATGCCGGAAGACCTTCTGGAGGCCTGTTAGAATAAACATTTGGAATGGAGTAGCTGATAATGACTGCTGATGAGGTACTCCATTGTTTTTTTGTTGTATTTATTTCATGTATTCCATGTTTGTATTTGGGGGTACTTGAAGGGTTTGTTTTTGTTCAGTTGAGAGGGAACAAATGAAAGGTTAAGATGCAAACAAATTCATTTCTACAGTGAGCCTACAAGACCCCAAGCATTTTACAAATGCTGCAAAATACACAAACAAGAGTTGGACAAAAGCTGCTTAAAAGCTGGTTTAAGAGCAGCTGGTTAAATTCTTGGTTTTAAAATGCAAACATTTAAAAGGACCTTTTCTTTTAATGTCAACACTGTGTTGCTGCTGTCAGAACAAAAGCTAACATCTGTCTGACAATGCCTGTAAAAAAGTTTTGTTGCAACAGAGGTGATATATTTCTGTAAGGACTTCTGTAGGTAATGTTAGCTGTTAGGGTTAGGGTTAGGATTTCCTTACACATTCACACACGGTTTAACAGCAGGGTGGTGATCGCCACTGTCACCAGATTCATCACACATTCACAAACTAAATCTGTGATTTTTTTTTTTCGAGCATATGGGAAAACCAGTTGAGACATAGCATTGACCCAACTTGGTGGGCGGATCAATTACAGCCCATGAAAATTCATAAAGTAATTTGACCAATTACGGCATAAAAACTACAACAACTACAAGCACAGACAACCTTGTTTAACTCTACTAGAGTGCTGGAATTAAACACGTTTCATGTTGGAAGGTGAATTTCTGGGGGCGTTGGAAAAAACCTCAAACTTGAACTTTATAAATGCTCCTGTGTGGTCTGGTAAGGAACCATTATATTTTTTGCTGTAGTAGTCAAGACCACCAAGTTCCACTGTTCATAATCTGCAGCAGGAACTTTTAAATTTGACTGTCGGAAGATTTTCTCCTCTGACAATCGTAGTATGACCTTTAAACCACTACAACATTTTACAAGTATAAAACAGAAAAAAACACATGCATCTGAAGAAGCACTGCAAAAGTTGTTACACCACAGCTGAAATGTTTCCAGAGAATCCTTTGAGTTCTTTATGCAGCATAAACATACACTGCTAAAAGAAGGTGAACCTTTACACAGAAAGCTTTCAAATAGGAATGCCAGGTATGACTGACAACTACTGTATAGCACGGTTATGACATGTCAGATAACTAACCATCCAGCCAAGTTAACCATGAACTCTGGAATGTGAGTCTCTATGGTCTTAGAAACTTTTGTCAGTTATTTTTTCATTCCTCTTTCAGTGTTATGTCGTGACTGTTTTGCAGTGTTTCTGAAGTTGCATGTGTTTTCTGTGTTTGCTGCCTGTTTGCAACAGTTTTAATGAAACATTTTGATAAAAGTGAGGTTGATAAAAATGTTTCCCATCATATTTTTAAGTTATATGTTAAGTAATATGTTTTGTTAAGTAATATGTTTTGTATTGTATTTTGTGTTGGGTCATGTTGGCTCCCATTTGTTCAAAGTAGTATGATGTAAAATGCTCTGTTCTAGAAAAGGTACTGTTCTGTCACAACTGTTCGCAGTGCTGGTGATAGAAACCATATCTCTAAAGTGTTTAATGGCTCTACATCCTCACACAAATGTACATTACTTTACATAAAATAGTGAGGAAAAGGTTCTGGCATAAAAATGTATTTACATAAAATATAAAATCCATTTATAGAGGAGAAATACATGCAGTGTTGTCCTTGTTTGTCCTTTTTCCAAATTCACTACTATTTTTACTACTATTTTTTTTCTGCTACTAACAAACAGTACACATAAAAACTCGGATGACAAATGTAGATATTTGCATTGTAGACATCATGTCCCCTGGTTCTTATCACCCCCACTGTAAAGAAATCCAAATAGCTAAGTTTTTCTATATTTAACCTGCCAACCCTGAATCACTTCATTTCAATAGTTGAAATATGCAGAAATAAAAAAAAAAGGAACTATGTCCATTTACTGTTTTGTAACCATATTGTGTGTGTGTGTGTGCATGTGTGTTTGTGTGTTTGTACAGAGTATCTTGAAAATAAGGAAAAATATAAAATGAAAGTTGGTAATCTAATTTTACACACAAGCTGTGGGGGAAGGAGAAAACCTGTTACGCCATATCACCAACATGGCAGTCACCTTAAATGCCTCCATCTTGGAATCAGCTTCAGTATTTTAAATGGGAAGGTAGGTGTATGATGCATCAAATTGGTTGACAGTGTCACCAGAAAAAACAGTGCTTCATAGTAATATAACTTTTTTAGTTCTGTTGTTTAAACAGTGATTTTTCTTATGTACAGGTGATGTGAAGGATGATGCTTTCCCAAGAAAATCATTTAAAGATCTTTCTCATTTCCAGTGGGCAAAGCACCCAAGTCATTGCAGAAGATTTCAACCAATGCCACCCAAACAGGCCAAACAATCTCTTTCAAGGTCATACAGTGTCTTTAATAACAAAACTGTATGTCATTATGTAGAAACTGGTGCCTGCTGCACTAAAACGCCTGACAAGGAGGACCTCATATAAGCTGAACTAGGAAATATCATAAACTCTCCTCTTCAATGTTCATATTCAGCCATGACTATAGGGCCGTAATGGGAATTGATGGAATCTACTTCAACCATTAATTCCACACAACCATTTTCTCAGTTCCTGATTGCAAAATTCAAGACCTATACCTCTTTTACACATGCACATTTGCTCAGGACTGTAAAGACAATTTAAATGGGAAGGGGTTAAGCACAAGGCTAGCCGTAGGTAAAATGCCTGTAGGATTGACATGGCAATGTATCTGCGAACGTGTGAGAACAGAAGCTAATAGATTACCAGGAAGATGACTGATGTTTCTGTGATGTTGTGTTTTCAGGTTCTGAGACCGCAAATTTAGGAGAGTATGAGATGCTAATAAGACACAAAATTCTGTTTGACCTGTACTAAATTGAAAACAGCACACATATGCAATATTTGAGGTTCTACCTTAAAAACCTAGAAACCATATGTTCATTCTAAGTTTGATGCATGCTACATGTTAAACCCTGATGCTGATCAGAGACTATATAAAGGAGTAGGTCAGTGGCTAAAATATGAATGCTCAATGTTATGAGTTGGTGGTTATGTACTCTATTTGTTTTTATGACCTTTTTTCTAAATTTTACTTTCTATTGTCCTTTCTTCTCACTGCCTGCTGTTAAACCCTAGACCAGCACATAACACTCAGCATGGTGTCTGATTACAAAAAAAGTCCCACACTAAAAAGAGGCAATTGGTTTTAATGATTTTAAATGTTAAATGTTTTGAAACTATATTTTGGCCCTTATTTAAAGTGAGAGCAACCTGGCCTTGTATGAGCAATAACAACTGCTCAGCGGCTGGCTGGTGTCAAAAAGCTTTAGAAAACACAGATACTGCCAGATATTCTTCACTCCTGTTAACATAAAGACTGCCAGTGTAAAGAAACTAAATAACTCAAGTGATTTGTCCAAAAACCGAAACTGAGAGAGTGAAGTGATGTCTGTGTATGTGCAGCCAAAGGTGGAGGTGTTGATGGGTATTTTTGCTCGATGGTCAGGTTTGGGGCAGGGAAAGGAAAAAGTATTAAAATATTAAGCTAACTATATTTTTACTCCACTGGTCAAGCTCTGCAGTGTTTTAATTGAAAAAAGGGATCATTTGCCTTCTTTTATATTAAGATGATCAAGCAATACACTTTAGCTTGTCGTAGACCATGTTGTTTTGGTGATGTTGATTAATGTTTCATTAATGTGTAAAGAAATATAATGTCAGTGAACATCAGATAAGATCTACATTTAGTGGATTTGTCCCATTTCATCAATCAAGTATAACTTCACAAACTGTTTTTTTGGACTGCATAAACGTCAGCCTAACACCCTTTCTCTGTAAGTAGCCATACAGAGAATGTTGTTACATGTGCAGAATGTGGCTTTTTAAAAAAAGCAAGGGCATCTCTGGAAAAAGATGTCATCTAGAAGACGTCATCTTAATTGTATAGCTTTTAGCATTAATGGTGCCATCACAGATACAAATACACATCCAATCTATGGCCTTACACTGGTAACAACCAGTGGCATTTTTGGACACTGTTGTCATGTGGCTAATGCTGTGCATAGTCCTATCTTGTGAAAGCAGCAACAATTCATAACCATTCATAAAACTTTACAAATGTTACAAGTGGACAAGAATTATGAATTATTACAGGGAAATGTAAAATGTGGTCCCTTTAAAGGAGCCTACATTGCCTATATATACACTCACACATACATACATATATGCATTATATATATATATATATATATATATATATATATATATATATATATATATATAACCTAAAATAGTATGAACTACCTTTTTTCTGTGCCATCACTGTGGCCACAAAACTATTCATAGTTACCATCTCCATGTGCCCCCCGGCAACAATTTGTTCTTTAATTAAAACAAAAAGGACCACAAAGCCCACAATCCCAGGCTGCTGATGCCTCTAGGCCTCACTAATCAATCTGCAACATTGTAACGAGACGTCCTCCTACAACGTAATTGAGACATCCTCTCAGATATATTGGAATAGATTTTTCTTGTGCCTCTCGTTGGCTTTATGCACTTTGAATCACAGCACAAAAGAAGAAATTAATTCAGCTAAATACCAGTGTTGCTTAATGCAGGAATCAATACAGGATTTGTCGTAGATACAGCAACAGTCCTCATTGAGCCAATACACCCGCAGAACTCGGAGGCCATGACTTCTAGACTACAGCTGATAACAACTTATCTTGTGCTCAGCCCTTGATGTGCCCAGTCTTCAAAGTGATAGTTAATACTGGTGATAAAAGAAGCATACAATTTCAATATAAATTATTTCTAGTCCACTCAAACAGGCAAAATAAATATGTCAGCAGTTCACATTCTAAACCTTCAACTGATACCACATTCGTGCTTGTAAGTAGGAGAGTGTACTTGAGGCATTGACCTGAACTTGTGTCACGAATGACTTGATACTCGACTCGAAATCAAAAAAGGTTTGTGACTCCTCTTCGATTTTAGCCAAAGATGACTCTGCCTTTGATTTACACTTGTACTCAGAAAGTCTTCACCCCATGAGAAAAAAAACCTGCAGGTGTCTGGCTGAAGATAGGGCTCTCTACAGGTGATTGCTATTCATATGAATGGACACGTTTCTTGCTGTAGTGGTGCCAGAACAGTCTCAAATGTAAATTCGATGTACAGCAACATCAACAACAGATAATGTCAGATCAAGTCAAGTTGAGGTTTATTTATATAGTGTCTTTTACAACAGTTTTACAGAAAATCTGAGTACAGAATATCTTGAGAGGAACCAGACATCAAAACAGGAAACTTTCCTCCTCTGGTCAACAAAACAAGCACAGAAGGAATTCAAAAAGACTAAAATTTACAACTATATGCATTATTAAATAAAATAATTAAGTAGAGAAAAAAAGAAACCCATTACAGTCCCATCAGAGTAGCAGTCAAGAACCAGCTCATTGTTTTGTGAGGCAGGAGGAGAAATGACTGCAATTAAATAAGCAAGCAGGATCGTCGGGAGGCTCGATGGTGGGTAAACTGGTTAAGAATGCAGGCAAACAGAGGCACACGGTCATGCCGGATGTAGTAGCACTATCAGACTTCTCAGGATTGGCAGTTGTTCCGAATCAGTCCAAGATGGGCAGTTGTTGAGCTTAACAAAGAAACACAAAGATAGTTGGTTCTGTTAGGAGTGACTAAGTTGACTATATCACCGTCCAATGAAAAACAAGTATCTCCAAAATTGCAACGTTACAGGAGAGACCAAAAAGCTACTTTACTTTCAATGTAAGACAATGGAACCAGAATTTTTTCCAAGCTATTTTGGAGCACTTCTATTGGTCCATTTATCGTTACATTTTTACACAATGTAAACAGACATTGGCGTGTTCAAATGATGTAGAAAACACAAAATCCACAAAAATGGAGATTATTGGACATTGATGATATGGTGTTAATAAGGTGCAGCAGTGACTCTGGCAGGTCTGGCTATCACAGCATAACTAGTCAAAGACATGAGGGCTTCTTGAGATGTCAGAGTCCCTCAGAGGGACTTCAGTGAGCGTGTGAGAGCAGCGGGATGGCCCAACAGTTCACCATACTACTCACTCTCAGTTTTCACTTTTTATCTAACTAATAAGTTAATTACTAAAAACCTCTCGAAACAAGTAGGTTTTTGGCCTAAACTTAAAAAATTGGGTGTCTGCATCCTAAACACTAACACCAAACATTGTTATTCCAAAGCTGGAATATAAGAAAAGGCTCTGCCCCCTGATGTAACCTTATTTTTTCTAGGTACTAACAGTAAGCCAGCACCTTGCGATCTAAGTGCATGTGTTGGTTCATAGTAATAGATAAGTTCACTCAGGTACTGAGGACTCTGGACCTTTTACTTTGCTATGGCTCTGTACCTTTTTCCATTTGAGAGTTGTTTAATAATAATAATAATAATAATAATAATAATAATAATAATAATAATAATAATAATAATAATAATAATAATGTTTAACATTAGAAAGCTCCTTCACCCTTGCCCAAACCATGGCAACATCTTTTATAATGACACATGTCAGGGTTCAGCAGGTTTCGGACACAAGCGCAAGCTTTTAAAAATAAACAATACTTTTAATAAACCAAACATAAACGAAGGGTAAACAAACAGGGTACATACACAAAGCTAACAAGGAACAACTATGAGATAACCTAGACAAAGACCAACGAGGGACAGACTGAAAACACAGGGCATATAACAAGACATGGAATACGCGACACCTGGAAACAGGAGGGATTACAGATACGGGCCAGGTGGGAGGCGGAGACACTAGGATCAAACAGGTAAACAAAGACCACGTGGACTAGACAGGACGTAAGCAGAGACACGTGGATGGGCAGGCATAACACACAAGATGCAATGTCAAGTCAAGTCAAGTCAATTTTATTTATATAGCGCTTTTTACAACGATGTTGTCTCAAAGCAGCTTTACAGAGTTTTGAAAACAGTTATAACATATATATATAACAATGTCAGCAACATTGTTATTTTGTAACATCAATATGTAGAACTGCATAGTATGACCAGCCCCAGTCCTGACAATCTACCACTGTGTAGCCAGAGCCCTAATCACAATGTCTGCTCCAGGTAACGAAGACGTTTCAGGAGCATATCTGAATATATGTACATTTTAAAGAATGCATTTATGCTGTATTTTAAATTGTTCTTTGATGTCTACATAAAAGGTATGTGACTTGGGTCAATGTGAAAAAACCAAACCCGTTTACACCCTATCCTGTGATCTGGCCCTGTGGTGAAACAAGCTGTTTTTCCTTTTTAATTAAGCTCATGAATAATTTGACCTCCGCTGAGTTGCTGGTATACAGTGAGACACCACGATGATCACACAGAAGCAGCATGTTAAATTAGACACAGGGAGAAAATAAATGAACCTCAGTGTGATGAGTGGTCATACTATTTATAATGTGAGTTATTCACTATAATATGATGTAAGATTTAAGATATACTGTGTGGATAAACTGACAAATGCTAAGTGAAGCCTCCATGGTATTATTCAAACATTGAAATGTTCAGAGCAAAATATCTTTGGATTAATGTTTTAAATTGAAGGTTCCTGGTAAAGATGTGGATGCTGAAGTTGACTTCCTGTTTGCCAGCTTGTTTTGCAAACTTTCTGCTCCACTTTAAATAGTGCCACAGTTACTATCTGTATGAGCTGTAGCATTTAACAGAACATTGAATTCAGAAGCTGGAGAATTTAGCCTTGTTTAAAGATGAACATCAGCTATGCCGGTTGCTAGATCAGTTCCTGGGAAATAATATGCAAAGTGCCAACATCCCCTTCATAGCCTGGAATGGTTGATTCTTTCACATTGATAAGTACACAACGTCAAAATGTATTATTTGAAGTAAATCTGTGTTTAAAGTATATGAAAAACTAAAAATAATAGTGTGAATGCTTCACCGACCTTCATATTAATAAGTAAAAAGTCAAAATATATAATTTGAAGTTAACCTGTGTTTGAAATATGTGAAAAACTAAAAATAATAGTGTGAATGCTTCACTGACTTGTAAATATAGTGAGTGTGTGCATGAGGTATACTGTATGATATATGATGCTTGGCTGCTTTGTGAAACTACACAGTTCTGCACTCCATTTGGGGTTAGCTAACTGAAACACTCTTCAGAACTAAGCACACATTTATAGCAGCTGCTCTTTGATCATTTCTCTTCTTATTCAAAGTGCACTAGATAACACATTCAACACTTGGGACATCACATTACACCACACAGAGAGTCTCCTGTTAACTATGTTAATATTTGTAATGTCAAAGAGCACTTACCACATAAATGTAAAGGATGTGGGCGAGAGCATTTGGATCATTTTTAAAAAATAGATTAAAAATAAAAATGTGCTTTTGAATTATTTTGTAGAGACCACTGAAAGATTACTTTTTATGTTTTGCTGTTGTACTTAAAACCTGACTTAACACTAATAGCCCTGTTCATGGCTGGTAATAGCATCAGATCACAAGAGGACAAGTGTGTGTGTGTCTTGAATGTCACAAATAACCTAGACCCTAACAAAACAGCAGAGATGTAATGATAATGAAACAGTGGGAAGACAATAAATTTCCTAAACTCATCATCCAAATCTACCTCCAGCATGGGCTTCGAGAGCAGATGGCCATGTTTGCTCCAGCTCTTGTCAGTTCACCAAACCAGAATGAGCACAGATTTCTTCTGAAGCACACCCAAGCAGACACAATTAACATTTCCGGATCATGTCCAACCTCAGAATGTCTACAGCATCAGAGAAATGTTCAGATTGTTCTCTAGCAGTAAAACAGGACAGAAAAATAAAGTAATGTTGTCGCATTTGCTAGAGTTTTGCATTTTCTGTGTAATTTATTCATGCTGTAGTTGTCATGAGAGTCCACTGTACAGTGTATGATGAGTGCTCTTATACATTTATTGCACGTCACAGTGCACAAGATACTTCAAATACAATTTTGACCAAATTCAGTAGAAGATGTGACTTGCATTAGAAGATTATATAATAAATATTTATTGGCTATATGTCTATGATGCAAAAAAAAACTATCCTATTTGGATCCTCCATCACTGTCTATTTGGGTCAAGCAAGCAAAAACCTGCAAAAAAGCCTTTGGTATGACTACCTCTAAAAATATAACTATTATCTGTTATCACAAAGAATTCCAATTACATGGTTAAGATTGTCTGTTCCCCACAACTGGACTGACCTACCTATATGCTTGATCATGGGAATGGTGTTCTTTTTGGGATAAGCCTTGCATTTTCTTACTCCAGATATATTAGTGATCCATGGGATCAAACCGGTCTAATTTAATAGGCATGAAGACCATGCTTGTGTCATGTTCTTATTATTCACTGAAACTCTTGTTCCTGTCTTCATCAGGTCATACTGCAAGTCTTGAGGGGTTTTTTTCTCAACTGTTCAAATGTTTGATTCCTGTTGATCTGAGAGATGATATTATTGTAGCCAGTGCCTTTTTGTGCAATGTGACCAGCAGTGATTTACAAATCAGCCATGTTAAATAAGGGTTAAATAAATATGGCATGTCTGTATTAAGAAGTGATTTGACTTCTTAAAAAGCTAGTTATACAAAGTTATACATGCATACAGAGGGAGTGTGGTGCTTTGGGTAATGTCCTGCTGGGAACCCCTGACTCAGGACATTAATATGCACATTAATTGAATACGTGTCACCTAGTTAAACAATGTTGCAGACTAGTTGCTTAATGGTGATTGTAAGTGGCCTCTTTTAGCAGGAAAATGTGCCCCGCCACACTGCACAACCAGCTAAAGAATGGTTTGAGGAACATGACAGAGTTCAAGGTGTTGCCCTGTTCTACAAATTCCCCAGATCTCAAGCGAGTTATGTAAGTGTGAGATGTGGTACAACAATAAGTCTCGCACCTTCTTGGTGCCAAATACACCAGGACATCTTAAGAGGTCATGTGCAGTCCTTGCTGTAGTGGGTCTTGAAAAAATAATAGCATATTAGAGCATATTGCTTTTGGTGTGTATTCTGAAAACGCAAATTGTTGTCTGTACAGGCAAAATGCAAGGACAGCTGTACTGAGAACTCCAACTGGAGTTTATCTATGATACTTCAAAAGGAAGCAGGCTAATCAGATTAGTCAGGGCAGAATAAAATCTGAGCCTAAATTATATTATCATAAATTATGCTAAATAACATGTATTATCTTTCTGATTTGCAAGGATTGCAAATAGGCAGGCACTAGATGGATCAGTATGAAGTGACAAAATGTAAAATATAATACAATTAATAGAATAAATAATGAAAAAGAGCCTTAGAAAAAAGCTGAAGAGATATATGAACATTCTTATTTCTACCTGGATATTCCTAACATATGCAATCTGAGTAGACAAATATTGTAAAAAGTGTTATTTACAGAACGTTTAAGTATGATATTAACATTTATGAAACTGAACATGTGTACAGCTGTGCAAATAAAAAATATCTTACAGAAGGGTTACTGTAATACAATGAGATTCAGTTCAAGGTTAAAATTACAAGTTTAAAGTGTGATGTGTTCACGGTAATTAATGAGAACAGCTCTAGGAAAAAGCTGTTAGCGTGTATTGTTGTGCTGGTTTTGCTGAGTCTTCTACCAAAGGGAAGTGTCTGGAAGAGGTGATGTTAGCATGAGAGCTGTAATGTTTCCAGCACATCTCATCATCCTGCTGCTGTAGGCAGATTACATACAATTATCCGCTCTACTGTCCTCATTAAGAGCTGGAGTTGGATCGTTCTTGTGGTAAAGGAACCAAACCAGATGGTTATGGATGTGAGAATGGAATCGATTGCTGTGCAGAATTGGATCTTCAAAATCTGTGGCAAGTTAAATTTCTTCAGTTGTGTCTGGAAGAAGATTCATTGCTGTGCTTTCTAGTCCATGGAGACTGTGTTTGTCTCCCACTTCAGATCCCTAGATATTGTTGAGGTGGGTAGGGTGGGAGCGTTGCGCCTGAAGTCCATTACCATCTCTACTGTTTTTTGTGTGATGAGCAGCAGGTAATTGCTGCCAAACCAGGAGACCAGTTGCTTGACTTCCTTTCTGTTGGCAGACTCTTCACCGTTGGCTGTGAGGATCACGAGGGTGGTGTCTTATGCAAACTTCTGGATCTTAACAGATGGTTTCTTAAAGACACAGTCATTTGTGTAGAGACTGTTTAGAAGGGGTGAGAGCTTGCAATCCTGTGGTAATCTGGTACTAAAGGTCTGGGGGTCTGACACGTTTTCCTAGCCACACCTGCAGTCCTGTTTGTCAGGAGTATCCACAATCCACCGACAAATGGAATTTGGATAGTTTGATCTGCAGGACCTCTGGTGTTGAAACAGAACTTCAGTGTAAGTTCCAGGGCTGTAGCATAAAGTGCAGGGCCAGGTTGACTGTGTCGTTCACAGACCTCTTAGCTCTGAGTGTGAGCCTCAGGGGACCCAGCAGAGGGTTTGTAATGGCCTTCGGGTTTGTCAGGACCATGTGTTCAAAGACCTTTATGACTACAAAGGTCAGGGTTATTAGCCTGTTGTCATAAGTCCAGTGATGAATGGTTTTTAGGGACAAAAATACTTCTGACCTATATTTCTCATTTCTTTTTTTATATGATTTAATACGATTTCATATATGTTTGTATTCATTATATAAATTTTTGTCTGTGTTCATGAGAATCTCCAGTTCATGCATGTACCTTTTTAGAATGTGTTGTATTAACATGCACGGCAACCTTCTGAAATAAAGCATTTGGAAATATTAGCGTTCAACACTACAGTTCTTACAACAGTAATACTTTGTCAAAGCACAACATGTTCACCTCAGAAACATTAGATGACTATTTTATGTAATCTATGTTTTATTTTCTGCACTGTTATGATTATTATTATTTGTTATAGAATTTGCTGCAATGAAAAACCACGATTAACAAGGTGGCTTGGTTCCCACCCCTGTGGTATGATGAATTGATCAATCACAAATTAAATGTTCTTAGAATTGTTATTATCTTATCTTACTATTAAAAATATTTATTATGATTTTCCACATACCTAGTGTATCTAACCAGATTAACACTTTGGGCTAATGCAGCTCTTAAGCTGTTTAACACCATGGTTTACTGCCTGATGGTGCTTTGCTATCTGTGAGAAAGACGATGCAAGGCATTTTATTGGCCGCTTTGTTTAGTAAATAATATTTCCTTGATTAATGGCCATGAAATTGTGCAAAAATTGAGAATACCAACAAAAATTTTGTAAAAAGGTTTGTCATAGACAGTTTTCACTCACTATTAGCTCTGTTCATAATGTTTCTCATGCTAATGTTTAGATTCCGTTTCTAGCACCTTTTTGAAAGACTCATGTTTTTCAATGTGAATCAGAAATCATAATACTTTTAAAATCCGTTCTGTGAGAAAAATAAAGCAGGGTGAATAAGCTATTCAGACATTTCACATTATGATAAGTAGGAGCATCAGTGAGGGCGAGATAGAATACAAGATCTTTACCTAACATTATTTTCCGTTGCCTACTGATGCATGCTGTAAATGTACAAAAATCCGAAGACATTTTACAATCTGGTAAAAGTAAAAAAATTTTGATGGAATGTTACAGGAAAAAGCAGATTCTGGCATTAAACACTGAATCAGTGTGGAACTCTCGGGGTCTTCTAAGGCTTCAGAGAAGACTTTATGATTTCATGGAACAAAAAATATATGGTAGCTCATGTTCAAGTACTGGTTTGTATTGAAACTGAAAATATTACAGTACTAACTTTTGTTTTACTGTTAACAAAAAGGTTACAATTTTGAAATGCCAAGCAGAAAATTTTTTGTAGGAATTGTCTTTTTCTCTAGTCATAGCTTTGTATGAAGATCGATACTCTAATTTTTTTTTTTGACAGTAGGCCACTGTCACTGTTTGTTTAGTTTGAGCAAAGCAGTAAACAAAGGTTGAGCGTCTGATTTGAGGTGGAGAAACTTTCCTTTTGCTGAGTGCCGAGGCGCATTATGTATAAAAGTTGCCGACGCTCTGCTGACTCAGTAACTGTAAAGTTCTAAACCTACTCTGGCATGAACATCAACACAAGATCTGTGCCAGGAGCTTCATGGCATGTGTTTACATGGCTGAGCAGCTGCATGCAAGCCTTACACCAGCAAGCAAAATAGCAAATGATGGATGGAGTGGTGTAAAGAACTGTAAAGGTTTGTAGAAGAAGGAAAAGGAAATCTTAATGCGTTAGCATACTAGGACATTTGCAGACTTCCTTCTTTGTGGGAACAGTTTGGGAAAGAACCTTCTCTGTTCCAGCATGGCTGTGCTGCCCATGCAAAGCCAGTCCTTCTCATTCAACATCAGTGTCTGACCTCACAAATGCTCTTCTGGATAAAAATATGGGCAAAAATTCCCACAGACACACTTCAAAATCTCATAGAAGGTCTTCCCAGAGGACTGGAAGTTAGCTGCAAAGGCAGCAACAACTCCATATTAATGCCTATAGATTTAGAGTGGAATGTCATAATAGCTCCAGTAGGTGTTATGTGTGGGTGTCTTAATATGTTTGTCCACAAAGTGTATTAGCTATCAGACTTCCTTCTGCATTCACCAGCTGGTAAAACAAGTCAGAAAATTTCAAACAGCAAGCCAGTAGGGTTTTCTTCACCTTTAAGATGCATCTTCACAAGGTGGTTTTCGTATTCGTTAAAAACAGAAAATCTCGCTGTATAGGCTAATGTGGCAGCCCTGTAGGATATGGGTGTTTACAACAGATATATGATGGTTATATTTTTCATTTTGGCCAGAATGTCCCCTTGAGGAACATGAGTCACAAACTAGCAAAAAGCAAAAAGGTAAATTCTTGTTGACTTCAAAAAAGAAATGAATAAAAAGGATAAAACCCTTTCGTATTACTTGTTGAATGTAAGTATCTTCAAGGTCAACCAAACCATGTACATTGCAATGTGACATTGTAGAAGTGTAGCATCTTCAGTCAAAGTGACTGGTGAATGGACATGCCATAGAGAGAGTTGCCTGCTGAACTGTTCGTTTCTTCAAATTTCACATTCAGATTCTGACATTCTGCCTCTCTGCCTCGGCCCAAAATTTCAGCCTAGCCACTGATCTACCAATAAATATTAGCAAATATTTAGCAAAAACTTTTCTTCATCAAAGACACAATTTAAGTCAGAAATGCATGTCTATATACATTTGATTCATTATTTATATTTAATATTTGTGCCATGCAAATAACATGTCTCTATAAATTTCAAAGCATAACAACCAGAGATGTTTATCATCTACGTGCATCACAAATATGACAATAATAAGAAGGTCACTGATTTATGTTAAGAAACAAAAGCATACCTTTATTATTATAATATTTTTCTGTTGTTAACAGCAGCTCACACTGCAGGGATAATATGAACATCTGGTATGTGTGATGAATAATAGTTGTTAAGCAGACAAATTATACAAGGCCAAAAGTATGTAAGCAACACACATCGCACACATATGAGCTTATTGGACACCCCGTTCTTAAACCATTGGCATTAAAATTCAGCTTCAACTTTTGTGGGAAGATCAGTAGGATTTTAAAGTCTGTCTGTGAGAATTTGTGCCAGTTAAGTCAAAAGAGCATTTGTGAGATCAAACACTGATGATGGATGACAAGACCTGGCTTGTAATCGGAATTGGGCAATTCATCACAAAGGTGTTCAGGAAGGTTGAGCTCATGGCTCCAGACACATTAAACCATGTGTTTATGGAACTCACTTTGTGCACATAGCACAGTCATGCTGAAAGAGCAAAGAGCCTTCCCTGAACTGTTAGTTTCTAAAATGTACAGTAAAGCATTAAAATTAACCTTTACTGGAACTAGGAAGTCGATGCCAAACCTGAAAAACAGCCCAGACCATTATACCTCCTCCACCAAACTTTGCTGCTATAATTATGCATTCTGACAGGTAGTGTTCACCTGGCATCCGCCAAACCCAAATTCAGACTCCAGAGAACTCGTCCCCACTGCTCTAGAGTCAAGTGATGACATGTTGTACACCACTCCAGTCGACATTTAGCATAGCACATTTTGATCTTAGACTTATATACAGCTGCTCAGAGAAACACATTTTATGAAGCTCCTGATGTACAATTCTTGTGCTGATGCTGCTTCCAGAGGTAGTTTGTAGTAAGTGATGCAACAGAGAATAGACGTGGTCTACCGCTTGGGCTATTGTTGCTCTGAGATACTTTCATTTCACAATAATAGCACTTACAGTTGAGTGCAAGATCTAACAGTACAGAAATGTCACAAAAAGACTAGTGGCAAAAGTGGCATCCTATGACATCCTTTGGCATCCAAAGTCACTGAGCTCTTCGGTGCGACTCATTCTACTGCCAGTGTTTGTTAGTGGAGGTTGTATGGCTATGTGCTTGATTTTATCCACTTGTTAGCAGCAAGTGTGGCTGAAACATCTAGAAGGGGTGTCCACATACTTTTAGCCGTATACTGTAGTTTAGCAAGTAGGAAATATTTAAATAATATGGAATATTTGTTATTATAATAATACACAATATAATCATTTCACACTGTGTAATAACACTGTGACCCAGTGCAGGTTGTTTATCACAGTAAAACATGTTTACCGTTGCTGTACAAAACTCATCAAAACATTTGGGAAATATTTGGCCTTCCAGTTGAAATATGGATTTTATTTGGTGCTGCTGCTGAGTTTGACTCTAAAATGGAGATTTTCTTTTTGATGTAAGCTGAAATCAATCAAAAATTGGTGGGACGCCTCCCCAGTACTTTGTAAAGTGGTAGGTCAAATGTGCGCTCACACCATGGCTCCTGCAGCCCTGACTCATTCTCTCCTCTCTAGTAATAATTTGAAACAGTAATGTAAAAATGCCCCAAAGCTGTTGTAGTTTTTCAACCTACATTTAAGATATATCATCAGAAGGAGGGTTTTCCACTCTAGAGCACACCACTGTGGCACCACTGTAATAAGCAGAGTAGTTTTTTTTTTCCAACATAGTAACATTTTTCATTTTGGCCAAAGTGTCCTTTCTAAACCAGCTATGTGTTTGTGTATGCTCTGATCTGTCATGATATACATATACATTATATTTAGTGCATATTTAAAGTAGACTTTTGAGTCAGGGCCTTGTGTTTTAGGTATACTCACATTTAATTGTATTTGTTTATTACAATAAGTCAGCAGAATTGGAGTACAAATGATTTATTCAAGTGTGCTTGTGCTTAGAAAATGTGATTTAATTTATTTATAAATCACTAATTAGAGTACAACTGGGCTTACATAAGCAAGCCTTTTCATGCTGTTCTTCATTTAACTCGTTTGGATAGAAGTGTTTCTAGCAACAAACACTCAGGAAATAAGTGGAAATGGCACAGTGCTTGCTGGTTGAACAGAGTTCTCTAAAGGGGTCTAAAGAGACAATCCGAGCTCATGAGCCATTTGTCATCATGTACCCAGTCTTAAAAGATGCATTGTCTCTGCTAGGTTTCTATTGCCAGAGCCTTAAGAGGAGCTAAAAAGACCTTTTAAGACATTTATATCTTAAATGCCTGGTACTATTATAATCAAACCTATACTGAATAATCTTTTATTCTTAAATTAACAGATATGTACCATGCGTAATAGGACAAAGAAAAAAAGACGCTCGCAGAGCTAAAAGTTACGTTGGATTAATTAAGATCAGCAGTGTGACAGAGCAGCAAAATACAAACAAACACAAAACGGGACGGAGCGAGAATCGTAGACCAGGAGACAGGCAGAAGTCGTAACCAGAATAGCAGAGAGCGAGGCGACCAAATCATGAGGGAAATCCGAAGGGAGAGTCGAGAGTACGGAAGGGAGATCAGAGCCAAGGGAGAGTAAGATACAGGCAACCAAAACCAGAAGGAGAAATCGAGAGGGAGAATAGTCAGAAAACGGAATAAGTCAAAACCAGAATAGACAAACAAGACCACAAGGGAAACCGCTCAGAATTGCAACAATAGGTTGGCAAAACTTCGCAAAGTGTGTCTGTGTGTGTGAAGCTTATATGGGGTGATCGTAATGACAAACAGCTGTGCGTATTAGAATTCCGGGGAGGCTGATCGTGGGACAGGTGCATGATTGGCTGGAGGTGAACATGTGGGTGTGACATCATCCGGATGTGCATTCTGGGAAATGGAGTTTGGAAGTAAGTTAGTGTCAGGAACAGTCATATGCGTGACATTGGCTGAGTTGGTTAAGATTTCATTTGTTGTCTATGGCCAATCAAATTGTACGCGTTTTACCCCTACTGTCTCTCTAGACTTCACTTATTTATCTGAGCCTGGGGCAGTAAAGCAACGCTCCCTGCATACGTTCATGTAATACATATGCATAGTTGATCTTTTCTGCCTGTTCAGTGTCCTTGGCGGAGTTGAGTAGAGGAAATTGACAAAGACAATAAATGAGATGTAAAATGTTATTCTGGGTGGTTTGATGTGATTGGTTAATTGTAGAGAAACTCAACAGGAATTTAACAAATGTTTCGCAACCTCTCCAGAATTTAATTACAGATGTTAACAAAGTCGTTCAGGGTGTTTTATGCCTGGCTTTGTGTTACTTAATCTGATTTTTTAACAGTGTTAGTGATAAGAACCAGGGGTCGTAATGTCTGTAACACGACTATTTTAGATGTACTTCTTGTCCAACACCATCACCGTCAAGAGTTTCTATCTTTCATGTAAAATAGTGGTAAATCCAAAATAATGTTTTCTTTGGGGAATGATTTTTTTGGCTCATAATACTCAGCAAACACTTCTCCACCCTGAATGTGGTTTTTATAAAAGAACATTTTAGGCCAAATCGTTATCACAAAAGTTTCAACAATGAAACCTTACTTTATGGCCAAGGTCAAAAGTTGATCTGCATCTCAGGCCCTTCCAGCTTTAAGTACAGCTCGGCTTGACCCCACCATCAAACAAGATGCATGAAGGACAAGCAACAAGACTCTTCTCTGTCCTGGCACCCAGATGGTGGAACAAACTTCCATTGGCTGTCCGAACAGCGGACTCTCTCACAGTGTTCAAACACAGACTTAAAACCCATCTCTTCGTGAATCACTTATAAGTACAAATCTCCTGTATTATTGGAATGAATCATAGTGCACCTATGCATCTGAACTTTTTATCTTCTAGGTAGGAGCACTGGCTAAGTATTGCACTTACACTGTATGTGACCTTGTATTTTATTATCTTCTTTATTATCTTCTATCAACTTAAACCAGTTTGTACTAGCTAGAGATACATATTCTGACCAAACACAAAACACTTATGTAAGTTGCTCTGGATAACAATGTTTGCTAAATGCCATAAATGTAAATGTAATGATGTTGCAGGCACCAGACAGCGTGTTTGTAATTATTTTATGCAGTAACTTTTTTTAACTATGGCTGCAAATAAACACAGGCATTTATTTAATGTCCAAAATGACTGTCAGGTTTTCTTTGGTTACTATTTTGGCTTACAGAAGCCGGCATGTATCTCTTTGCCAATAACATATTTTTTAAAAGGTATATTTTAGGCAAAAACCTTCATACAGAATGATTCGTGACTGTCTGGTACCTTTTACCACCTTTATATAATTTCCAACCCCATCATTTTGTGTATAATGGTGTATTTTACAGCAATCCACATTCATTTTAATAATGCAGACATTTTGAAAATTCATCAAAAATTGCAGAGAATACATATAAGGCGCTGTAATGTCAAAAGAGATATTAGTGAAATGACAATGATGTCATATAACTATATGCAGCAAAAACAATGCTAAAGGTTGTTCATGTCTAAAATTCTGACAGTCTGAATTTTTTGTTACTCAGCAACCTTTTGTTTGAATTTTCAGTCGCATCTGAAATTAAATAGAAATGTTCAGGCACCTGAAAGTGCCATATAAGGCTGAACAGGAAATGTTAATAAGAAGTCAAGTTCATTCTTGCTCCTCAGCTTCTCACATTCATCCTTTCCATTCAGCCTCAGGCACCGGAATAAAACTGAAGCACCATTCAAGAGGGAAAGAAAAAAGTTGAACAAGAAGCTGACAAATACGAAGCCAACTTTAGACTTGTCAGCTCTATGAGGTTTCTCCACTATTAAAACAGCTCACTGATGTTAATACAGCTCTTTGCCCCTTGCAACACCTTTTTAAAACCTGAATCTCTGAGGAAGTGCTTTCCTTGTAGAGCGTTGTGGTGTTTACAGCACAGCTTTGCTCCATTAAGTGGGCTACAGGGTAAAAGCACAGGTTAGCCAGCGTTTTATGGAGGTGGTTTAACTGTAGGTACAAAAAGCATACATGTAAGGGTGACTGTGTTGTAAGTAGTTTATCGTTTTTTTTAAGGGGAAGAAATGTTTATATTGGGCTGTTTTAGGATCATTCCTTCAAGAATATTCATGCTGAAGCTTCTAAATACGGGTGGAGGTGGGTTTTTCGGAGTAGAGAGGAGAACTGTTTTTTCCTATCAGCACTGAAGAGGCTATATACCTTTTTTCCATGTTTGGCACTGTCTTCAGCAAACTAACAGGATAAGGCTGTGTTTTGGATCGTAACCTCAAGGTTTCTTTTAAGCATTCTGAATGTTAGAGTATTTTTACTGAATGTGGTTTGGCTTTGTCTTGCAAATGAGCAAGGCCTTCCCTGAAAAAGACTCACATATATCATTAATGGTGCCTTTACAGATATGTACGTCAATGCAGTCCAAACTCTTCAGAGTTTTGTGACCTTTTCCAGCATAATGAGCAGTTGCCTTTTGTGAGATATTCAGAAACCTCTTTTGACCAAGACATGCCATGCAGGTGGCCTCTGGATGCACATTTTTCAAATGTGTTGAGGGTTAATGAAATCATGTTAAATGGAAAAATAGTGGTAAATGCAACTTTGGGTAGTGTTTTTTCTACCCCAAAACAAAAATTGGCCAAAACAAAAAGTATATATATAAAAGTATATATATATATATATATATATATATATATATATATATATATATATATAAGAAGTGTTGTTCTTGCTTAGGTCTAGAATAGGTGAATAGAATAGTCCCATTCAGAAGTAATGAGTGAGGTTTAGTGCTTACACAGCCACAGTGGTGTCATGATCGCTGAGATTCATACCGATCAATATCTGCAATAGGGCAAAGACTTTATAGGTAGAGCTGTAATTCATCTCTATGTCTCTGCCTCTGTTTTAATAAGAGTGCTGATCAGCGAAGCAAAGTGTGTGCATTTTAATTACTACCGGAACATCTCATCAGACATTGAGAGTGAAGTCAGGAGGTGTGTAAAAAGTGTGTGAAAGTGGCTTCTGGAAGTCAAAGCCAGAACCAGACAGTCTTTTTTTTACTTCCCATTTTATGATTTACAACTGCTATATGTGCTGCATGCCTGTTCTAAAATGTTGGAATTTATTACTCCATTTCAATTTCACTTGTATAACACTTTTTACAACAGACTTTACAGACATCTAGGCCCAGACCACTAAACCCCCTAATAACTCTCTCTGAGTAAAGGCTGTGCCAGCTGTCTTTTCCACCAAGTCAGGCGCTTGCACCTCTCTTTGAAATGGACATGGTGAGGATGATGCTAACTTTTAAATATGTATAAATAACGCACATATTTACTAAAAAGGTCTAAGGATGTTGCTGTGAGTTACTGTCCCCCAAATGTACGTACATTTAATAGATTAATGGCTGTATTACTAGAGTGATTTTGTTTTGTACAAATAGATTAACATTTTAGAACAATAAAATCATATCATATTTTTTGGACTATTTGGGCATTGGTTGCCCAGATGTGGCCATGGCAAGGATGATTTATGGCTTTGTTATCTTTATGTTTTCTCAGAATAGTTGGCCCTGTGTACCAATATGAGCTCTTTTTCAGCTTCTTCACATATTAATAATAACCACATGGCTTTAAATTGGTGTTTAGGTCTCAAATGCAGAATCATCATTATATTATGACATAATGTCAATAGTAGATTCAATTTAACTACATCCTCAGAAGCCTTGCCATTCACTTAGTTTTGACTAAGTCCTCTTTGAATATCCTTTTAGTGTGCTCACAATCATTATATTCATCCATCTAGGGCAAGGCAGGTCCTACTGCGTATCGATATAGATACTTATTAATGTTGTTTTTGATACTCTCCAAAATACTTAAGTACATAAGTAGAGACATTTCGACAAGGTTGCACAATCCATAATAAAACTGGGAAACTTTGCATGTGCAAACTGCTTCTGATTTATAGGTGTTGTATTTGTAAGTGACTCAAGAAGTTGCTTGTGTTACCCATTACATATGACTATTATTCACAACACTGTGATTCTGTAGGTTAGTTAGAGACAAAGAGAAAAGAAAGGTTCTTACTGGGGATTTCTTAGTTCATTTGGTTTAGATCTTTAATTCTGAGGGGACGCAAATAGGGGTGGGACTGTGGACTTAGGAAAGGAAACATTAGGCTATGTTTTAGCTTCTGGCTAAAGTGTGGATGCTAGTAGACTTTTTAAACAGTCCTCCCTCAAGTCTCTGCCCCAAAGTAGTTTTGTTCCTCTTCCTTTATTATAAGAAGGATGTCTTTAAACCAGAAAAACTTGCTCTAGAGACTGCCTTGGCACCACTGCAGGATTATGTTTGTTTACAACACTGTAGGAGGGTGTATATTTACAACAGTTACATTTGCATTCAGGTTTGTCACCAGAGGGTCTCTTTAATTACCCACTAAGTTATATTTTTCTTGCTTACGATCATTCACATCAGCAGTATTTTTTCTATCACATTTTGCTCTCTGACTGCTACTAGTGCTGTTTTGCATTATGCAATACGAGTGCCTGCGTAGACCAGTGTTACAGAGGACCCACCTTTCAGCCTAGCTTTTGGAAAACAGCTTGTTTCTCCACTGTGACTCCTACAACTGGCTCCATGACAGCATGCAATCAACTGTATTGAAAAAAAAATACCTTACCTTCTCTGCACCACAAATGACACTATGTGTCCAAGATATCCAGTCATCCTCCTGATTAGTAGTTTAACATGCACCCTTTTGCTAATACAGGCGTTTATTTGTACTCATCTTGCAATGTCACTTTATTCTATTATCACTTTTGTTATTTTTTATCACTATTGTTTTGTTACTTTATTGTTTTGTCACTTTACTGTTTTTTGTTGTTAAAAAAAGGACCCATATATTTGTATATATTTTTTTATCCGTGCACACTCCACACAGAACAGCCCAGACCGGGGATCCAACCCGGATCGACATGCTGTGAGGAGACTAACCACTACACTACCGAGCCACCCATATTTTTATATTTTTGCATGTGTAGGATTAGTGTGTATTAGTTATTTATTTATATCTTACTCATATATTTTTATGCTTAATGTTATGTAACGCTTAGGTTTATTGCTGCACAAAGTCTTACTAATAGAGTAGAGACTGTTACTACAGCAAAAGTCATTGTTATGTCTTTAATTTCAGAACTCACGTCGGATGAGCAGGTGCCTACAAACCTTTGGACGTGTAATTTAATTGCGCTCATACATGGTTTCCATCCTCTCAATGATTTCACTTGATTTAAGTCACCCCTCTTGTTTTGGCTGTTTACTGATTTATTGTCCTCGCAAGTTTTTAGTCTTCAATTCAAGAGACACTAATAACAGACTCCATAACCCAAGCAAAACCTACAATTAAAACTGGCAGTCCTGCACGGGGAGGCAGTCTGAAAGCTAATTGTTCAAATATATTGAACATAAGTACACAAACATATAGTGCCTATACACAAAAGATGGTCTAGTTTCTAAGACATAGGTGATCAATATAAAAATACTTTGACATTGAGTCTTTATACCTAATATTTATTGTGTCGTTCAGATTTTGTGCAGGCGCTCAACCCACCCATTATTTCACTGTATCATATTCAGTACATCTAGAACAGTTTCTTTCTGCCTAATGCCTTAAGGCCCTGTTACATTGTCAAAGTACATGTCAGGTTTTGTAAATGTATATATTACTGCTGTCTTTTACATATGAGCTCATGGTTAAGCTCCAAGCTAAAGCACTTGAAGCAGTGCTCTGAACTTGCCCTCCATATAAATTCTTTCTATTGATTTGAGTGTGGTTATCGATAAACTGATAAGTGACCTCAGCCCTACTGCTAATAGTAGTGTGTATGGCTAATTAACCAATATCTCTCATCAAGGCCACACGGAAACACATTACAGTCTGGCCAGGATGAAACAGGAAGGTTTTATTGCTAGATTTCATGATAGGTAGTGTAGGTTTGTGGTCTATGGAACCAGGTGTTGGGATGCATGGTGGCAGCAGCACCATAATGCGGCGCCATATAATTGTCAGCACAGGCTGGCAACCCATTCACGACTTCAGTACAGAGTACATTACGAGCAGGCGTGACTCTCTCTGAGTATGATAAGGAAATTAAATTAGTGTAACACTCTGGCTTTTTAGAACCATAGCCAGGCCAAACACAGGACCAAAGCTTAATATTTACACTACACTGGAGTAGTGTAAATATTAAAACAGGAATGCTGCTGAGATGGCTACCTCAGCGCCACTGGAAAATTGCTTAAAAATGGTCATGCATAAGCAATGTCCAGGTAAATTGCAACTTCAGTAAGACGGAACAAATCTTTCATGAAGAGGGAATGTGTTACAACCTACGAGCCAGCAACGGTTAAAAAACGATTCAAAATAAGTTCATGAATATTTATGCAAGCATTTCTTTCTTTTCGGTTTTATTCAGATCAGTTTCATGCAGTCTATTACAGAAAAGGTATTCTCATAAGAATGAAAAATAGTAAAGTTAGAATATTCCATATACCAAAATATTTTCACCTTTAAGTATGTTTGATACATTACACAATAAAATACTCTTGTTGGGCACTTTATTAGAAATACTATATTAGTACTGGGTAGTGCTTCCCTTTGCTCTGCAAGCATGCCAGCATGGACCAGAATCTCAAATGAATGTTTTCAGCATCTTGTGGAATCCATAAACATTCCATTGGCATTGTTGCCCATGTTGACATGTTGATTTTTCAGGTCCAAATCTCCTGTTCTACCCCATCCCAAAGGCATTCTACTGGATCCAGATCTGGTGGTTGGGAAAATCCCCGAAGAAGACTGAACTCATTTTCATGTTGCTGAAACCAGCTTGTGGTGACATTGTGACATATTTAATTATCTTGGTAAAAATTGTAAAAAAACAAAAACAAAACAAAATATAATAAAAAAGCTCAATATATACAAATTGGGAGGTGGCTGTCCCAAACCAAAACCAACACCCAAAAGAGTTTAAGTTATCATGCGTTTTATATATATATATATATATATATATATATATATATGTGTGTGTGTGTGTGTGTGTGTGTGTGTGTGTGTGTGTGTGTGTGTGTGTGTGTGTGTGTGTTAAACACATGATAACCTAAACTCTTAGATAAAACAAGGCTCAAAAACACTAATCAGACCCATCTGGGGACTGTGTGGGATTGCTTATGGAAGTGTTACCCAAAATTAGGGCCATCCAGTTTACATAGAGAGGAGAGAAAAATTATGAATTACTGCAGACATATGTCAGATTTAAAAAATGTATTTATAAAGACTAACTTTAAACATGTATTTTGTGACCCAGATAAATTCACTTAATTAGAAAGAAAACACATATTTAGATTTCTTGGAGCTTTTCAGTTTTCAGTTTTGGGGACATAAATAACAAGAAAATAAAAACTTTTTAATACAATGTGATGTCATTCAAAGCCAGTTTTTATCCTCGGGTCAGTTTTAGACTTGAAACACAGTGGTGTGGATTCAGACAGAATTTTGTCTGGCTTGGGCTCAGAACATGATGTGGTGTGTACTTATCTATAAACTAAGAACCCAAAGAAAGTAACCCATTTCAAAAGGTGGAACATAATTTGATGTCTTCAAATTATGAACAGGCCTTCGGCATCCCCCGGCTACTATATATATTTAAAATGTGAAGATGTTTTAATACTATCAGAATTTCTTCTCATAAAGTCACTGTCATATTCATTCATGAATCTCTGTATAATTACTTTCCTCTGTGCGAAGTTACCTCCATTGATAAGACACGGCATTTATTAGCAAAGAGCCAGCCCTCACTATGCATCAGTGGCTCATCATTTATCATTGATCAGAAGTGCAAATGAAAAAGTGGACGTGGTGTTCTCTAGGCGGCTGGACTGGTGGAGCTTATTTAATTGGTAATAACTTTACGCATGCCATGCTTTGCCTCGCTGGTGACACTGATTTTGTAGGCACAGTTGCTGCACACTTGGAGCCCATCTGGAGCATTACTAAAGAGTTCCTCGCATCTTATTACATTTATTCCAGCAATTTCTCTGCAATCAATGACTGTCTGAGGTCACTGTTGAAGTGTGCAATTGCAGAACATGAACTCTCATTTACCCTCTACTATGAGCTATTAAATCAACGGCAGTGAGAGAAAGGAAGCCAGCTTTCATGCCTTCTCCATATACATTGGGTATATTTCTAGCTGTCAGTGCCTCCGCCATCCTTTTTCACACTTCCCACTTACACTCTTTTGGCACCAATTTATCCTCTTCAGTTTTCACAGTCGCTGAAGTGCACTAAGAAGCCTCAGTATGCCCGGCTGTCACCTCTGTCACACTACATAGCTCAGAGTGACGGGAGAAGACACCTGTCCCCATCTTGTCTGGAAGCAAATCTTCCCTATTTTAGACCCTGAATGAAGAAAATGCCTATTGACTGACAATGGAATGCACTTTTTGGCCTGCAGACATGGTTTTGTTCATGTATGGATGTCAACGGATTTTTAAATATTGAGCAGTTTTGTCATTTCCTGAACTAAAGAGTCTGCTTTCTCTTTCTCACTGAAGAGAAAAAGAGGCTTTTAGTTTCTAAATGTACATGACTGTGCAAAAGTCAGAGACCACCCTCCTTTTGTAATTTCCAGCCTGCATTGAACATAATCTGCTGTGTTTGGTGGCTCACAGCAAGAGGTGCCTGGGTTCAGTTCCCTGGCCAGGCAACCAGGGCCCTTTCTGTGTGCATGTTAGCCTTGTGTCTGCATGGGTTTCCTCTGTGTGCTCAGATTTCCTCCCATATCTAGAGAAATCCATACATGCATTCAAGAGTTGGAGATACTAAATTGTCCCTATGTGTGAGTGTGTGTATCTGTGATGAACGGGTGGTCTGTCTAGGTTGTTTTCTGCCTTCCACCCAATAAGTGCTGGGATAGGTTCCAGCAACCCTTGCAACACAGAGGGGTAATTTTGATAATGAATGAATGAATGAATAATGAATTGTGGTTGGATGTTAAGCAGAACTAAACTGTGCCACTCGCCACAGTACAGCATGGAATCCTTACTGCTTAGCTTGATCTGCTGGAGCTGAGTTGAGGAGGAAAAACTAATGAGAGAGCATAAATCAAGCAATAGGTGTTGGAGTGATGGAAGGATGAAACTGAACCGGTCCTGTGGTGCTTGGGATTGCAGCTTTGTGACCAACCCTTACTGGCACGTCCTTCTTGTGAAACTATTTCAAAGGCACCTCTGGATGGTCTACCTCAAAGCAAAGTTTGCGTTTTCCTACACCTGGGAACACTGTGCGCTTAGCTGTAAACACAGAGAGCAGGAGTCAAAGGTTTTGGTGAAAATGAAATGCTGCCAATTAGAGGGGTGAAAGGCTGCTTTGTTTGTGACTGTTCCGGCTAGTTCAGCTGCTACAGGACAGATGGTGAGATAATAGTAGCATGGCTTTTGTTTTACAGATGATTGTCCATTTCACTTTCAAAGGCAAAAAGCTAAATGGTAAAAAGGCTGTATGTAAATCAGTCTCAATGAGTGTCGCATTCTGTACCCCAAACTGCAGATGTGCATTGTAATTGGTAAGTTAATGACCAAGTAAGCAAAATTCTGCGGGTGTCTGAAATGCCTAACAAATAACTAGAAACACGGTGTGTTTTGAACGGCCTGGATTTTGAATTCGCTTGCAGCAGAACACTAATTATATCGTGCAAAAAAAGTGTATTTAACTAATTATGTATCCCCTAAAACTTTCTAGATGGATTCATTGGAATTTTGTCTGTGTTCCATTTCACTTCAATGTGATTGCAGTTTAAGGTACCATTTTGTAGTTTTTAACATTAAATGTTTACATTCGAGAAAAGGAGCAGCTCAGGAGATATTTAAAGTTGCACATGCCTACATCAGGGCCGTGTAATATAAAAATCTCGTTTGACAATCTTGCTTCCAGGAGAGGATACGTTTGAAGTGTTTGACTTTTGATGTTTTATTTCAAGCATTTGCAGAGGAGTCTGCTCTAACAGAGAAAAGCTCCATTAAGAATACAAAGTGAGACCCTTATATACATGCCAAGAAGGAAACCGAAGATAAAGAATGTTAAAAGTTTGGGGGGGCCAAGCTTTCCAAATCCAAATGTTGTTGTTTTTTTTCACAGTTTGCAATAATTTGGCACATGTAACGCTAAGCATGTTTATTTTGATGAAACTGTATATGATATGTATATGATATAATATATACATAAATAATGTAAATACAGTTTACCTAAACATTTTAAAGGATGTTTAAAGAAAAAGAAATTCCAACCAGAACTTGAATCAGAAAATGGATAATTAAAAAGTCATTTACAGTAGTTTGCCATGAAATGCTCCATTTTAGAGAAACTTAACGAGTCAGAATTGGTCACAGTGGTGGTGATGGGAACCAGTTGTCTGAAGTTTAATTCTCTGAGTTTAATGCTTCTGAAAGCTCCCTCTTGGGAACATGTTACATTAAATGATTATGAATACTCTGCATGGTGCCTGAGAAAGTGGTTTAGAATAAGAATTAACCTTAAATAGTTTTAGCCAATAGAAAGTTTGTGTCATTTGTATTCATGTAGGTTTATGCAGACTACAAAATAGTCCCTGTAGAAAATTTTGCACAACTTAAGATTAAGTCAACAGAAATAAGATAAGTAATTTCAACATCAACTAATTGCAGGATAAAGCAATGCTTTCCAACAACAGAGGCCTAAAAATTGGACTTTAAAAATCCATAACGAAGCCAAATTCCATGGGTCCATTGAGCATGACGTGCCTTTTCCAGTTGAGCCCCAAGTTGCATTGCTAGCCTTTAGGGAAGTGGAGATACAGACCCCATAATCTTGTAAATTAGGACTAGGACACACCCTAGCAGTCTTGCCAAGTCACTCACCCGCAGCAACGGTCCAGAGAGCCCGAGAAATTTATTGAACAGCGACTACTCAACAAGGAGCTCAAAGGCAGGTAGTGATGGTGACTTGAAAGTCCATGATAAAACAAAAAAACACTAAAAGACTAAGACACAAAAACAAAACTAAAACACAGAGGCTTAGAAACAAAACCTAAGAAACAGAGCAGGCTGCCTACATTTATTACAAGATACCATTTAAAGTGCACAGTCTTCATAAAGCATCATTCCAGACCCAGAACAGGAGCAGATGAGGAACACCTGGAACATGGTGGGGTCATAAACTAGAAACAGTTGAGGGGCATGACAAGAGGTCAGGGATAAAGAAAGGAACTAGGAAACAAAAAAAAACAGAAGCACATGGAAAGAACACGAGGGCAAGAAACAGACAGTGCAAGAGAAGCAGGGCAAGGAATGACAAGAGTCAACAAGTTCACTAGTCTGTACTCCCCCAGCTCACCATAAAATTGCTAGATTTATGTTGTAGACATTGTGACACCTGTAGTCAGAATTTTTCCTTACAATGTATAATTTTACATCAAACCACTTTGAAAAATTTCGCTTACATCTGAATTATATGAATTATGCAGAAATTTAGAAAAATTAAATTTAAACTACATTTTCAAGGTGGGGCATGGTGGCTCAAAGAAACCATGTTTAACACATCTGATAATGACCCATTTTAGTATGTGTGTCTGAGGAGTGAAACCCTTATGGGAAACAAATGTGCTCTGCGTTCTTTATAGGAAACCACACGGGACCTCCAGGACCAGAGTTGAGCGCTTCTCTGAGCCATGAAAGTGTGTGTCTGCTTGTAAGTCAGAGGTTACTGAACAGCCAGACAGCATATATTTAGCTGTGAGCCGGGATGTGGAAAGGTATTTAAATTTTATTATTGACATTTAAACGTTCACCCTGACAGGCAGTCGAGGAGATGCACGTGCGCAGTGTACTGCTTGGAGCTTTAAACTTTCACATGACAAACCATCTCAGCTTTGGAATTTTTTTCTGCAAAATGATGACACAACTTCAGTGGTCATGGTTGTCACCTGTGTGTAATTGGCTGACAGCCTGTTTCTGTGTTTTTCTTTCTCAGTAGGCCATCAGAGAAATGCTGAACCCGACCTGAACTAAAGGACAGAAAGTTTTTTTCCCCTTTTACTGTTTGAAGTTAAGCATGCATTTTCTTAATTGTATTGACAGAAGGGCTCTGTGTGTGTGTATTGCTGCGTCCTGTGTTATTGAGAGCCATTAAATGGTAAGTTGGCAGAGCCCCTCTAAAAACGATGCTAGAGAATTTTTACTTGCATGTTTGGTGGCCTTAAGTATTTATATTGATACAGATATGAAATTAAAATACTGTATGGCAATCTTAAAAAAAGAACACCGTATATCATTAAAACAGATGTACAATTTAGTTCCAGATTTTTCCTGGACGCTTAATGAAGCTTAATGAAGCACTGAGTAGTCAAAGCAGGTGATAGATGAGAACAGTAATACTGGACTGCGAGAAGGAAAGCTTGAAAAGGGTTACATAAACATGCTGACCACTACTTACTTATTTATACTATTCAAACATATTTTAAAGTGTTTTTAATAAAAATAAAATCTTTTTAACATTGTGAAAATAGTATTTATCAATACACGTCACGTCATAGTCAGAAAATATAATGTTTCTTACAGAAACAAATAAGACACTTCAGCAATTACTATGCCTTCCTAAGCTGGAAGTGCTCAGAAAGGCCAAGTACTACTTGTTCTATTGAATATGTACAAGATACAGTGACAAGTCATTCTTTTCCATTCATTCTGTAGAGTCGGATATAGTGGGAGGCAAGCAAGTGAAATCATCAGGTTACACCATAAATTTGCAAATTGACTCAGGCCTTTGGTTTTGGCTGGTCGTGGAATATGGATAAGAAATAGTATTATATTGTTATCAATGAGTGTCTGAGGACACTCAAACACTGAGGACAATTAGTTGTTTCGACTCCACACAATAAAGCTGGTAGCCAGTCTGAGACACCAGGGTAAAACATAATCTCACAGGAAGGAATTGCAGCTGAAATAGGGCAGCCTGCGAAGGGCAGAGGCCATTCCAACATCTCAGCAAGTAGACGGACACCACTGTGAATGAGTCATTGTGCTTTCTGTCAGCGCCAGTCGCACTCTGGGAAGAGACGGATGTTCTGAATGGTCTCTCTCAAAGATTTCACTGTGAATTACCATAGGAGTAACATTTAGACACACTCAATATAGGCACAAACACAGAAGAACAGAGGTCATAGTAAGTTAAAGTAAGTTCCTGAACTCACAAAATATAGCACACTCGAACTAAAGAATGGAGCAAAACCATAACATCACACTAATTGAAGACATTTGGACCGATTGGACAACTATTTTTTTCTGAGTGCAATAGTGAACAGTTGTGCTACGACAATGTGCACTATTTTTTTTTATTTAGTGTTTTTTTTTTGATAATTGCAATTTTTTTCACGACAACTATATTTCTGCTGAGCACTGTTCTTATAAGAAATATAAGTTTCTACCACAAGAGCAGAACTAAAAATAATAGAATTAGCAAGAAGCTAACATAATCTAATTGAGCAAACAAGATTCACTGTGAAATGCTAATGCAATAAAATAGTTTTGGCTTTGCACATTTTATTTGGACATTCAACATTCTCTTCTATATGTTCTCACTCCTGTGAATCAGGACAACAGTCAAATACACTATAAAATATCTATTATTGAATTTTGCTAGTTTGGAGATGCAGATCACCAAGGCTTTAGTCATTAAGATCATCTGTAACATGTATAAAATGTATGGTAGTGTACTGGTGTAGTCCCAGTGGTCAAGTTACTAAAGCAACCACAACTCAGAGTTCAAACAAAATTCCTTTTATTTTGAAAAAATACCCCAGAAGAGTTTACCAAAGGAGAAAAGAAGGTAAGAAAAAAAATATCAAAAATCAAAACAATTAAACCAAATACTGAGTGAAGCAAAAACACATGCCATTCAGGCAGCTTTTACCTAATTAATACAAAGACTTCCACTAGTTCTAAGCCAAAAAAATCCAAAACAAAACATAAAAGCCGCCTCTTTGCTCGTACTGAAAGGAGTCCAACAAACCGACTATCAACCTACAACAGGCTTTGCTGCTCACTCCTTCAGGTCTGAGCTCACAAAAAGAACTTAGAAGTTGTTTCCTGTCGATAGTGTACAGGTTAAACTCCAAAATCTCAGTAATGTTTCACCAGGCACTCTTTACACATTCAGCAACATGCTCCATTATCAACAGTGTTTTACTTCACTGTACATTTGTCCATTCTGTGTATTAACAGCTTGTTTTCTCTTTTTTTCCTTCATTCCTTCTCTTTACTGGTAATTCTAGTAGAATGATCCAACCACCCTAGCTTCTGTCTCCCCCTCATAGGACAGAAAGATGGTCCCTCTTCATAGCATCTGCTACTAACAACCAATATGCTGAGATATCAGTTCATCCATATTAGACATGGGTTAAATCTTCTTGGTACTAAAACAACTGAACTACACCATTTTGATTTCATTCCTCAGGGTTGTCACCTTCCCAGACCTCCTTCAGGAAATCCAGGACTTCTAGAACCTGTTGCCTATACTGCAGTTTGAAGGGTGAAAATCCTGTTGATGCATGGGATACCTCTAAGTAAGTGAAAAATAAGTGGAGAAACCACAGATCCCCATCAGCACTTGTTTCCAACACAGACTTGCAGAACATTGCTTTCAGTGTTGGATTAAAACATTCTACCTTACCCCTCATCTGAGGATGGTATGGCGTGGTCCATATGCCCCTAGCACCTAGCAGAATAAAAAAATTCCCTAAGATGTCTTGAGGTGAAATTGGTCCCTTGATCAGTGAACACCTCTCTTGGTATATCTTCTCTTGAGAACAATTGAAGGAGTGCACTGACGATTTTCCATGTTTTAATTTTTCCTAGAGGAAGTGCTTTCTGGTTGCCTTGTCACAAACAACTGAGATGTATTAATTGCCTGTCCTACTTCTTTCCATTGGACCTATATTGTCCATCAACTTTCTTTGCTGGGGCTGTTAACTGACCCTCAGGGATAGCTTTGCAATACTCTATTATGAGCAAGTACTGCCTAGGCCAGTAAAACCTGCTGACTGTCCTAACTACCATTCTTTGTTGACCTGCAAAACCTGCTAATGGAGTGGAGTGCTCTGTTTTTTGTGGATCTGAAACACTTTTGTATCACTAGTAACTAACACTTTATTTTCCCTATTTGTCAACACTTTATGAACTCCTAATGTGCTACTAATTGTCTAAATAAGAGTTTCAGTGTTTAATGAACAGGACTGTTCATTGATCGGTAGAAGCATAGGTCTGCTCATCCACAAGTATACATTATATCCTTATGTTACTTGTTCCTTAAAACTTTGGACGTCAATGCACTCCATAGTGACTAGTGTCTACCTGGAGCCTGAGTGCACTAGTACCTTGTTTCTGATACTATGGTATCAGTGTGAATGTTTTGCTAGGGGGGCCTAGGGATGTAGCACAGTTGTGTGTTGTTAACTCCGTGCCTTGGACATTACATTGACTTATATCCTTCCTGACCAGAACTACAGTGTGTTAAAGTTTGGTTTTGTTTTGAATTAAGTCTGTATGTTGAGACTTTCCTTTTAAATGTGTCTCATGGGGGATTTTTGCTTCTAGGGCTTGGACCACTCCCTTCATAACCTACCCCCAGATTTACTGGGTGACATTATTCTGCTGTAGCTGGTAGCCTTCATACACTTGTCTCTGTGAGATGAAAATTTTATGCTGCATTGTTTTTCCCAAGTTCCCAAAACTGAAAAAAAATATTGTGACATACAACCCCAATTCCAAAATAGTTGTGATGCTGTGTAAAATGGCATTAAATGTAAATAAAAACAGAATGCAATGATTTGAAGATCCCAAATACTCATATTTTATTTACAATAGAACATAGAGCACATATCAGATCTTGAATGTTTTATAATTGAATGAAAATTATTAACTCATTTAGAACTTGGTGGCAGCAATGCATCTCAGAAAAGTTGGGTCAGGGCCAAGTCTACCTTAATGTAACACCCGATCTTCTATGGATGACAGTCTGCTATGAGGAGACCAATTGCTGGAGTTTTGGGAGAGGAATGTTGTCCCATTTCTGTCTGATGTAGCATTCTAGCTGCTCAACACTCCTACGTCGTCTTTGCTGGATTTTATGTTTCAAGATGAGCTAGATAGTTTTTTTATTGTTGAAAGGGCTGGACTGCAGGCAACACCCACACTCTTCTTCTGTGAAGGCATGCTGATGGGATGGATGCAATGTGAGGTTTGGCATTATCTTGCTACAATATACAACGTCTTCCCTGAAAGAGACACTGTCTGAATGGGAGTACATGTTGTCCTAAAACCTCTATATACTGTTTAGCATTAATAGTACCTTTCCAGGCGTGTAAGCTGGCCACGCCACAGGCACTAATGCAACCACATATCATCAGAGATGCAGGCTTTTGAACTGCGTGCTAATAAAAGCTACATGGTCCCTCTCCTCTTGAGTCCACAGGACACAGTGTCCGTGGTTTCCAAAAAGAATTTAACAACTTGATTTATCTGACCACAGAACAGTTTTCCAATTTGCCTCAGTCCATTTTAAATGATCCCAGAGAAGACGACAACATTTCTATATCGTGTTGACGTATGGCTTCTTCTTTGCATAGAGTTTTAACTTACATTAGTGGATTGCAGGTTGAACTGTGTCCACAGACAATAATTTCTTTTTTTTATAACATGAAGTAATTTCCAGTACAGATCCATGCCTATTTTTAATGCAGTGCTGCATGATGGTCTGACAATCATAAGCATCCAATACTGTCCGTCTGCCTTGTCCTCTAGCACACAGGGATTTCTCTAGATTCTTCCCCATTCTTGCCTTCACTTTTTTGAGATGCATTGCTGCCATCAAGTTGTAAATGAGTTAATAATTTTCAGGAAATGCCCCACTTTCGACAACTGGTATGTGTTTTATGTTCTATTGTGGATAAAATATGAGTCTATCAGATCTGCAAACAATTTGATTCTGTTTTTTTACATTTTGAACAGCAGCCCAACATTGTTGGAATTAGGGTTGTAATTTATGATAATAATCATAACATATTGTCATATTGTCCACCCTTAACTTAAAGAGTACTTAATGACTCAACTCTTAAACTGTGAGAGACACAATATCAAATCAATGTCTAAAAAAACAGCATTGGCTAGTTACTATCATGCCCTCAATTTCCTCCAGATTTACAGATTTATTGAATCATCCTTGAGCTATATGATGTAGGTAGGAAGGTGAAATGATTCGCTAAACAAGCCAATAAAGCAGGTTGCAAATAGGCCAAGGACGAGGTTATACAAATACCACAGATACATTTTTCTAAGAGGGCAGGGAAAATACAAAATAACACTGTAACTGTGTTGTACTGTAAGTGTTAATGGTAAAATTAAATTATGCCAGAAAAGTTGGAATAGTATATTAAATGCTATTAAAATCAGAAAGCAGTGTTTAGTTTCTTTTTGACCTGTATTAATTTGAAAATGGTGCAAAAAATATGTTTTATGTTTTACCTTCATTTACCTAAACATCATTGTTATTAAACAACTTTAATGCTTGCAACATGTATTTAATGGGATAGGACCACCACTGTTGCATCCCCTTTACTATTAACAAAACTTTATAATTATTTGGGGACTAAAAACACAAACTGACCAAGTTTATTTTTAAGAGCTTTTTCTGTTATACAGGACTTCAACTGTGCAGCCATACAGAGCCATCTTGAGCTTAATAGTTTGTGAAAAGCCTATGAATTGCAACTTTAAGTAAATAAAAGCATCTGACTTGTATAGAATACTGTGAGGGGTCCAGTAAAGACAGGGTACATCGCCACGGGCTGATTGAGTTATGGGCCGCAATGTGACTGTCCTACCTGAACTGCCAGTAATTATACCACTGATGCGTGTTATATGTTGACTGAATAATGGAATATAAAAATGAGGCAGCAGCCAAGGATAAACTGAACCTGTTCTATTTTAGTGTCTTTTTTACCTCATTGCCCAGCACCACCCACTGGTGATTTTTACGCAGGCTTCACAAATCCAATCACATTACAGATACGGCACTGCCTATAAAATATATTGAGTTCTATTTTCTTCATATTACATCCCCCGTTTGGAGGTTGGTGCTTTTGCCAAAAGAAAGTGCTTCTGTACAACAAAACAAAAACTTCTATTTTAAATTATCCCCTGGTTCAAGTGCATCTGCCCTTGAACCGAACGACATTGTAACATTCTTGTTCCTCATTACTGTACAAAAAAACATGAATGTCACTCAGTTTATAGTCCTTACCTGACTGAAAACACAATTTCTATTTAACATAATTTCTTTAACCTGTGACCACATAGCATTCTGCAGCATTGTTCTGTAAGCCGTCCTCTGTGTAGATATCAGTATAAGATTATTCTTCTTGCAGGTCGTTGTGCCTCCATACTTTCTTACGCCTAAAGTGTCTTCCTTTCCTGGACTCCAGAGGATGTTGCAGGGTCTAGGTTTATCTCTGGTTTTTACTGCTGTTTCTGGTGTCTAAGGGTTGTTGTACTCTCTTTCTCTCTTAGTACTGGAACGATGCAAGTGATGTTGCTACCCTGTCATAAGGAATCTTCTGCCATGCCTGATGCTGGATCAGTGCCAGCTGGGTTTGTCAGTTGCAGTAGAGTTACACTTACAGGCAGGTTGGAATACAGCAGATATTCACCAGGAGCTGGGCTGGAGAGTACGCTAGACGTGTGATGGGCATGTTTCAATAAATTGAGCAGTGAGAGGTGTGGATCAGATTCATAAATTGATCATGAATTTCACAGTGAGAATCATCTTTTCAAGCATTTTGTTGGACTGAGGGCATCCAGGACTCGAGTGAATGATCTTGAAACCCCAACTGATGGCTCACTGAACTAACTCTGCACCTTCAAATGGCACATGATCTGAAATCAATACTTCAGTGACTCCTTGCCTTGCACAGACAGACTTGAACTTCGTTGGGATTGAATGTGATATAATTGGATGACCTCAATATATTAAAAAATCCCAACAATGTAGAATGAAAAGGAATGACTGCTGAAATCATGTCAGCGGCAGGCCTTTGCCACTGGGCATCAGGAACTGGGTGAAAAAATAGCAGTTCATTCTGGCTGGCTGGTAATTGCTCTTGGCAAGGTGTGCAGGATTCATGTCATGTACAGCATCGCTCATTCCTGACCAGTACGTGAGGAATTTGGCATTGGAAGGGAATGTTGTATACCACAGCTACATGTTGATTACTAAGACTCTACCAGGGGTGTATACAATCTGAGTCACACCTTTGAGTGTAGAGGTGTATCCTTTGAGCATCCTTACCAATGACAGGATATAAAATATTACATCAAGCAGAAGCACTGCTGTGTTTAATAGCTTCTAAGATACTTGATTAAGTACAATATAGCTGGTTTAAGGCATTTTTTAAAATGAAATTGAAATTGTGCAGCTAATCCGTGGTTTAGATAGAAACTAAATGTTTTTCATGATAATCTCTGTTAGTCTGTCCTGAACTGTATATGGTATTCTTCTGCACTCATGCATCACTGATGGCACAGCTGAACCGGAAACTCTCCAAGCCACTCAAACACAGATATGTAGTGCTTTAGTAGTTTAACTTTGGTTGCTGGAGCAGAGGGAATTACTGCCTCTACCTTTCTGATGAGGTCTAACAGTACACACTGCCTGGCAGCCTAGCGATGGAGAGGTCATGAAGAAGTCAAGATGTGCTTGCTTGTGCTGAGTCTGCACTATACCATGTGGCTTGATTTAAGCCCCCAAAGACCTACAACCAGTGTCTCGTTTTTTTGCAGACTGAGTGGTAATGACAGTTTGTCTGCTATCTTTAAAGCAGTACACTGGACTCAGCGCAGAGTACAGTTTAAATTCACAATTTCAGTACCTATGAACAGGTTTGTGTGCCACCCATTATCCACCTTATGTAGCTGTTTCAGTATGCAGATTAACTTGAGTGTCTGTTTGTCACTGCATCATTAGTGACATCACAGCCGCAAACTCAGTTCAACCTCAACTTGTCATTCCCTGCTTGCTCGTTAAATGCATGCTCATAGATTTGGTGACATACAAGACATTGCTTTTATATAAAAAATATATAATAATAATAATAATATTTAGTATTTGTGTGTAAGCCCGTACAGTTTTTTTTTCCTGCAAGATTCCTGGACAGTAGTTAGGGTGTCACAGATTGCATAATAGAATGTTAGCAAGCCAGCTTATGTCTGATGCTTACTTACTTTTCCAAAACTGCAGGCAAGTTCTCTAATTCACTCATATAGCATTATCCACAGTACTCTAGTGTCAGAAACTCATTTCCAAAAGTTGGGACAGAATTGACAGGGGCAATAGACTAGGAACATTGTGAAATGTTCAAAAACATCCCATCATGACTGGATATAAAAGGAGTGACTGGATATAAAAGAAGAGCAGCTGCATGGATTTAGTTCACTCTCAACAGTTCATAATGTTTATTATAATATCAAAACATTCAACGAATTCTGAGAAATATCTGTGCATAAAGGAAAAGGCCAAAAACCACAACTCAGTGTCCATAACCTTCAACCCCTTAGACTGCACTGTATTAAAAACGGTCATATTTCTGTGATGGATATCACTGCATAGGCTTGAAATAGGCTTGACCATGCACAGTAGAAGTCAAATGTCAACAGCATCCAAAACCTCTGGACCTGTGCTTATCTTGAACGCACTGATTCACAGTTGAAACTTGTATCGTGGTCTGATGAGTCAGTGTTTGTTCTGATGAGATGAGAAAAGGACCCTTCAGGCTATGTTTCCACGTTCCACCATAAAAGCATCATCCCAACAGTGAAGCACACAAGCAGGTCCACCTGTAAGGCTCCCATTGGATTCCATTGAGATGCTGTGGCCATGTTCATGATGGAAAACCATTCCAATGTAGCTGAATTATAATAAATCTTAATCTTCAATAAGTGACCCCCAAAAACACCAGACGTCATATAGACGCCGTTTTTTGGGAAAATCAGGTCATGACCGTTATTTAGCCAAAACATAGACGTTGAAATCTGGGGCTGTGTTTGAAGAGGCATGATCATTTAAAAGCTGCATTTTGTGTTTGCTGGTCTTTATTTTGTATTAATGATATATTTATCATCGAGTGAGGAGCCCCTTTTTACAGCACTGTATGTAATAATACAGTGCAGGCAAGTCCTTATACAGGGTTCACCAATGCATTTTTTTTATATACTGCGAAAGGCATATTGCAGTACATAGCAAGCATCCTCCTTCAGTGAACACACACCCACATTGCCTCATCATTAATGTATTTACGTTAGACACATCAAATGGCAGGAAGAAATGTGGAATTATTTTGTCAAATCAAAGTTGAGCCATTGGCATTACATTCTATTCTATTCATATAATGCAACTCTACTGATGCCCGTGATGCACTTTTGCTTTTCTTCTGTTTTAAAAGACAGGGTACTTCAAAAAGCAGATACTTCAAAAGCAGGCCTGCTTCCCTATCAGGAGCAGTGAAGGCAGCAGAGCTCCTCTCTTAGCATGAGGAGTCTTGTTTGCACAGGCTTTGCCTGATACAATATGTGTGCTCTCCGGTCATGGACTGACAGAATTTTCAACAGTAATTTCCCCTTGACTTTTATGTTTAAAAATATCTTTCTTGTTCGCCTGCTCACACTCCTCATTTTGTCGAGCAGTGGTGCGCTTCTGGGCCACTGCAGAGAAACCGACAACATATAGGAATCAATTTGAAAAGGATGGCTAGGCCTAAATTAGTGGAATCCCCAGAGAACTCCAGTCCTAAGTGTAAAAAAAGCACAGGGTCAGGACGTTGTATTTCTTCCATTTTTACAAAAGGGCGAACCAGGAAACAGTCCAAAGGTGAACGCAATACCAAGTTCGTTACCAGCGACGATTGAACAGAGAGTTTCATTTGTTTTATAAGACAACAAACAATCCAAGCTTTGACAGAAAGATGAGCTGTTAAGCTGGCTATTATGTGGAGTAATGTTGGCTAGCTATTATTCTAGTTGTGCTGCTTTCAGTCAAACTTAATTTATAAAAACTTTGAGATCTGTTGTATTTGTTCTTCCCTGAAATACTCTCAAAGATCTTGTTTTGTTTAGAAGATTTGAAAATGTGGAGACCTTTGTGGTGAAAAGGTGTAATTGTCCATGTAGAAAATTATTTTATAACATTGGTTGTGCTCAGTGCTTAATTTGTGCTGGATCTTGCAGGAACAAGATCAGGCACCTCTCATATTTCAGGTATCTGTGTTCCAGAACTTATTTATGTGGATCCACCACCTCTTTGACATCTTTTTTTTTGTAGGACACCAAAAGCTATTCGTCCAGTGGCATCTCTGAGATTTTATGGTTGCAGCTCCTTACTGCATTCATTAAAGCTAAGATTATTTTATTGTATAGAATTCTACTATGTTAGATGGACACTTGAAGCACTGTTGTGTCTATGCGTTCCAGGACGTTTTCCCTCTCTGCCACTTGCTGGATCACCTCACCTTTAGTGTTCCATTACCTGATGTTTTACAAATTAAGCACTGGTTGTGCTTATGAAACATTTTCCAAGCAAATCTGAAGGTTGCAAGTGTTTTCAAAGAGGTTTAGAGTACCTGTAGACGTCTTAATTATTGTCTTACCAGTAAATGATAGGTAGGGTTTTGATTATTTTTTTGTAGATGTCTGACATGCCGATTTAATCCTAACCCTAGCTGTTTCCGATTGTCTACCATTATAATAACTATATTTGATAGCATACACACACTTTTTTGTCACGTTGCTATCTATCTATTGTGCAGCATGGGGTTTTGTATTGTCTTGTGAGGCTGTTGCATAATGTGAAACATCGTACAGCACATGAGTATGTTTGAGTGGCAAAGAGCTGGATATATGAAAATGATTGGCCGGTCACTGGTCGATCTTTAATAATAGGTAATAATTGTCAAGTGCCAGTGCTGTTACTGCCAGAATGTAAATTTCATATCTATTTTATTTTATTGTATTCTGTATCATGTCTTGTCCATGTTAATGGATTATTAAGAGAATTTGGCTTGTGTGGCACCTTATATTTATTCTCTGGTAATAACACAGGAAGTCATAGATAACGGCTTAAGAGTTGCTAAACACTTAGTAAGCACATTAATAAAGTGAAATACAAATGGCCACAAGCTGTTAGACATTTACATTTTGTACATTTTCATAGATGACAATGATTGATATGGTTTTGTTTACTTTTTTGTTTTGCTTTGTTTAATCAAATTTTAAATTGAAATTAGAAAACTTTAAACAATACTCAGGCTTAGTTTTTCGTGTTATTTTAATACATAACCAAACCTCAAGACCTTATCTCTGCATAAACCAAACTTGTTTGACTGGAAATACACAAGAAGATTACTTGCTGACCTTTTGGCAGCAGAAGGAATATAGCCTCCTGTTTTCTCTTGTGGCACTGTTCGGGTATCTATGATTGGTGACAAAACAGAAATAATAAATAACAAGGCAATGAAAGAGTGGATGGAATTAGGACAGTGACATCTTCACAACAAAATATCAAACTCCGACAAGAATCTCACAAAAATACATTTGTGTCTTGAGAACCTTCTTGTGACCCCAGCTTCTGAGTGTCCAGCCCCTAGTCAGGAATACAGTGCTTTGGGATTCAGAGGGGTGATGACGAGCATTCTCTATTAACCTTAGTGTCTATGCAGCCGTTAACATTAATGCAGACTGCATCAACAAGAGTCTCTTTCTAAAAGTCAACATGACAGAGAATATACATTCACTTTATTAGGAACATCTCCTTGTGTCTACACTCATTGTTCATTTTATCAGCTCTGCCTACAATATAATAACACTTTGAAGTAATATAGTTACCGTTACAATCCCCTTTTACCATTTTTTTTGATGATCAGCACCACCACACGACCACCACAGAGCAGGCATTATTTGGGTTGTGCGTCATTGCCAGTGGTGGTGGTGTGTTAGAGTTTGTTGTGTTTTTACAAGTAGATCAGACACAGCAGATGCTGGATTCTTTCCATTACACACTTCTACCTTGTCAACGATCTTATAGACAACAGCTCATCTGTTGCTTTAGTTGATTTAGTGTGCTTTATAATAGCAAAGTAGTTGTTTCATTAGTTTGCTGACTAGGTTAGCAGTGTTCACTAAAATGCTATCTACAGTCGAGTATATCAGTAACCTTAACTAAGTGAAAACTCGCTGGAAAAGTAGAACAATCTTCTGAAGTTTCTGAAGTTTTATTTACAAATTTGACATCCATTTAAAATGTACAGTATACCAAGAATATAACATTTGCAAGTTTTTTAAAAGAATAATCTGTATATTTTTATTTAATTAGTAAAGGATATATTAATCACAACATTAATAAAACAGCAACTAGCATTTCATAAATGTGTGATGTTTTCTCCTAATGAGGACAAAAGACTGTGTCACTTGTATGATCAACATTACAACATTACATGCGGGTCGTGTACATAAGCAAGCTTGTGCTATCATGCTGGCATGACAAGAACTGCTTTTACATTTATTAACCAGATGTAGTATGTACTTCGCTCATTTATAGAGAAATACTTTTGGTATTTTGGCTTTTCATGTAATGTTATGGTTAAACAGCAAAGTTTCAAAGATATACAGTTAGCATCACGTCAGAAAGGCATTCATAATCTGGTTTGTCTACTTCATCTATAGGGGCGTTTTGGGGACAGACAAGATGACTTTCAGTTTTATAACATATAGAGCACAAAATGCTCTTCACGGGTCACAGAAATACCTCCAAACTGGAATATGCGTGAGTATCATCTGACAATGACAAATCCTGACTCAACAGCTTTCTACATACTTCCAGTAAAACATCTAGTAAGCATCTAGTAAAACATTCTATTGAAATTAAAGGTCCTAATTAGGAAATTAATAAAAGTCATGGAGATGGAGGGACACCCTTTGACAACACCATAAAAGTCTACATTTCAAGAAGGACCTTAGGGCAAGAATTGGGACACAGCCATGTGGTGTGGTGAGGCATTCTAATAACTTGCTGAAGACGGAACTAGAAAAGAAACTGGCGAGAAAGAAGGTGGAATGTAAATGCTGCAGCACCTAAGGTGGAACAGAACGATTGAACAAGAAGTTGGTGAATAAGAAATAAGAAGCTGACTTTCAGCCTCATTGCAATGCAGGTAGTGTTTTATAATGAGATTTAAAATATCAAAAAAATCCTACCTGGAATCTCATACAGGGAGCTACGGATAAATGTGCAATTCCAGAAGGATACTACAGAAACATTGCAGCTCTACATGGCAGTCTCTGCTGGAAGACAGCCTGCTCCTAAGGGCTTTAAGCTAACAAAAACACATTAATTTGTAGTTAAAGGTAATTATACATATTCCATTTCTGCTAATAGAGCCCCCAAACTACTCCAATAAAACCACCTTCTTTATTCTACACTTATTGTGCATTTTATCAGCTCCACTTAGCAAATGAGTACAATTTGTAGTTCAACAGTTACAGACTGTAGTCCATCTGTTTCTCTGTATACTTTGTTAGCCCCCTTTCACCCTGTTGTTTAATGCTCACGGCTCCCACAGGGCAACCACAGAACAGGTATTATTTGGGTGACAGGTCATTTTCAGCACTGCAGTGACACTGACTTTACAGACAGGTAATAAAGCTTAGCAGTAATAGAAGAAACCTTGAGTTAATTAATTTAAATCATATAAGACAATGACACAGAACACATTATAAAAGATAAATACCAAAGAGACATAGAATTTTAATTAAATAGAAAAGTGAACACATTTGCAAATGTTTGCTAAAAAACTGTGCACTGAGCTAGACTGTCTAATAAAAGGTGAAGTTGAGTTCCACAGATTAGAAGCCAAGTAGTAGAAAGAGCCCCCCTTTTTTTATGTATTTTACAGGAGGGTGTTTGCTGAGGGCCAGTATTTGCAGATCTAAGATCACATCAGTGGTGTTACTAGGATGTCTTCTTTGGGTTGAATATTTAAAAAATTTAGGTGGACAGGGAGGAAAAATGGCATAGCTTAAACCCTGTTTGAAGAGCATTTGCATAAACTAGAGAGGAAATGTTGTGGGCACATTTTGGTTTGGATCGTCACTAGCAAGGGCGTAGGAGCGGGTTTGACTTGGGGGGGGCGTCACATTTGCTAATATGAATCAAAGCCCACCCTATCCCAATAATATTACCTATAAGCTAATTTCACTGTAGGTAAGGTAGTAAATCACTGTATGTATAGTGATGTAGAACAACATTTGTGGAATTACGATTAATTGTAAATGAATACAACATTATCTGTACTTCTGTTTATTATTAGATAAATCCAGTTAAAGGTTTACAAACTAAACAATAACGGCATAATGCAGAAACGAAAGACAAAACAATGTATGTTAAGGTTTCCTGACTAGACAAGAATAACATTAATGTTAGGCTGTGTTCTAAACAGCACCCTCTGGAACATTACATACTGCACTACTGAAAACACTTCTAACAATGGTGTCCTTTTATTTATTCATTTATTTATTTCATTTATTAAATTTTTTACATAATTTGTACGTATTTAGTGTAGTAGCAGTCTGCAGTTTGGGGCGTGGCCAGAGAGTAATGTAACTTTACGTTTCAGAGTGCTTTCTGAATAAAGTTAATATAAACGTTAGCTAACGTTAGCTATAAACGTTTTCAAAGCTGTTTTATTGCAGTATATATGGTCATCATTGCTATTTATTGCTCTCATCACTGACCTCGCGTTTAAAGCTGGCGCGAGCTACCCGACACTCCGGTCAGTGAAGCTTTCTGTGGTTTAATTTTTGGGTGGGATAAATCTACCTGCTTCTGATATCGGGTGGGACACGTCCCCCACATCTTTTTTGTTTTTAATGTACTACCTAGTCTTTTCTATCTGGGTTTGACTTGCACAACACTGCATCTGCTATGCAAATGTAAAGAATACTAGAGGCATCTTCAAAGAAATCAATGTTTGGTAAAGTAAATGCGAAATGTGCAAACTTAACAGTAAAACTACATACAATTACTAATAGAGATTTTGGAAAACATTACTTTTATTATAAGAATCAAAGAAAAGAATCAAAAGGTATCCAGTATTTCTTGGATTGCTGAGATCAGCTGCAAGTGAGTTTAGTAGTTCACTTAAACCATGTCTGTACCACATATATCATGGTTTGGTTATCATTTTTAGAAGAAGCTCTGATTAAGCTTACCCTTTAAAACAGGTAAGGAAAGAAGTGATGCACACTTTTTGATGACCAGTGGCAGAAAGTTTTTACTGTATGGGCAGACCATTTCTTGGGGTGGGAAAGGCTTACCTCTAAATAGGAAATGTCCACCCTAGCCCATCTGTAAACATGGCCCTGGATCATGTGCCAGACCATAAACAGATATATTACAGATATTTTGTAAGCAAGTGCTTTAAAGTCTTTTAGAGTTTTAAAATTAGTAGCAGAATTTAAATTTTGTTGTTGTTAGCAACTGTTTGGATTGTTCAGAATGAACTGGAAGCCCAGCAAAAGGAACATTATGGTTATCAACTCTGTTTGTAACAGATGCACTATCGTCTTTGATTTAACATCTATAAGGTGGACCTAGAAGATAGGAGTGTCAATTAAAGTGGCCTGTGGGTGGACACAATGTTTAAAAATTCCAATGGCGCTGCTGTATATGATCTACTCATACATTCATCGTGGCAACACACTCTATCATGTCACCATGATGTAAGTGTCAGTGCAGTGCTAGGATTGATTCACCATCCAAATTATTACTGCTCTGTGGTGGTCCTGTGGGAGTCCTGACCACTGATGGACAGGATGCAAAGAGGATAACAAAGTATGCAGAGAAACAGAAGGACTTGTAGTTGTAGAACTACAGAGTGCTTCTATATGGTAAGTGGAGCAGATAAAATGGACTATGAGTGTAGAAACAAGGAGGTGGTTTTAATGAAGTGGATGGTCAGTGAATATTAAGAAGTAAAAAGAACATTTTCGACAGTAGTCTGTAATGCATTTTGCAGCAAAACCCTTCATTTATAAACTGTACATGGGCTGTGAGTGGTTTGAAAATTCTAAATTATTCAAAAGAACAGGCACTTGAGCCCCACACCAGTAAAAGCAAAAGAGAAGGTAGCAAATCTAGATCATTATTCCTGCATTTTATTGTTTGAAATGTGTAATATCAATAAAGCCTTAATATGTATTATTATCATTAGTAGTAGTAATAGTAGTATTGCTGTACTTCTTGCTTTGAAGTTTGCATGGATCCATATTTTAATTTAGGTACATCCTATGTACTTAGTACTATTATTTAAGTTTCACCCTGGAATGTGTCAGATGTTTAATATGGGGAAAGGATATAAGCTTGTGAATTGTGGGTGAATTGATTTAAATTCTTTTTACTTTTATTTAGCTTTATTATCACATTTTTGAATTTATAAATAGACCCCTACACTAAATATGGAGAGAAGGCCACACAGCAGCACATCAGTTCAGGTTCCTCTTTGACAGGTAGCCTGGTTTCTCAGGTCAGAACATCGTTCACCTTTAATAAACAGCACCATCACCATAATTATCCACCTAACTCTCTAAGTCATCTAACAAATCTATTATAACAAGTCATCTAACAAATCTATCATCCTATAGTTCCTATAACAACAGTCTTTTAAGGAATAGTTGCCAATGTTGACTTTTGTGATACTTCTCCTCCAATAGGCAGGATGTGGGCTGCCACCAAACATGCCACACCCCTCTTCCTCTTTTCTTACTGTGTCTGTATGTCTCCTTGTTAGTTATTTAACAGTAAACATTCATATGTATTCATCTGATGATTGGCTTTCATTTTATACTGTCTACAATCAAAGTTTTAAACTTCTTTTGATGGCAGTGGTACATTTAGAAAGAACCTACACCAACATTTCCACCCAAACTGGCGAGAGACCAATGAATCTACCAGCCCTGCATGGGGGCAAAGAACCACCGAGTGAAACACAAGGACATGGGAAAACATAGTTTTTATAGTTTCCATAGCATCCCTGCATATCCACTGTTACTAACTGTTAAATCCAGTTTCACTATAGCAGCTGTTCTCATACTGTTCTGAGCAGGTTTTTTACCATGATAAAGAGATGTTCTAGCCCTCTCTCTGTCTCTCTGGAGCAAAGGCAGGTAAGTGCAGTCAACCATGGGGCAGCACTTCATAAACCAAACAAATCCTATTGCAATTCTATTGCTATATATTACTGCTATTGCTATATTACTGTTGTGATATTACTGTGATATACAAAGTAATATTTTTGGGTCAATGTTTACTTTTCTACTAAATTTGAACACAGCAATGTGTATGGCATCACATTAGGGTCAAAACTAGAGTGTGCAAGAACGCGAGGTAAAAAATATATGTTAACATGTTTTTTTTCACTTGTGAGCACAAATGTGAAACTGGCCATCACAGAAAGAAGAACGGCACACGCATTTTCCATAAACTTTCCATAAAAGACAGCTCAAACCATCTTTTTTTCATCCTTTAATAAATTTTGCTCTTGTGATTTAATATTTTCCTTGTGCACAAAGTGCAATACACTCAGCTGCTCTCTGTGCTCGAGAGAACGTTTTGGGCTCGAGTTTTTACAGGGGGCGGGACATGAGCCGAACGCTATTGGCTGATGGCAAACATGGTGGACGAAGAGGAGCCGACAGGTGAGACAGATAGCTAAAACTTTGGTTTATATAATAATATAATAATATATAATAATGGTTTAATAGTCTTATCACTTTTCATGAGCCTGTATTCACTCCCTCCCACTGCAGTTCTGTAAGTTAGGCTGATATTTGATATTAAAGTCTAGTGCTGTTAAAAACGTACAACATTCAAAGAAATTAAGAAACTTTCATTTTTCAGTTCTGCGAGTTTGCTGCTGCTGCACTATAGGACTTATAATAGGACTTACACTTGACCAGGGTGGATCTAGCAGGACAGAAATTATACGAACCGGCTTGTGGCCAAAGGTGGCACCCTATGGCATTGTCACATCTCTGAGCTCTTCAGTATGAGCCATTCTACTGCCAGTATTTATCTATGGAAACTCTATTGATTATATTATTGTTTTTTATTCACCTGTAAGTAATGGTTGTGTCTGAAACATCTGAACTCAATGAGTAGAAGGGTTTTCCACATACTTTTGGCAATTTAGAGTATGTAAATAACCTTTTTTCTTTTTGGATGTCCTGTGTTGTGCCTTGTTTGAATTCATAGATAATACCCGGGAAGCAAGATGGGTTAAGTGGTTCAACCAAGATTAAAGCACCTTGCAAAACTGGCAGTCATGCCATGCACTAAAGAACAGAGTTCTTTTTTGTTTTGAAAAACAAAATGGCAGCATTTTTCAGGCTAAATGCACATACAGGCAGTTCCACCTGAAAGCCAGCTAAACCTTTAGAGACTGCTGCTGTTAGGCCTTTTAATGCACGAAATCAATGTATGGCTCACAGGCTTTTACTGCTGAATGGCACCGGCTTTTACAGACTATAAAGTAAACAATTGGGCATTGATGGATTTCAGCACTAGGGGGTTCACATACATACGCACGCACACGCATGCACATTCTCGTTTCTGAGTGCAATTAGAGGCAGCTAGTAAAAGCCAACTCAGTGGCCTTGTGACATGTAAGAGAAAATGCTAGTACATTTTCCAAATAGCAACCAACATGTTTCTATCTTGAATTTTGAGCTTTAAAGATAATAGATTTACATGGAATAGCTCTTGCTGCAGTTGAACACAGACAATAAGTACAGGTTCTTCTTATCCAGCAAAAGTTATTTTCCAGTCATTTGTTTGTGATTAGTCTTTCAAAACTAAGACAACCAGTTTAAGATTATCTTATGTAATAGCCACTGGATCACTGAATATATCATAAACTGAAAGAGTGCATACCAGGTCAAGTCAAATAAATGTTTATATATATATAGTGCTTTTAACAACAGATGTTGTCACAAAGCAGCTTTACCTGCATTTTACTTGCACTATATTTATTATACTCTAAATGCCGACTTATAATGTTTTTGAAGCTTTATATGCCAAAAACAGTTGCAGTTCATTTTCACATGATCATTTCACCAAACTCTCTTTAATGCTGATATATGTGAATGAGCTCTGTTGTCATAGGCTGCACTCTTGTGTCTCATTAAAAAAAACTGTCTGAGACGAAATACTTCTTATAATGTTAATAGGCTGTCCTTAGCTGCTATAGGCTGAATTAGCAGTTGTATGTGGTTGTTTTCCTGACCCTCTGGGCTTCACCCTGAACCTTACTGTTTATATGATTCTGCAACTGTAGCCCTCTCTTTTCTTCCAATTACAGCCTAAAGTTCCTTTGAGCACTCTTATTATAAAAGTTATTTAGTTTGTTATTCAGCTTGTTACTTCTAACTATGCTAAGACAGTGAAAGGACCTTGACAATTAAAACACAGCACTGATGATAACAGCATCAGTAATTCAGCAGACTGCACTAGACATGAGTGGAACACTAACAAGGCCAATAGTACAGTTAAAAGCTATAGTTCCTCTCGAAACAAGGCATAATGTAGCTATATAAGAGTGAGAGGATACATGCAGAGCAGATTCATTTAGGCATGTTGCACTGACTAGACGTTTGATTAATCTTGATTAACTACACAAAGGAATGTGATTAATCATGATTCGTTATTTTAATCATTTGACAGCCCTTCTATTTTGTATATAGCCATTTTTGTTTCATAGTTTTTTGCAACTCTGCCTCTCAGTGCCAGTGGTTTGATAACATGTATGCATTACACAAATACATCATACAAGCATTGAGAATCTATGTGGCACTCTTGGCTGCTAGCCTAGCCACTGAGATTATAGACCAATGCATACAAGTAGAATTAGAACTCTTACCTCACTTGATGATTTAATCTTTATATAACATGAAAAAACTGTTCAGCAAGGAAGAATAAGACAAACTGAGCTAGGGTATCTAGATAGCCAGCCTCCTTGCTAAGTTGGGTTGTTGCTTGTTACCCTCATTTGATTAGTTGTTTCTGTCATTTCATAGATCCATGACTTTTGCTACAAACTGTGCCACAAAGAGAAATTTCCTTTAAGAACCATGTCTAGGTTGTGTGTTGCACAACAGTTTTTTTCAAGCCTGGTCCTGGAGGACTATTTTCCCTGCTTACAACACACCTGATCCAACTAATCAGCTCCTTAACAGCACATTATTGAGTTAAGTGGTAGTAAAATGTAGTAAGATGTGCAGGGTCGTGGGCCTCCAGGCCCGTAGTTGAGAAACACTCCTCTGCAGCCATGATTCATGATTCATGACGTTGTTCAGCTGGGGGAATATGCATTACAACAGGAAGAGATCAGGGTTTAGGGGTACGGATGTGAGTTAGCCAAACTCTGGCCAACTACAGCTGTAGTTTTAAAGTACACCAAATTGTACACAAGTCTTCCTTTTTAAAAGTGGCAAACGCTGAATATTTACTAGTGTGAGGAACCTTTTGAAGGTTTAAAAAACAATTACATAATAGTTAGGTTTTTTATAAGCGTTCTTTAAACTTGTTAAAATGTTCCCTCAAGTCACACAACTCACACAAAAATGGTTTCTAAAGAAGCATCCATTTAAAAATTTCTTGGAGAACCCAAGTGGTTCTTCAGCAGAGGTGTCAAGTAACGAAGTACAAATACTTTGTTACCTTACTTAAGTAGAAATTGTAGTTATTTGTACTTTACTGGAGTAATTATTTTTTTCTTGTGCTCTTTACATTTTCTCTCCATTATCTGTACTTTCTACTCCTTACATTAAAAAATAGCCATGTTATGCCTATTTCATTTTTAGCTTGTTTTCATTCATGAACCTTTACATTATAATAAAGGTTATTAATAATGTGCCTTTGAAGTTTTACTTTTTTCACTACAATACTTATAGGCAACGAGTCATCATATCATCCGCTCCATGAAACACATGTTAATGCTCAGTAGTACTCATACAGTATATGGTTCTTTATTATATTTGCATTGAACTAAAATATGTTCATTTTCAATGGGCATCTTTGTGGCTGAAGCCTAGTGCATCCCAAATGTTTCAACATTAACAGCTTAATATAACATTATAGTCATTATGGCTTTCAGAAGAATTTTTTTGGCGAGGAGGTGGGCTAGTGCACTATAGACACCTGTGGTGCGGCCTAAGCTTTTGTCCTTAATGGCATATTTTCTCCTTACATTACTTTTACTTTTATACTAGTTTTACTATAGTTTTGAAAGCAGTACTTTTACACTTTTACTAAAGTAAAAAGCTTGAGTTGATACTTCAGTTGGTATTTTTAAACCCAAGTATTTATACTTCTACCTAAATAATGAATGTGAAAACTTTTGACACTTTTGTTCTTCAATGGCATCACACAAAGGACCTCTCCTGGCACTTTTATTTTCTCTCTAATGATGATTAAAAAACATTATCATACGATTGCAAAAATAAACCTTACCTTCCTAGTAATCAGTCAAGTCAAGTCCTGTCAAGTTTATTTATATAGCGATTTTTACAACAATGTTGTCTGAAAGCAGCTTTACAGAGTTCTGAAAACAGACAGTTACAATATATATCCCACAGTGAGCAAGCCAGAGGCAACAGTGGCAAGGAAAAACTCCCTCAGACTGGAGGAAGAAACCTTGGGAGGAACCAGACTCACAAGGGGAGACCCATCCTCCTCTGGTCAAACAGTATTTACAGTTTAAACTAAATACCAAAGAAAGGAGCCTCTGTTTGAAATCTAGATAGCAAAGCTTTAGAAGCTGCACAGATAGAGGCAGTGCATGACTGAGGCAGTCTCTGACTGAGTCTTTATGTAAAGTGGGCGTGAGCTGAAACAGTCCCATCCTATCTCAATGCTGGTACATCTGGATGGCACAGTAATGTAAATGAGGATGTGGCAGTAGACACAAATGGACAGATGAGTTGGCTGGTGATGGGTAAGGAGGAGGCCCTGATGGTCAGCGTTCAACAGACAGGAGGACAGTCATTACCTCAGGAAGAGTAAAGAGAGAAAGTTAGTTCGGCTCAGGAGACTGTAGAGAATATGAATATTCAGAATTTTAGAGTGTGGTTGGTGACTCCGGCAGATCTAACTATAACAGCCTAAACTAAAAGGAGAGAACCAGAAGGTAACATGGGCATGAGAGCACCCTGAGACACTGGGGTCCCCCCACTCCATCGTTAACAAACCTGTGTGATTGCGTGAAGTGGTGCAACAACAGCACCAGCATCTCAGTTTACCATAAACCTCTGTTTCCATGAACCCCCAGATCTCCTGCCTTTATCTAAAATGGATGATTAATTTCCAAAAACTACACTAAACAAGTATGTTTTCAGTCTAGACTTAAGAATTTAGACTGTGCCATTAATGTTAGCTAGATGGTTGACAAATAGTGGAAACAAAAATCAAACAACCCAACCTCAAAATCTAATATCACTGCACAACACAGGCTGCTTCAAAAGTTCCTCCCACCTTTGAGATCAGAAGCGTTTTTAAAGGTCTTTAAAACCAGAAAATCTCTGTTAAGACTATTATGGTACCACTGTAGAATGTAAATAGGCATGTTTGTAACAGTTGTAAGGATGGTAAATATTCAATTTTGTTGCTTTGAACTTTAAAGAATCACAGAGCGTAAATATTCAATTCAGATTAAAGGATTTCCAAAAGCCATACGTTCAAGACAACAACCATTTAAGAACCTTACATTTTTAGAATAAAGCCAGTGCTGGTACTAACAGTTGATACATTATTTGAGGAAGGCAGAGGCACATCACACCAGAGCCTTCTCCTCCAGTAGGTTACACGCTCACATGAGTGTGACTCATGTGCAGGGATTATCTCCAGTCTCAAGATTCAAGAGACAGCGAGAGAAAGAGAGAGATGTTTGGGAGGCTGCGGTTAAATAGGCTAGCAGGCATTCTCACCCCAGAGGTAGTTACACTACAGCTGAGCTTAAAAAAACTTATTTCTAGGCTGTTTCATGAAAAATCTAAGATATATATTTCTTAATAACAGACACTATCCAATTGTGGGAGCACTTATGGAATAGATGTCATACAGAAACCCTGCACAACAAATGGAACCTAGCAAGTATCAACTATCATTGCTGTTTAAAGAAAAATCTTCTAAATGGTATGTTTACAGGATGAAAAGTTTCTTTACTTTAAATTTAAGTTAATTAAAATAAATTTGTATTTGTCTGTTCATCATGAAACGTTTACAAAATGTAAAGAAAAATTGCCGAGTTTAAATTGTGCAGAAATAAATGCAAAAAACAGCTTTTAGACAGTGACGATGTGATTTGATGCTTAATAGCCAGATAAAACAAAACTAACACATAGACTCATAGACCCAATCTGTTGAATACATACTCCACACCTTACCCCATCACTTATCTCCATTAATTTGTGAGTTCAGCATCAAACTTGAACACTTTACTCAATGCTAGTGTTAACTTCTGTTTTTACACTTTTTTTTACACTTTTTTCTTTGTTTTCAAAAAAAATTTTCTTGCCATGCTTTTTCTTCACCTGCTCAAGTGGAGACTTATAGCAGACGTGAAGTTACAGGGACTTAATATCGCCTCTCGAAGTACAAAGTGGTATTACGAGACAGGGCAAGCTGGGGCTAAATTGTTAGCATGCTAACATCAGTACGTATTCCAGTAATATGATACATGGATGTCTGTAACGCAGCTACTAATCTGTTATTTCTTAATTTAAACGTGATTTAAATTAATTTACGATTTTTTTAAACAACAAAGATGATAGACATCTCTAGTGACCCTGAACAATGGAATTAAGAGTGCCATGAAATATATATCTTATATATCTATTATATTGTTTGGTTTTACCCGGTTCTCACAGTGAATGGTTTTGGGGTATGTTAAAACAATGTAATATTAGACAAAGACAAACAGACCAAACCAATCACCAATAACCAAAAGAAAAACTTTTCATCTCACGTTTGCAGAACTTTTGTTATGAAATTCTTTTAGTGAAAACTGTACATCGAATCCACCAACGCACTGTTCTCACAAAATGAATCAAGTGCCTTTACAATATAAGCAGTTTCAAGCGAAATCCTATCTACATAAAGAAGAAGCATGCTTCACACAGCTCTTGACCCCAGCCCTATCCAACTGCATGGTATATAGGCGTGATATCTAGCTCCTGCTCTTTATTCTCAGTTTGGCAACCCCAGTTAGAACTCCAGGAGAGGGTAAGCTTGTTATTTCAAGAGGCACCATCCAGCAAACCATCAGAAGGGTTTCTAGGAGCTTGCATAAAAGTTGAGGTCTAACGGCATCAATGGAAACCCAAATTATTTCTCTTACAGGAGGGCTATTTCACAAAGTGATGTTTTTACAAGGACGTCATGGTGTGAAAAAGCCAGGCCTGGTGTGCTGCTCTCCAGCATGATGACTTAAACACGGTGTGACTGAACCAAAATGCTCGTTGCGAAAGCGCTTCTTCGGGTCGCATGGAAAAATCGCAGGTAGAGCCATGCATGAACAGTGGAGAGCTGACCCTGTCTTGCCTCATCAGAATCACCGGTCTTCTCGCATACATATTCATACCTCCTTTCTCTCAGAAGCACTCAGCCGTGAAATCACTCTGGCAGCCAGGTGAGGCTTCAACTCTCAGCAACATGAAACTGCATGTATGATATCATAATACCACTATTTCTACAATATTTGGTAAAACTCTCTAGACTTCCCCATTAGTGAAGACGTCTAAGATGATTTGAGGGGAAAAAAACTGGCTGGCAAACATTTTTATTTATTTATAAGGTAATGGTATTTTAGGCGTGTGAGACTGAAACTGCAGACTTGTCATTAAGATATCTCACTAATGGTCTTATCAACCCCCAAACTGTTATCATTACCATAGATAGACTCTCACTCTCGTTAGGGGGGGGGGGGGGGGGACGGACGTCTGAGCACATGCAGCTCAAAAGCATGTTGATTTTAACAGTATGGGATCAAGAGGAGGAGGCTATGATAAAATGATTAAAAGTGGTATAAGGGGTATAATCAACAAGAAACAAATCAAATATTCAAATTCTTTCCCAAAAAAGGTTTATTCATTTAAGGTGTAGACGTTGGCAGGTTGAACAATGAAGGCCGAAACGAAAAACGTGCACTAAAGAGGGAAAATGGCCAAAATAAAAAACGCATACCTGCTCACATCCTATGATTCTGCAGTAGTCTTTAGAGAAGGATTTTCTTTAGTCTGAAGTCTAGGACAACCCCATTCTGATGATGTATCAGTTGGGGCTGCCGGAATGGTGCATAGTTAGGCAACAAAACTTTTTCTCTTATGGACTTAATAAAATGTATAACATATGACACATCCATGAAGTCTTGGTAAATAGTTGGATGGATTCTGAACCTTCCACGAGATTAAAAAAATGGCTCTGTTCAAAAAAGCCTTCCATTTGCATACTGACTGTGCACAAAAGCAGAAAATAGCATGCCACATTTGCCACAGCATTTGCCACAAACGTTGCATACTGGATAGCTCAATGTATGTCTAGGGGAGCAGTGTGCAGTATCCGGTATGTAGATTATCCTACCCAATTAGTACAAACTGCAGTCCTAGAGTAAAAAACTAAAACTTTATCAGACATTAGATATTTACAAGTCTTATGTAATGATTTATTTGAATCCAAGACATTAATAGAGACAGTTGATGTGGGGCTGTGCTCAGAATGGCCTACAGAGATTGAGCCTTTCTGTACTTGTAATGTTAAAGCACACTAGCCTTCTGTGCTAGTCTTCAGGCGGGTTTGCTTTACAGTAACTGAATACAGCTGAATAGTCCACCCATCGGCTTTTCAGACTCCTGTTTGGAGTCACGCTGCTTATTATTCAGTCAAACTAGCTCATATTACAGACTATGACTGAATGAAAATTAAATGACTGATAGATAAAAATGTGTGTTTGGAAGTAACACAGTTTTACCACATAGAACAGTCCATAGCTGACATTTATTTGTAGCTGGAGATGGTCAGAAAACACTGTTTGTCATAGGATGGGGTATATTTTAAAAGTCACATAGGCAGATCTTGATCAAAATATAGTACATGCTTCAGTACATGCTGAAAACTGGCTAGCAGCCTTTTGCAAAGCATTAATTTGAGGGATGTATAAAATGGGTCTTGATCTGGGTCTGATAGGCTCAGTGCCTGATGCTGCTCAGCTAATCGTGGCCATTCTCTGGAGTCCGGCACGCATCTTGTGTCATATACTGGAGAAGTTCCAGTATTCTACTGTATAGTATGTAGTATATATTGGTGCAGTATGCAGGATTCAATGAGAGTTAATGAGAGAGCACAATCACCTGTGTCTATTTCAGTCAGCCCTATTTATGTCCATGTGTCAGTAGGCTGTTAGAGGCCAGAAGCTGAAATGAGCCACAAAATCTGTGGAGAGATTAAACCTTATAAAAAGAAACTATGACCAAGTCAGAACTTGTGTTTTATTCTGTCATTATATTTAGGAGTCCATTCCACTTTTTACAATCCTGCGGTCGCCCAAAATAAAACACTGATTCATGGGTCCACTTATACAAGATCAATTCCATTACTCTTAAGCCATTGAAACTTATTGTTAAATCGTTTAACTGTTAAGGAGTAATTGAATGAATCTAGTATTAGGGGTCCCATGAATGAGTGTTTGATTGGGGGGCCTGGGAGATTGGAAACCATTAAATGGAGACAAAACTCTCACAGCTTCATAAATGTGGTATGAATCCCTCAGAATGCTCAATATCAATTGAATATGAAGCACTTTGCTTGGCTTTAGCATAAGGACTTGATATATTCTGATGTACTTGGAATCCTCAAGGCCAAGTGGGTTTTACTGAAGGACAATATGAGACAGTTGTATTCTCGCAGGGGTAGATGTCATTTCATAGCAAGACTCCACATCTGTGGAAAACTGCTGCACTGTGGCTAAATCCGGCACTGACAAGGGTATGCTCCCTCAGGGTCGGTGTGCTGTCGTTGGGGGTTTGGAAGTTGAATCCCTGGTGATGCCACAGCCATCTGTGGCCAACAGTCCACCGACAGCATAATTGTCCCCGTCCCTGCAATTGCTCAGCACAATGCCAGTCAATGTGGCTGCCTGTTAGCTCATGTAACAGAACTGGCAGTTAGCATTACCCTCCAAGTGTATGGAGCTGTCCAGTGACGTCCTTCATGTGTTTTGGAGAAAGCCTGCAATAGCTGTCACCTCCTCAGCTTAATAGCATCAAGTAATATGGCAGTGCTAGTGGCTGTAATTGGACATACCCGAATTGGTTGGATAAAAAGGACACACCCCAGAATTCCTTAACACAGTTTTTCATGTTTTTCATAGATGTCCTCAGATTTTATGAGATGTTATAAGATGTTATGAGATGCTACAGGACTTAGACAATATGGCATGTTGTGAATTCATTTCTTGGCATTTGATCACGTGATAATTACAGATAACCCTGTGCTGACCTAAGAAAAAAAAATTAATTACCACAAATTAATTTTCTACCTTAAGCGACCTTTTTGCTAGAATTACATTATTACATTATTAGAGTTACATTTTTGTGTAAATATTTGGATGCAATTTGGTGGAAAATGTACTTCATATGTACATCATACTGCTTTACAGCATGCCAATTTCAAACTTTATTCTGGAGCATTTTACTTGAATGTACAGTCTCTCCAGTCTGCTGTAACATATCATCAAGACTGATAGTTCCTCAGTGCTCTTAGTAATGATGGACCTTGCCTGATGGTTTTGTCTTTACAGGATATAAACAAAATATTCCCACACGCCGTCTTCCTTCTTGTACCCCATGATGTGAGTTTAGCAGATGTAATTTGCACATTTGAATTGTATTTGTATGATTTGTTTCTTAAGGACAAAATATTCCTTGTTAGCACAATGTGAAAAAATAAGTCAATTCAATTCACAGCTGGAATGTAAGATAATATATTTACTTCTTCCAAGCATATTCAGAATTACTTTGATCTTAATATTTCTTTTATTTATTCAAAAAGGGGAATCATCAAGATCTATCAGAGTGGTTTGATGTGAAAAGCTCCATTCTAGAGAAAGTTAGAATTTTTCATAGTGGTGGTGATTGCACTCAGATGTCTGAAGGATGTGATGCCTCTAAAAGCTTTATCACCAAACGCTGTTATGAGATTATGCTGGAAACATTTTTTTGGGATGAGGTTTTGACCCAAATGTATATATTTATGGTGCAGAGGTATTTACAGGCTGTACCCTTTTCACATATTTACCACTGTGTTCTTTGATATAAATACAAATAAAAGAATGTCTGCTAGTCATTTCATTTAATAAAATTGCTATATTGCTGTAGACATTGTGATCTCTGGTTCCTAGCACCACTACTATATAGAAATCTGCATATATGTGGAGTCCAGCACACAGCTTTAGTCATATACTGGGGAACTTACTGTATTCTACTGATTAAGGGTAGTAAATTATGCAGTACATATGGGTGCAGTATGCAGTTCACCGTATGCCAGTTTGAACAAATCAAAATAGTTGTAGTCCATCATTGGGGCCTTATTTTAGCTACACCCCTGCATTTTAGAGTAGGATGAGTAACCGTAACTTAGTCCCTCATGACAACATGGTAAGCAGCTAGTTTTTAAATAAATGTGTGTGTAACAATAAGAATAAAGTAAACATTTTTGTGTGTTAATGAAAATTATTATGATTTTATATGTGTGCTAATCCTTGTACTGACACGCTATGCTTATAAACCTGGCATTACTGAAACATTGGTAAAGTTTCCATGGTGTTATGTTTGTTTGGTTCATAATAAATAGCAATGTTTAAATGTTTGTTCACTTAAGCTCACTTAAAAGCAAAATGAGGTTAGTGTAAATGTTCAAGTCAATTAAAAGTCAAAAATGTGTGTTTCCTGCAACATCATTTCTGTGCAACCTGACTTTTGAGAGACAAATTTGCATTTACCATAATCAATCATTGCAATAGTTAATCAAAACAGCAGCTTGTACATCACTATAATGTCATCCAGGAGGTATACTTAACATATTTTTAGCATATTTATCATATTTCATTAGAAGATTATTTTTATTATCTATTTTTATAATTTAAATGCATCTGCATGCTTTGCCTTTACCAGTATAGCATCATAAATAATTAATAAATAATCAACTCACATTTGGTTAGCAGCTACTTAAAATGAATCAAGAACCTGTTCTAAATTGCTTTTAAAACAAATTATTAAAATTGGTAATGCCATTTTGTTAATTTTCCTTTTATTATGATAAAAGCTTCATCTGTTTTAGATGAACAGAGTGATTGTGTAACCAGGCAACAGGCTTAATCACTCCATTGTGGTCGCTCTGAATTGTTTGAGAACCCACAGGCACCAGCTCCTATGGGAGCTCCATCAGGCCCGTAAAATTGATTTCCCTGAACCACATTGCAGAGTTGACTTTCTATTGAGTGCCAACTACGACCATCATAAATGCTAATTACATCTAGCTTCCATTACTGCTGACAGTATATGCTAAAAGTATAAGAATGCTTTACATTTTTCTGGATTTGAATTTAGACTTCAGGCTTAAGCACCATCAGGTAATACAGAAACATACTTAGGTTTCAAGGTAAAAGTTTTTTTTTTTGACTTGTGAAATGGTAGCACAAAATGATGATTCTGTATAATATCACTTCTGGGCAGCTATACCTGTCTGCATGTGCATGTACGTATGTAAAAGTAACAGAACAGCCATTAGTGATTATAATATAATGATTTTCATGGTACAACTGTATTTATTTCAGAACTGATTACCACCTGATGTGAGATGAGTAAATGAGAAACAAGGTGGAAAAAGGGTATTTGTTTTACACTGTAAGTACAGCCTTTAACTTTGTGTGTACATTGCACTGCACTTGATCATTTAAATATATCACAAAGAAACAAAGTAGTAACAAGTGTATTAGTGTTTTACAGCTCCACATAATATCACACAATAATTTTAGTAGAACAATTTAATTATTCTAATATCATAAACCCTTTAATGAAATTAACCTCTTAACCGCCCCCCCCCCTTTTTACCAATTTCCGCCTGAAAATACATACAAAAATCTTGAAGCTGAAACACTGCATAAATTAGTGTAATTTTCAAGATGTAATGTTCCTGAAAAGCCTTCAAATTTGTACTAGAAGCACTAAAAGGCATTGGAATTAATCTGCAATGCTCCAAATATGCTGAAAACAACAAAAAAACAGGCGCTTTTCTAATTTTTATTTTAAAATTTAAATTTTAGTGCCTACCAAAAATAGAGTTTATGTGTCCCCAGACTTTTTCCTTTAGAAAAGTGTTTCTGCATGTGTCTAAAGTCACCAGAAAAAAATTGGAGTTGATTTCTTTTACTGATTTGAAGTTATTCAAGCTGGAGTAGAGAGTGAACAGGGGGTCCCCCCCACTGGTCTATTGGGGTGTTCAAGGTCCCCCAACCTCCCCAAAATGAAAACAGCTGATTTTACTGCAAAAAAATATGTATATATGTGTATATGTTATATTCTTATAACTCCCACATCTAAAAATGTGTTTATTCACTTTCCTTGACAAAATAATGTCATGTATGATTTTTAGGCCATTTTTTACCATATTTTACATGTTTATTATAAGTCCATCACTAAATTATCTTCTTGGAAAAAACTCAGTCAGTTTATATCCTCATGTTGTACTTTTATTTTGGTATCATTTGGAGCTGTTTATCTGGTGTAAAACTCTCTCTGCTGCCCGATTTCAGTAGATCGCCGCCGCTACTCTTCCATTTGAGCTTTACTAATCATTCTTAAACATCATAAAATATCTTTTTCTTTGGTTTGGGACTTTGTTTAGGGTTCATACTTAATTGTTGTTTTGTGTCTGTGTATCTCCTGCGTGGCGCGTTTCCTCTCTGCGCTCTGCGCACTGAATGCGCGCTGAGTCTCAAAAACCCATCCGTTTTTCTAACCCACCCACCTTCTCGGTTACGCGTCCAGATATCTCCGCACCTGATTGGTCCACAGACTTGGTTGACACGTTTTTGGAAAGAGGAAGGGCGGGACTAAAGTGCGAAAATGCGATTTCGAACTGTAAGATATTTTAATAATTTTTTTAATTCGAAGGCTTTTATTCTGACCTGTCGGATCTCCGGAGTACTCCTTCCACAAAATGGCGGATTATTAACGATCGGATTGATGGAAAAACACCAGTTTGGTCTCGTTTTGAAGCTGTAACCCAGAGGTATGTCGCGGTTTCATTTCTAGTTGGGTGGCGTGTCCCTGTGGCGGCTGAGAGCCTTTATGCGTCGGAGAAACGCAGAAGTAGTGGCGGCGCTAGGGGGCGTGTTACTGTTCGTAAAAGCTATTCTTTATTTTTTATTTAAATACTGCTACATTTCAGAGTATAATAGCTTACACCATCGTAATCCTGAGGGTCTCCCCATTCGTTTGATGTGTAATATGTCCAGATTGGCCAAAAGATGGCTTTACGAAAAATAAAAATGTTCGTAGTGTACCTAATATTTTGTCATACTAACGCTAGTTTTTGACCAAAATATTTATTTTCTGAATGACAATAAAGAAAAAATGGCAAAACGACCGAAAAGTAGAGATTCTTAGCTTTCATATGGTACCTTGATTGTCTTCGGTGGTACTGTAGATCTTCAGATATATCCTTAAATATATTTATTTTTGATTCGGGCCAAGGCGCGTTAAGTGGTTAAATAATTTAGATTACATATTAAGAAGATCTTATTTTGTAAAAGCTGGATGTTATGCAAATAAAATTTGTTTTTTAATTTATTATTTCTATTAGCATACCACCTAACATTCCCATATTATTACCCACTGATTACTCATCACTAACGTTAAGTGCTGCCATGACATTTTAGGTAATAGCTCTGGTTAACACCCACACACACACACAAAAACAATAGCTCAAAATGTTACCAATAAATGTTGGACATCATGTTGGATAAATAATGTAAATAATATAAATAATATAAATGAACAAATAAATAAACAATGAAGGATTCCACTTTAAATTCAAGGCAAAACTACAGCTAACTGGTAAAACAGCAAAGACATCTGTTTACACAGACATTGACTTACATTGACTTAGCTAGAGCTAACTTGAACCGAGGTGTCAGAGCAGCAAAGCAGGCTTATGGTCAGAAAATTCAAAACCACTTCACTGACTCCAAAGACTCCAGGCGCTTGTGGCAGGGCATTCAGTCCATCACGGACTATCGTACCACTGCCAAAGAGGTCACCAGCAGCATCACTCAATGACTACCACCCTATAGCACTGACTCCCATCGTCATGAAGTGCTTTAAGAGACTGGTTAAAGATCACATTACATCACGACTACCTCCAACATTCGACCCACTTCAATTTGCATACCGCCCCAACCGCTCCACTGATCATGCCATATCAACAGCACTCCACCTGAGCCTGACTCATCTGGAAAACAAGAACACTTACGTGTGGATACTCTTCATTGACTTCAGCTCAGCCTTTAACACAGTCATCCCCCAGCACCTTCTTGAAAAACTTGGCCCATTAGGCACTGACACCTTACTGTGTAACTGGTTATTGGACTTCCTCACAGACAGACCGCAGACAGTACGAGTTGGAGAAAACACCTCCCAAACCACCATCATGAACACTGGTGTTCCCCAAGATTGCGTGTTGAGCCCTCTGTTGTTCACTTTGTTGACCCACAACTGCTGTGCCAAGTACAACTCAAACCACATCATTAGGTTTGCAGATGATACTACAGTAGTGGGCCTCATCAGTAACGACGATGACTCCGCCTACAGAGAGGAGGTGAACCAACTCGTTGCCTGGTGCGACTGCAACAACCTGTCACTGAATGTCAACAAGACAAAAGAAATGACTGTTGACTTCAGGAGGAAACACACAGTTCACACACTGCTCACAATCCATGGCAAAACTGTGGAGTTTGTGAAAAGCACCAAGTTTCTGGGGGTGCACATTGCAGGCAACCTCACATGGACCACACACACCTCCTCCCTGGTCAAGAAAGCACATGAAGGATGAGAAAAGCTAACCTTCTGCCTCATATCCTCACTACATTCTACAGAGGAACAATAGAGAGTATCCTGACCAGCAGCTTCACGGTCTGGTACAGCAGCTGCACCATCGCTGAACAGAAATCACTCCAGAGAGTGGTGAGGACAGCAGAGCCCATCATCAGGTCCTCACTTCCACCTGTACAAGATCTGTACCCACACCAGAGCCACCAAGATGGTCAGAGATCCCACCCACCCAGCTCACGGACTGTTCAGACTCCTAGCTAATTCATACTCAGGTGGTCCTCCACTTAATGCTGCTAAGTTTGTGCAATAGACTCATTGTTTCTTTCTAAACCTAAGCACTCTTACACCTTAAAATGTTTAAATTTACAGTGTTATGTTTACATTGTTACAGTGTGCAATATTTTGTCAGAACTGTGCAATATATATATTCCCTTTAAGTGCAATACGTCTGCAAAAAACACTTTTTTGAAGTATATCTATCTATTTAGAGTATATCTCACTATTTATCACACACACTCTTTCTATATTCTCCACTGCAATGTCATGTTGTTATTTATTTGTCATGTTAGTTGTATGTCTTGTGCTTTTATATATCTGCACATTGGGTTTTGGAGAAACACAATCTCGTTCAGCTATGCACTCAGTTGTAAAGTCTGAATGACAATAAAGTTCACTTTGACTTTGACTTATACTTCTTCTCGCCCAAATTGCTGGTCACTCACCTATTGTCACCTACTGACCATTTTGCTGCCATGGTTGCCATGGTTTCACTGACTAAAGAAAGCAGTCTTTGCTCTTTTTGATTGCTGCCATCCAAGCTGGTTAGCTTTCATGCTAAAATGAGAAAAGTTCAGTTTTTACTTATTCTCACAATAAATCAGCATCGAGAGAGGGGCTAATACACTTTGCAGATGGACCACGACCACTAACTGCAAACCTACGAAGTGCATCTATAGGGTGTATCTTTTGTCAAAGATCACTGAGTGTAGGTATAAGTTAAGAGTGCTTAAAGAAATAGAAACTCAAATGGTGTGGAACAGTTGGTGTGGGAATCAGACTGAAACTAAATGAAGTATAGTGTTGGTGGTCTCTGTTCTCTGTGTGGTGCCTGTCCTGTGGTGCGAAGGTGGCCTGTCAGGCTGGCTTTGGGAAAACCCTCTACTCTACAATCCACTGAGACTGAGAAGGGAAAATGAGCTATGGAGAGCCAGGGCTTGCAGCACTTCCCCCACAACCCTTCTGAATGGCCACAACCATTCTACTAGGGCTCTCTCCCACCATCCTATCCTTGCGCTGTCGCTTTCTGCTTTGTAGCATAGAAAATGAGAGGAAAGAGAGGAGGCGGCATGAAATGTATGAATACTGAAAACAGTGTGTGTGTGTGTGTGTGTGTGTGTGTGTGTGTGTGTGTGTGTGTGTGTGTGTGTGTGTGTGTGTGTGTTGTATTGTGGAGGAGGTAATACTTGGCTGACACATGCCTTGTTCGTGTGTATTTGTGGAATGAACTTTGAACACAGCAAATAGCAGTGATTTGTTTTTTTCTCTGATGATCTGCTTCACATGAATCTACACAAATTAGCTGGTAAAACATGCTATTTCTAGCCTAGACCTACAATCCAAATGGGAATATAAACTATAACAGAGCCAGCAGCCCAGCAGATGCCCTCTTGTCAGCCTGATCTCCAATATAACATCTTGACTTAGCCAGATGTACTTTTTGAAAAAAAGATGCCGTTCAGCTTGTCTTGATAAAGTGTTTATCTTTTATACTGAACTACAGCCTAATTATAAATGGTGTTATTGGCATGCATTGCAATTAATCTTGGTTTTAACGTGACCAATGTGACTTCAGTCTCATAGGAATAACCCTGTAGGAATACACCACAAGAAGAACATTGTCCGTATGTGTGGTCACACTGCACAAAATATGGAGCCACAATGCTAAAAGAAAGTGTGTGATGGCACCATGTAAAAAATACAGTAGACTTTCAGCTGCTGGTCATCAGACCTCCATAATTCGATAATTCGATTTCACACAGATTCAAAATTCAGCTTTTGCTAGAATATAAAAGCTAATAAAGGAAAAAGAAATCTACTGCTTGCCATTGTTTTTCTTCTTCGAATCTGACTTTCATTAAGAATCACCAAAGTCGACATACCGTTTACAAGGATTGGCAGTTTTCAGTAAGGTCAAGTTATGGAGAGATCTTTCACTTGCTCTGAGTCCTCTGGAGGAACCCCTCTTGCAAAGGTGTCAGAATTGGCAGAAGAACCAGAGACTAGATGTCGATCACAGCATTTTAAAAGGAGCAAGAGGCTGGGGGAGGAAGGGAAGAAGCTGGGGGACGGGGCTTCCTCACACACTAGCTGAATAAAAGGGATCAATAGGGCAGTTCAGCATTGAACTTATGTCAGCTATGGCCACCAGCCTCCAACATGGCTTGGTAAATGCAGCAGTCAAAGCCACCCATAAAGCTCAAACACATGTGCCTGAGGTATGACGTTATGATGGCTTGGGGAATTGGCCAGTTTACCTTTGGCAGTTAAACTGGTTGCAGCGGCAGTGGGATGGAGGGACCAGGACAAAGCAGTGTGGTTAGAATCAGCTCTTGAGGTCCCAGGCCTGCAGACCTTGCTGCAGATATTTTAGTGGCCTGGCTTTTGTAGCCATTTTTTTAAAGGTACGTGGCCTTTGTGTGTTAAGGACAAACTCGAACAGAGCCCCAGCTCAGAGAGAAGCTGGGTCTACTCATCGTATGGTGGGGCTTGTCTTCAGGGACTTTCCAGCCATGGTTCCTTAATTGATTAGCACTGAATGTGCGCGAGTGGGCAGTGTGGCCGGTTCAGTTGCATCAGTAGTTGTGGCTCACAAACCCAACAGGGTTGAAGCAATTTCACGAAATACCCCAGTGACAGTTAGGTTTGTCAGTTGAGAGGGGACAGACTGCAGTGACAGTGAGCACCGGGAGGAGATGCAGCATGTAAGAGTAGCTGCTGTGCTGGCAATGCAGGAAGTTTCCCTGCTGTGACCAGAAAGAGGCATGTCAGTGACTAGTGCCCAGCTCAAATTAGTCGGCTGAGTCAACTTCATGAGAGAGTGGCTCCCAGGGGCCTTAAGTCAAGCACACAGGTTTTGGCTAGCACCCATATTAGATGCATGTATAGTCGGCTTAGATTTCTTAGCTGAGGGAAACGCTCAACCTAGAGGGAAATACTGGGCTTGGCGATGAGACAAGTAAAGCTGTTTGCAGCAGTCAGCGGTGAGGCTGAGGCAGAGAGATGAGACTCCTGCACACACAAATGGCTTCCTCGTCAGCATCGCCAATGTAACGGACAACAAACAGAGCTGAAGTATGTCAAGCGGATCCTGTGCAGGGTCTCAGCCAGCTCAGAGAGGCGGGGTGTTTACTCCCCCATTGGAGCAGTCCAGAGACTGCACAGAGAACTCTGAACAGGTCCTCAATTGCACCAGGGCATGTTGAAGCCCTGCAGTTACATAGAGAACCCCACGAAGACAATGTCAGAGTTCTGTCAAAGTCCACCCCGTGGTGTCAGAATCCCCTTAACATATCTTGGAGACCGTAGCATACTGCCCCCCACCAACAGACAGAACAAAGGCTGTAGAGAAAACCTTGCCAAGCTTGCCAGTGAAACCACATCACCACCAAAGCTCCCCAGCAGCTTTGGAATTTCCTCAGCCTCCCTCGGACAGCACAGAGGTCAAGCTTGAGGGACACCAGGCTAGGTGCCGTCTAAAAGGAGGTAACATACTCATAAACAGTATACAAGTATACTCTTGTGTCAAGATTTCACATGTAAATCCAAAAATGTAATTGCTTTTTGTATCACTGTGTGCTTTTAGGTGACAGTAAACAAATAACAGTGTTTTTCTATTATATCAAACCACTAAACCAATATATGGCACACCTGCAAAATACATACACTACACTTTGCCTTACAGAGGCACCTACAGTATCTTCAAATGCACTGTTGTTCTATTACAACAGCAGCTGAGAATATTTGTTATTGGATTGTATTATTTAGCTTTTGTCCTGTCAAAAACACCACCAATCATCAGAAGGCAATAACTGTGTATGGGTCAGGACTGTAAAGAGAGAAACAAGTTAGAGATTCTGATATTAGTGTCTGACTGTGAGCTGAATGATCATATCTTCTATAACACTGCATAGTGCATGTGTCACTGGTTCAGATAGTGGGTGGGAGATCTGAAGATTGTTATTAATGCCATTATTCTGGATGATTAATGAGGTCACCCTTGTTATATGACATATTTCTAAATACATGTTACATGGGTAACAAGTATTATTAATAACTAGTTTCATATAAACCTGACACCCTCTTTGTAGTAGAAGTAGTAGAAAAATGAGAAGAAGAAGTAGTCCTAACATTCTATTAATAGTCCATCACCACTGTCACATCCTACCTTGTTCTCACTGTCTACATTCCCTTGTCCTAGCCATCACTGTCCTTTGTTTACATTCCCTTGTCCTAGCCATGTGCTAATGTTTTTGTCATGTGCTTCTCCATGCCTCTGTCCCTCACCTGTTCGAAGTTTGCGTTCTCCTCCTGTTCCCAGGTGTCCCTTGTTATATAATCGCTCTGTTTTCTCTCCATGTTAGTTGTTTATTCACTGTATACTGCCTGTTTGTCTTGTTGTCTAGTCTGTCTTGTTTTCTGTTTTGGTTGTATTTTTGATATTCATAGTGCTTCATATTTATTTTTTGTTTAGTTTCATTAAATGTTTTTGAACAGCTTGCGTTTGTGTCTGCCTTCCTGTTTGTCCTGCCTTCGCCTACTCTGCTCTACGCACCCAAGCCTGACACATTGTAACAAAAAACAAATACAAAAAGCTTTGCATTTCTAAAATGGTAATTTAATAGGAGAGCAGAAAAAAATATTAAGCTGAATAAGACACTACAGGCAAAGTGAAATATTTTCTATGTGCCACATCTATTAGAGACATGTCTACTTGCCTCTTACAAGGGTGCAACAATAGTCTAGAGACCATGTGTCAAACCACCATTTTGTAACCAAATGTTTTGTAACCTACCTAACTAATCAAGTAATTGTTAGTAAAATCTATTGCAATGTACACTTAAATGACTTACATTTTAAACACATGCATTAGCTCGCTCTTCGATATTAGTTATCTTAGATTGAATAGCACTACTCTGGAAAATCACAGGTATTATTCCATGTCAGAAAAATGCTTGAGTACTGAGCAAGTTAAAATACTGAATTTCTGGTGGGAATGTGCAAAGGCGGAATGTATGGCATCACATCAGTGTCAAAACTAGAGCAAAAACATGAAGTGAAAACAAACCTGCACGCTCATATATTATTTTTACTCGTGAGCACAAATATGAAACTCGCGAGCACAGAAAAAAGAACTGCATGAGCTCAAACTGTCTTTTTTCATAGTCTGATATTTTTTGCTCTCTTGATTTTATATTTTTCCTGGTGCGCAAAGTGCAATACCCTCGGCTGCTCTCTGCACTCGAGTTTTAACAGGGGGTGGTTTTGATAGTTTGAGAGTGGGATATGGGCCGAATGCTATTGGCTGATGGCACCTGGTTTTGTGACTGACCGCTCACTACGAAAAGACTCTCAAACTACAACAGACATGGTGGACGAAGAGGAGCCGACAGATGAGACAGATAGCTAAAACTTTGGTTTATCTCACTTAATGATAATAATAATGATTTAATCTTATTTAGTCTTATCACTTTTTATGAGCCTGTGTTCACTCCCTCCCGCTGCAGTTCTGTAAGTTAGGCTGATATTGGATATTGGGTGGATATTCACATTTCGACGCTGCTGTAGCTCACAAACAAACTAAAATCTTTGAAATGACATTTTCTAAGTGGTGGTGAGCCAGGAAACAAAGTACAAAGATTTTTCTATTTCTTCCAGTAGTTTCTACCACAATAACACAATGGAGCCGGTAGTTCAAAAACGTACAACATAAGGATTTGTATGTATGACGTACAGTTCTAAAATCGCTTGTAGTGTACAGACAGTAGTTTTATGTTATAAAGGTTGATATATATTCATTAGATGAGTACATTACAAGCAGTTTGTGGTCTGTACATCATGCGAATGTATGTAATTACAATAACAATTACTTTTAATAAATAACTAAACATCAACCAAGGCATATCATACCAAAGTAAAGAACGTAAGATATGTTTTAATAAACTGCTTTGTCGAAGTAGTAGATTTTGACAGTCTATGTATTTCAGAACCTTTTTGAAAAAAAATGTTAGAAAAAAAACACATACTCTTAATTTATCTGAATGTTGTAAGTTTTTTACCAGCACCACACTTTACAGACAATCCCGATTCTGGTTATTTTGATAGAAACTCAAAGCTATAGAATTATCATAGACAGAAGTTGCGCATCCTCACCAATATCCACTGATTATTTAATAGATCCCACCGATAATTTGATCCCCTCTGTCAACCTGATCTGTCAACGTTTTGGTCACCTCATATAAAATTATTACACAAAATGGTTATGAATATGTTCTATGGTGTGAAACATTGTTTTAAAATAGCCTTGTTTGACAGAGTATATATTTTTAAGATCCATTCATTACACAGAGGTACATGCAAGGTGTTCTACCATTATCAGTCTTACATATAACAACTCAGTAGACACATGCAGGTTCGCTGGTCATTTTAAATAGCCAATAAAGTTATATTATATTTTGCAGTGTACACACCACAGCCCCCGACTCTTATCAGCACCACTGTTAAGAAACCTGAGTCTGCAAGTTTTTTTTGTTTTGTTTTACAAATCACTGGAATTAAGCATAAAATAAAATTCTCCTGTCTCTCCGATTCTTACCTTCCCTCCTTCCTCATCTCTTCCATTTGTATTTCAAACTGCCATTTATTCAAGAATTGGGACACAGCTTACACTTCTGTGCACAGAGCAAACTCTCTCTGGAGTGCTGGTTTCAGCAGGTCATTTAAAAGGCAGACAGGTGCTTGTTAAGTGAGGGCGCTAAAGCTGAGGGGCCAGGCCGGAGGGGAGGGGCAATCAAGCGGCTGTTTGGCATGACAGCCATAAACTCCACTCACGTCAGCTCCTCTGACATGATCTAAGCTGGCAGTCAGACTGGCGAGTAGCAACAAGCACTGACTACAGCTAAGACTGCACAGGCCCAAAGACTACAAATGCGGCTTAAGGAGGTCAGGCAGCCACTTTCATTCAAATGGAAGTCATAATTTGTGTGTTCTACATGAGGCTTGTAATAAAAACAACGCTGATTCATTGACATACATCAGTGCACTGCCTTCAAGGAATCGCTTGACCAAGCAGGCTTAAGCCGAATGGAAGCATAGACTTTTAGTGGACTGAGCTTTTTTTGACTGAACTGTTCCATTTAATTGGACAGAAGGGGACATAAAAATAGCCAACCACACCAGATTCAACTCCACAGCCAAGTCTGAGACTGTCTTGTGGAACCCGAAGCTACTTTGTGAGAGGGATTCAAAGTCGGAGGATTAATTTTGGTTAATCTACATGGGCTTTGTATTTTGGCCAAATGAACCGACAGAATCAGAGCATATTGTATTTATAGGGGCAGGACAGTCTGAATAGCATGTAATTACACAATCAGCCTTCACTTGTTTTTTTTCTTGCTTCACTTGTTTGCTCGGATTTCGTGATGACTTGCTGAGGTAATCAAGTAATCTGAAGTAATCAAATGTTAATCACTAATTTGTGATTTCTGCTTTGTTCAAGTTTCCAGTACTGCGGGACAGTGACAGAATGCCTAAATTCCAGTCCAAAATGATTTCAGACTGAAAGGCTTTTGTTTAGTGAGTCTGCCACTACACAGCTTGTAAGGGAGGTATTTGTGGCCTGCAGTAAACGGTTTTATGTAATTTTGTGTGTTTGTGCATAAAGAATGTATAATCTTGTGTCTAAGTTATGTTTCACCTGTCTTAACTAATGCATTCAAAGTAACATTGCCAAACACTATAGTTTTTAAACGGCTATGATACATTTACAGTCAATCAGCAAATACACCCTGCAGCACATTTGTTTAAGATAAAAATGCTGCTAAAAATATTAATATTAGTAAATGAAGCAAGATGTAATTTCAAACAGAAGCAGCATGTAAAAAGGTTTGTATATTTTTTTTTTCCCCCACAGCTTTTTAGTTCTAGGCTTTTTGCACCATTCAGTGCAAGGGCACTTACACCAGCAGTAATGCATGTATGTTTAGAGTCATACATTTCAAAACAGGTAATGAAATAGTTTAATATCTAAAAAGAATGTTTAGGTGTCATTTAATAAGTTATTTTGAATAGAATCTGTTCTTTCTAAAATACAGTAGTACATTTTAAGGGAACGACAGTTTTCATCTACACATTCCACACCTTTGGGATAAAGCTCTTTTTTCATTGGTACAACATAAAATTTGAAATCATAACTGGCAAATGGTATGACAGTCCCAGTCCCAACTTTTGGGCATTTTGTACTATTTTGTGAGGCACTGCATTTGTTCTCTAGTGTTAGAATTTTGCCAGGATCAGACTATACAAACTGTGTCACTAAAGAGGTTATCATTATTGTAAAAACAGGGATTTATACATTTCTACTCAGTGGAACTCTTAAATAGGGTTTGCATGCTGCCGACTGACGTTATATTAGTATTAGTATAAAAACATTTTTTTATAACTAAGCTATTGTTTAATGTAAAATGATTTTAACATTAACATTACATTTTCAATATTAGCATTTAACATTAAGGTCAGTACACATTCATGTTGCCCTTTTGTCCTTTTGAGCCTCTGCCCCCCCAGAACGTGGGTAAATACTAATTAATTTAGTAATGCATACACCGGAACTTAAACACTTACACTATAACTAGCCTAGGATTTAACTTTATACAGCTTATGCAGGCAGCCTCAGGGCAGGATACAGAGAGGAGCATAGAAGGTCATGTAAAGAAACTGGAGCTGTCCAGCTTGAGCTACACTCACTTGAGCAGGCAACATTGAGATGTGTGACAAGTAAGCATCAACCATACTATCCACAGCATCAGAGGTTTCAATCCAACTCCCAACATACCTGTGCTGCTACAGCACTCAGGGTCATGCATGTCTGGATTAACCTCACAGGGTTCACAGGGACTAAAGAGAGAAAACCACTCTGGATTCAGAATGTTGGTTTATTTAGGAGCGCATGGTGTCTTGTCCAGTGTAGGTCTGCTTACCAGTTCTAGGGTAAAGTTTTTATAGCTTGAATTTCACTCCCAGGCCCATTGTGACATGAAACAGGGCACACTGAAACTTTGCTAGTTACAGGGAGAATCTGTGGATGGGTTCTGTTCTGCCCCAGAGCAACTTCTCACTCCTAAATAGCCATGTTATTATGTGCCCTGGAAGCTCATTCTTGTAAATTCTAAGGAAATTAATGACAGTAAATGAAATCATATATACAACATGGGGAATGACAATAAAGACACTTAAGTCTTGCAGTAAGCCATAGTCAGTGATGTAATTCAACCAGTATTTCAAGCTACTGCCAATCAGAGAGCAATGACAGGTAAGAAACAGATGTGCATGTGTGCCCCATGTTCAGGTGAGCTTCTTGCTTAACAAGAAAAAAATATTTTTTATATGCTTTCCGTTATAAGCTGTCAGTGTATAGTTAATATTTCTTCAGCTTTGATGGTATCTGCGTTGCCTTTGATAAACTCTGAAACAGGTCTCTGAAACAGCAACAGCTCCTCCACCCATGTATAGTTTGAAGAAAGAATCATTTCTTACCCCGTTTGAAAGCTCTCCCCTTAAGCTCCTCCAGATCACACACCTCATTTCAGAGCACAAAAGACACAAGCAAACTCTCTCAAGTCACTAGGGACACAATTCAGTCTGCTTCTCCTAACAGACCATCTACTTGGTGACAGCTTCGGCCTGTTCCCCAGCCCTCCACCACAAAGCACTTTGCTTGCAGTCAGATACAATTGAAACAGAAGATTTGCTAGCACCTAAAACAGACGAAAGCCAGTGCTTGGGGTCAGCCATGCATAGTCATTTGTTAGTTTTCTTTCAAGTTTTCAAGTTGAGCGCCAGCGTGCATGCATAAATGTTAGCACTAAAAACTCTGTATCATGAATCATTAAAAGGGTTCCACAGATTGTCCCTATAAAATGCTCTTTTTGGTAGTCAGGATTACAAAAAGCATTATTTGTGCTGCTTGGCTGTGGGGTCACCACTCCTCTGTGGCCACAGGCAGACAGATTTCAAGGCGGTGTACAAACTTTGCTGACATTAATGTGATCCGACAGTCACAAGATTGTCTCCCTGGCTAGGGTCTCTGAAGTAGGTGAGGTTTCACACAGACTCTGTTTCTTGGCAGCACAAAAGTTAGGCTTCCTGACCAGTGAGTGGAAATGCACTCCACTGGATATTTAGTGGACCAACTCGAAGGCTGCAGACGTTGAAGTAATTTAGATTCAGTTAAGAGGAGTACAGGGCCAATGAGAAATAGTTACACTAAAAATCTGTTGGTGACACAGTGACACAGGTGTTTAAAGGTGTGGGTTATAAAATTGTACATAGCGTAAATTTGGAAAACACTACATTTTTAAGTTCAGATGTCTTAGTCACACTGGTTGCCAACAGCTTTATAAAATAAGTAATACGTACAAAGTACAAAGCTTTGCAATCTCTTCATGCCAACACTAGCAGTAGAATGGTACATGAGGAAGAGCTCCTTGACTTTAAGTATGGTGGTGACATGGGATGGGAAGCTTTTCCTTGTGGTGACCCAGTATTATTTGCAGTTTTCATCCAATACCTGATTCGAGTACGTCATTAAGGTTAATCAATATGGATGGTAAAGAAATTTTATAAATTCATGTAATGTCTGGGGCATCTAGGAGAAACTTTGTTCTTCAAACTAGCCTACAAGATATTATCTTCTCTTAAAATAAGATATTTCTGTTACTATATCTTGTATTTATGCTTGTATCTGTTCTAATGATGTATGGCGTTCTTACAGTTAAGATAAAGAGTTTTAGATGCCCTTAGACTTTTGCACTGCAGATGATATACCAAGTCAAAAAGACGTTATTATGATTGTGTTTAGTCCGGATATTAGGTCGGTAATGGTTTGTATGAATCACCAGTGGTTCCTCTCCTATGGCTGTACACAATAGCATCACCTACTGTAAGGCCACATTGAGTCTGACCCACTGGCAATGGAGAGCATCAGCGAGGTTTCTACTCTGTCAAAAATAACAAATGTAGCACAGAAGAAATTCGCTTCACTCTACTCACTTCAATCATACTTCTATCGATGTTCCAGAATCCAGCTTGACACGTTCATAGTCTTGTCCAAATGTAAGTTGATTGTAAAGCAAAAAAAAAAAGAGCTGAGTTAATCTCTTCCCTGCAAGCCTCAGAGGCTCATGGCTGTTGCCATCGATTTCAGCCTGATGCCTGTCATGAATGTGCTGCCCTCTTTCTTCTCCTACCTCATGCTTTTTTCCCTGGAACATGGCTTCACTCGGTCAAATGAATTCTCTGAAGCTCAGAACAACTGCCATGTACAATTTTCAATTAACATTGCTTCTTTGAGCCAGGGTAAGTCAAGGTCAGTGTTGAGGCCTGTCAGTGGAAGGGATAAGGAAGAAAAAGCATCATCACTTAGCACGATGCTAGCCAACAGGAGTGTCTCGTAGTTCATGTAACAGAGTTGGTAATTAGTAAATTAATATAAATTAAACTACAGAATTCTGTTTTTGCTACAAACTTTTTTTTAATATATTTCTGAATTTACTAAGCATTTATATTCCCAGTGTTGAATAGTACAAAAGCCTTACATGTCATCCATATCAAAGCATGGGATCAAAAGATAAATGCTTAATAGTGAAAGGCCACCCTTTATTTACTGTTTAATTAAATTTCAGTCAAAAAGGCAGTTAGTTAAGTTATTCATTTTTCAGAAGACATTTCTGTGGAGTAGATATAAGATAATCAGCTGGAACAGATTAAGGACAGAAAAAGTAGTAGTGAAGTAGTGAAATAACAGAAGTTTCCAGAACTGGGGTTCAAATTTTATTAAAAGATATTGAGATAATGAGGCTCCAAACAACTGTGCAAGACCTGATAGACCACCAAAACTGTCACTATCACATAAACAGTAAATAAAGCATTCATCCTTCAAAGAGAGCAAACAATTATTGAAAAAAAATTAATAAAAATATCTTCAGATTATTTCTAAAGACACATGCACTGGGCTATTGCCTCTTAGTCCTCAAGTGTTTGCATGAAAAGCAGTTACCCTAAAGATTTAGATTTTACTGAAGTTGAAGTCACGAATGGTGATTTAAACATAAACGTTGGATGCAGATCTTCTGAACAACTTTCTCAGGCCACCAAACCCCCAAAGTGAAGCTTTGAATATTTTCTGTTATTTATGGCCAAAGCTCCAGAGCCCAAGAAATGGTATTTCTTGGCAGCACTAGTTAGCATTAACATCTGTGTACTTACCAGTCTACAATAAACATTACAAGTTTAGCATCAATCTTTATCCCCATCAATCTTAATCGCCAAGAGTGTCTCCAGTGGAAAGCAACAACGGTGTTTTGCTTCTGTTGATATCACTTCTTTTTAGAAGAGATTAGAAAACCTTGTGGTTGGCAGTACTATTCCCTAATGTTTGACTGATGGCAAACTTAACACTATAGCAACTTACTATTGCCTCTTGTGGTAGAAAGTGGTATCACAAGACTGGGCAGGCTGGAGTTAGTTGGTTAACATACTAATTTAAGTAGATATTTCTGCAACACAATACATACACGTCTTTAACATGCAGTTTCACAATCTGTTCATAATTTTAGTTAATTTTGAAATTTTCCACCAAAAATCTTAAAAAATTTACTTAAGGCTATTCACCTAGTCTGAGAATAAACCATCATTAATACATAATCATATCTAAACCTCTTTGCACAACTTGAACATGCCTGCTGTCATTTATGTTGATCATACATTTTATTATAAGTGATCAATAGAAATGGTCAAAAAATTACACACGTACATGTAAATTAAGAAAAAAAGGCTAAATGAGATATATTCTCCTAAACCAGCCATAAGGTTATGTAATGACAGCAGTGATGTTATATGATGTACATCGGAGATGTTCCATAGTAAATCCAAAACGAGCATCATAAATTATTTTTACAACCCAAAGCACGGCGCAGGTACCAGGGGTTTGATCGCAGGTTTGGATTATTAATCAGCCGAGTGCTTCAGCTCGTCCTGCCCTGACTTCAGCGCTCCTCCCCGAGTCCCCCGCCCCTTTCATCTCCCCAAACCCATTGGGCCTGGGCTTCAGTTTATAAAAAAATTCCCCTCACAGCCACAGCAGGAATATATCTGACCAGCATCCATAACACAGCAGAACCACCTGACCTGCACAAATAAAACCCAGCCCTACAGCTCTTTAACAAAAGCCCCCTAAATATTAATTAGTTTTCAAGCTAATATAATTGGTGCAAAATGGATCAGAAAAACATGCACCATAAAATTTGATTAAAACATGAAAACATCAACAAGTCCCTTTGACTTTAGCATTAACTGCTGTGATAGGATCTGATGAAATGTTAATGTGGATGTTAAAGGCTCTAATCCAGCAGATGATATTTGCACCCATCAGCTGGTCCCAGAACCCTAACTGATAGCAGCATTCAAGGCTGCTTGTGAGTATCCCGCAGCGCATGAAAGATCATCAGTATTTAAATACATTTCTGCTTGATCCTTGTTGAAAGGACATCATGCTGTATTTAATTAGTTGCCCAAGAACTGAGAAATCTGATTTCCGTCCCTAGAGGAAAGTGGTTTATTTGTTTGTTTGTTGTTTTATTTGGGGAATAACAGGCTTTCACCACCTAACATACTGTATTGTTTATGTAACAAGTAGAAAAGGCAAGTAAAGAATTTGATCCATTATTAATTTGTTTTGCAGAACATTTTCCTAATGTCTGGATTTACACTTGAACCTTTCATGCTACTTAACTGCTCAAACACATATGAAACTGAATTTGAGGTCACTTTTGCAACGCAAAGTGTCACTTGTACCAAACAAAGCCACAACCGCTGCAATTACCAGCATCAAATGACTTCCTCGACCCATACATTGTCAATTTTTTATTTTGTCAGTTGCCTGATCTACAACAGTGCATGTGAGTTTCTCAAAGATAGCTACTAGCCAGTAAATTAAGCTTGTGCTACTTGTTGTTATTTATTATTTTTATGTGTAATTATCAGAATTTATTTCAGGATTAATTTTCTCCTCTTTATTATTTCCAAATCTGAAGAAAAAAAAGAAAAGATAAAGATAATCAAAACAATATTGCAACTATGTAAAATACACTTCACAAACTAATTTACAACATTATACAACATGTACAGCCATACACTATAAACATATAGTGTAAAAAGATTTGAGCTGCCAATAGACAAATAATAAAAGTATACATTGTTGCATCAGATTTTCCGCAGCCTAACAGTTGACATATAAAGTTCAGGTTGCAACATGAAACTCAGACTACTGCAGGCAAACCTTCAGTTGGGTGGAAGACCTTAAAAAAACGTTTTAACAACATGTGCCGGCACAAAAGCTGGTACTACACATTGACTTTCTACATGAGATTTTAACAATATCTGCCAAATATTATGATCAGTGATGTGTATCGCATCATTCAGACATTATCATCAGCATCGAGTAAAAGAAAGAGTTATGTGTCGTTAGGCTTGCTTTACTTTATATAGGGTTAGGGTTAGGGTTAGGTTATCCTCCACAGCTGATGCTGTACTGCTTTTGCGCAGTGGCAGTACACCTTGAGCTGTGTCCTAATAAAATGATGTACAAAAAAAAACATTGTGTAACAAACTGACTGAGAGAAGCGATCAAGTCTGCATCTTTGTTGTGCGCTTGACAAGAACGGGTTCCCTAGCCTTTGAAGTAATGCAACCATATACACTGCAAAAAGGTGAAATTACAGTATATCTATTTAATATATTGAATACTACTCATTTTGAGAATGTTGTAAGAATGTTAAAAGTTTATTTATTTTTAGAAATGTTTACTGTCATTGTTGTAATTTGTCTGTCAGAGTTTGGCTTGTTTTTAGAAATAATTTGGTACATGTATTCCAGAAATAAGGTAATGAGTACTGCATTGACTTTTTCTAGAAAGTAACAAGTAGTGTAACTGCATTACCTTATGAAAAAAGTAATTAGTCATTTGTATTTAGTAATTTGATTAATTACCTCAACACTGGAACTATCTGTACTAGCATTAATGCTAGAGTTATGTATACTTATCTGTGCAGGCTTTTTCTGCACTTTGAAATCAATGTTGTGACTTTTCCTCTCCAAAATATAGATTATCGTTTATTATCAGCCTTGTTCATAACCATCGCTGGGTAGCACTGATTCACTACAATAGCAAAAAAACAGGCAATTGTAAAATGTTTAGAGATCATTCTACTAAATTGGTTCAAAGTCACAGTTGCCAACAGATTTTGAAATTTTAACTGATTTGGACTAGAATTTGGACTTTTGCTTTAAATAACACTTATATTAATTATGTTTATTAAAACACCTAACCTTTCATTTTACCACTACTTAAACAATCACAACACTACTGAACCTGCTGCGATAGTGACTGTATTGGCTAATTTTGAACAGAACACCAGCAAGTGCATGACTAGCAAACACAGCTTTCAACAGCTGCACACAAAAAAAAAGTTTTCATTATAAAACAAAGGTTTACTTAATTGCAGAAAATATGTGATTTTTAATGTCACACTTTCATTTACAGGCTTGGAGACAGATTTATTTCAAAACAATAGGAACTGCTCACCATGCGGTCATCAGGGACAGGGTCTCGTTTCCTGCTCTAAAATACAGGGGTGTGGCTAAGATAGGGTGCCACGTATGGGCTACAACTCTTTGGCTGTGTTCAAAACAGTATACACATATTTATTACCTTCTTACCACAAAATAGCAAGTAGCATGTGACCAACATGACTTTTGCCAGAAAACCTTCCCAAATTGCAACACGGCTGTCTGTGAGGACGTGATGTAACTGACTGGTTTACTCAGAACAGTAAACTTTTGCAGCCTTATTTTCAGCTTTTACGGATATACAAACCAAATAAAAACAAATCATTTGTCCTGCTGCTGCTTTCTCTGCTGGTCTTGAGGTGGGTTTGCTTACTCTCTCTATTTAATAAACTTACTGAACTTGCTGCACAGATAACTTACTATAACTTACTATAGCTGGTCTCAACCAAATAATCTACTTAGCAGGAGCTTGTCAGGTTTATATGTGGAGTCAAGCCGCTTGTTATTCAGTCAGATTAGTACATATTACTGAATACGAACGTAATGAAGTGAATTCATACTTAATGACTCACAAAGGAAAACAACTGTGTTACCACACAGACCAATCCACAGAGTTTATTTGTGGCTTTAGAGATGAGTAGAAAACAAAACCCTCCAGTCTGTTATGGTATCTTTGAAAACTCAGGAGGAATGGCTCTTGACCAAAATAGATACACAAGACTTGAACTGAAAAACAGCTAGCAGTGGTTGCTAAGCAGTAATTGGTGGACTAAAGAAAATGGGGTGGGTTTTATTTCGGTCTGATTGGCTCAGTCCTGGATGTTAGCAGTGTGGTTGAGGACTTTTCTGTAATACAGTGCATAGATTTAGTTATATGGATACTGTACAGTATATTTCTAATAAAGAATAGCATGCAGTAAACAGTATATATTAGTTCAGTGTGTATCATAGTAGTATGGCATTTTAATCATTTTTAATCCATTTTAATTAGTGTCTTGCTAGATCAAAGAAGTTGGACAGCATTTTTGGAGTTTTTTATTATTTGAAAATCTAAGTCTAAACACTTTAGTGGGGTCAAGGTTTGGGGCAACCGACTTCCAACAGAAAATACCCTATAAGTGATGAATTTGTTTATGTTAATTAGGGGTTTATTAGTATCTCAATTAATGCTTTGGGTTTGAAGATGTACTATGTAAGATTTTTAGTTTGAAACTTACCAAAATTCACCAAAGTCTTTGACAGAATGTGAAAAAATAGCAGTTTTAATGTACTGCATTGCAGAGATATCTACTGAGGTAGTCCCAGTCCATCCTGTCTTGAAATACCACTTTGTACCTCAAGAGGCGTTCAGTTCAGCATGAAAGAATGAAGAAGCGGTACTGGCCTCTTGTAAATAATGTTGAACATTCTTTTCTCGGTTTATAACCGGTTTCCCGTTATAAAGATCACTGTCACCCATTCATCTCAAGAAACCATGTTCAGCATGTACAGTAACACAAAAGAAATTATATAAAAACAAACAAACCAAGAGTTAACACTGGAATTGTTTTTAACCGCTGGAGATGCTATAGGTGAGTGAAGGGTCTGATTCTGAGCTCACAATGTTTCTTCTAGACAGGTAAGAATTAAAAGAGGAGGTGTGCTTTTTTGCTATTTGTTCCTTTAAACAGATCACAACATAACGCTTCTAAATATTTAATTAACACATGTAAAAAATAGAACTGCTAAATTTTTGTTTGCATGGCTCCTAGACAGCTGCTTACATTTACCTACAGTTCAACAACTGTGTAAAACAGAGTGATAAGGTAAGTATAGTTCTGCTCGTATCCACCGAGTCGGTAACATTTTACAAACTCTATGCTAGTGTGATGGTCCAGTGGCTTTTTTCTGCTATGAAAAGAGCAGTAGAAAAAAACAAGGGAGTAGAAATCAATCCCGTACAAATTGACATTTTTGTAAAAAATCCTGCAGGAAAGTAGTTTTCACATTTTTTTATAGTCCAAGGCAGTCATTTAAGTCAGTGACCTGCCCAGAGAATTGACCAGTTCGACTTAATGCAGTGCTGCGCAGATCAATTGCTGTCTGACTCTATACAATGTATTTCAGTTTGACTTTTTTTGGGGGGGGGGCTTTGAGGACGAGCTTGGGAATCATTGACAATCGCCATCATATTGTTGTGGTGGCAGCTCCTGTCTGACCTGTCTGTGCAAGCTTGTAAGCTTGACAGAGCTTACACTTCCTCCATTAGAAGCTGGCCACTCGGTTGACACAAAGTAGTGAATGCAGTAGTAGCCCACTAAAACATGTGGCAACATAGTAAGGCAGTTTTGTTCTACAAATTGAGTTGATAAGACCTCAAAAACAACCATGTTTAAATATTAAAAACTCTTATGTGCTACAAAACTGTGAGTGTTTTCATATTTTAAAATGATTTTGCACCAACAGGACATAGGAGCTGAAAGACATTATTCAGTGGCACTTCTCTTCATTACAGTTTTTTGGTAGGACTAATAAGTGGATCTGGATTTGGTGATACTATTATAACAACACACATTAATGTAAAATGCAGTGCTTTCAACATAATTACAAATTGACATGAAGTAAATGTACAACAGCATAAAAACAGGAGCTGATCACGCGATACTTGCATCGCACAAGCTTTTTATTTATGCTCCCCTGGCAACAAGAGAATAGTGGCCCACTGTAGGTCCACTAGCAAAGCTGGTTAATCTTTGGTTAAGGAGAGTATTAGTATTAGTTATTTTCCATTGCTCGTTTTGTACTCCAGTCCAAACTCATTATTATCCTTTGTAAATTAATTTAGTAAATCATTTTTACAGTTTATTTTTACAGTATATAAATAATTTGATGTTTTTTTCTCTGAATTGTTTTTATATTTGTTTTCTAAAAAAAAGGACAGTTACAACCTGTTTGTGGAAATTAAAAACTTGTTAGATGTTGTATGCAGGACAAGGAAGGACCAGCAGTGTTAAAGGAAAAAGGGACCGCTATGTGTTAAATAGATTCACCTGTTCACAAATACAGATTATAGTGAAAATCTAGTTACTCACATTTTGTCTGCAGACGGTTGTACATCTAAAAAAGTGGGAGAGCAGGTTCAGCTCCACTAGGGTAGCTGGAAGGAAGCAGAAATGCAATTAAAGCCCTATGGCAATGATTGCAAGGTTCTATTTTCTATTTCACTTCGAGTTTTTGTGTGTTATGACATTGATTGCACTTTGACCTTGAGATCCCACGGTTACATGCTTAAAATAAATACTGCGGAAAGAAAAAAAGGGAACTGACCCATGCTTGCAGGTGATGCTAAGCTAACGTTTTGAAGGCTCCTAAATTCATGTGATATAAGGATCAATTTATTATGTATGACCTTTTTGAAATGATTCTTCGTAAGGTTCTCTGAAACTATCTATAAGGCCAGTGCAGCGGGGTGATCTCATACCAGGAATTGACAAGTAACCTGATGACTATGCTTTAAAGGCAGTAATAGTAGTTTTGGGGAAGATTAGGGAGGACAAATGCAAAAATAATAGTAATTGATATGTACATGTACTGATAACCCAGGTGCGAAATACAACTCGAATGCCCACTAAATATCTCATATTTAAAATTCTGCAGCAGTCTCTGAAAATAAACTTATCATGACATTATGCTGTCATTGTTTAGCCTGCTTCACTCCAATATGGTGAGCTTCTGAATTCTTAGTCTAAATCCTGTTTCAAATAAAGCATATGATTGTTGACTTCTCCTGTTGCTTACTTATTAATGAAATAGTTAATATTTACGTTTTTTATACCTCTTACATTTTACGTCTAGTACTATAAAAAGCAGAGCTTTCTGGACATTTTTTGGGTTCTCCCTTGTTTTACATGTCTGACTGGTAAAACAAAACATTCAGAACATGGAGTCTTCAGAAGTACATATACTAATGGACTAATGGACTAAATGAGCTGTGAGAAAAAATGGGTCCATTTTCTCAAGTGAAAAAAACAACATTTTTGATACCCATAATTCTGATTCAGACATGAGCAGTGCAAATAGTAAAAGTAACAGCTGGCCAGAGGTCAGAGTAGATTGGATGCGAGGAAAGGATAAAAGGAGTTAATCCTCAGTGATCTATGAAGAGGAATATTGGAATAATGCTGGGCCTCTAGCAAAAAGGTTAGGATGTACTGACTATCAGTCCTCAGCTCAGAAAGGAAAGACAGGAGTGAAAAGAATTTGCCATCAATCCATTGTTCTCTTATATGTCTCACCATGTTTCAGCTTTGGTAACTACACGGTGTCAAAGCAGCCCTAAACATTGATACAATGAGTGTCGCTCAGACTTGGGTTTATGGACAAAAGCATGTATTTTACCCTCTGTTTGAATTTTCTGACCTTAATTTTAGGAAAATGCACTTAGACAACCTGCCTACCCTTTTAGGTAGTGTAGTATGAAAAATAAATTCAGTTACATAAATGCCTGTTAAAGCTTAAAACATTCTTGCGATCACTGCAAACACTATAGTTAGCCATTCATTTTGTATTCTTGGTGTTTGACTCACCATCATGTGCTCACTTTATACTATCAGGTGAGCACCAGATGTTGTTTGCTAAGCACCAGATTCTGTTTTGTGAGGGCCAGATACGGTGTAGTGAGGAGCAAATACTATTTGGTTAGCACCTATTTGGTTACCAATGCTCTATGATAACATCACCAGATTCTATACTTCTGGTATATAGTATGTGGTGTGGATCTGGCTTTTATCTAAAGAAATACATCACATTCTTTAATAGGGTCCATATAAAAATGTATACCAAATGCACAAATGAAAAGGTAGTTAGGAGGTAGGTGTGTTTTCTCAAAGGAAAAAAAAACATCCTTTGTTGTTTGTGAAAATCTCAATTTAGCAATGAAAGCCTGGAACATTCTAGTATGTTTATGAACGTTTGCATTTTTAGTTCTATAACCATGAACACAGCCAGATAATTTTTTTCGGTTTTGGTGGCACTTATTTAGTGTGCACCCATTGAGATTTTGCTCTTGGACCAAGTTCTAGGTATGTATTCATGAAGCGGTTTAGAGTAGGAGTGCTGAGCTATGATCTGCTCCTGTCAGTGAAATACTGGTAAATAAGAAGGTTATCTGATCCTAGATCAGCACTCCTTCTTTGAGAAGCTTTGTATATATACAGGCCCTGGCTTCACTTTGAGTTGCACAACTTTTGATGAGTTTATGACGCCATCCAAGAAACTGGGGTAGGGTAGAGATATTCATCTTGTTTGATTCTCGCTGGCAGACCACCAAAGCCTTCATCATATGATGTTGCTAGAGATCCACTCCAGCTTCTTATTTATTTAGTCAGCTTAGAGTTGCTCAGTCCTTCAGTTTACACCTTTTCTAAGACATCTAACCCATTTTAAGACTGGAGGTCCTGATGTGTTTTGCTGATTGTTTGAAAAACCTTTGAACATGTCGGATCCAACATGTGAGCTCCTGGAAATGACTACCATTTGCTTAAATGACTTGTGCAAAAAGATGGAAGCCTTAATAAATGTGAGCCAGTGACTGAGCCCAATTACAAATCTGGGAGATCCTGCTGTGCTGCCTGATTCTTCTGAGACATCAATCCCATCCCCCCAACAGAGGCACAGAAACATCTTCCCTTTCTGCTTTGCTTTGGCTTGAAGCGGCTGATAGCACTTCATTTAGTTATTAATATAGTTAGCAAACATGAGGCAAAGCAATTACGCTGCATTGTTCAAGGCTTTGACCCACGTTCCAAACCGTGGCTCACAGTAGCACTTTCTGCTTGTCTTGCTTTAGCCACCGTCTTACAAAGTAAATACTGAAGCTTAAATTAGCTAATTAATTATGTTTACAGTACATTTAATGGAAAGTCAATTTGGACTGAATATCAATTTACCACGAGAAAAAAAATCAATTCAGCGAATAAAGGTCTTCATGAAATTTATCCGGTGGATTGTATTACATTTCGTTCTTTAATAGAACTAATGAAACTCAGTAGGAGCCTACTGAGTAGAAGCTTGATTTAGAAGTCTTGACCTTGGGTTTTGACCGGAAATGTTAAAATGATCGAAGAAGCGTCCCTGACTGTAGACTCAAACCAGATGCCTCTCTAGTTTCATTAAACTCTGGCTGTGCTTGGGATGTAATTGCTGTTTCTTTAACTCCTGGAAGGCCTTCTTCCTGTTGTATTGAGCATCATTCACAAGCGAATGTCAGCATACTCACTGCTCTGCACCCTTGGAAGTAATGATTAGACCATAAAAAGTGAGGCCAATATCCCTGTCTGTGACAGATGTAAAATACATTTTTATGCCCCTGCCGAGTGGTCAAATGAAGACGTAGTGTGTAAAAACCCTGCTGGTCTGGCCGGCCCTGTGTGCAGCAATACATTTTTTCCACATCAGCAAACGTTCAATATTCTGATCGGTCTCGAATAGCGGAGCCGTGAACACAGTCATTAATTACGGACCCAGAGAAGTCCAGCCTCCCTCTCTCTCCCCCTTCTCTCCCTTTGTGCGATGTTTAGGCCCAGCGTTGTGTAAAAATCTGTTCGTGGATCAGCTGCAGAACCTACAGCCCATCTGCTGAGAACTGAAAGAGCTGCCGGCCAGCTGCAGTGGTGCACACGAATTCTCAACAGTGCTGTTCCTGGACTTCACTATATTCCTCTGTGCCCCTCGCGCAAATGCTTAGTCATCTGCCCATCTGGGGCTGTAATTATGCAAAGGGTCTGTCTGCTTGTATATTTGCTAGATTGAGAGCCTGTGTTGTGCCATATATTTATTTTATTTTATTTTTCAAAAAATGCACTGAAAGACACAACCAGTAAGTAGAGAGTAAGTATACATGCCTGTAATGTTCAGCTCATTTTTAAATAATGGAATCATGTATTTAAGCTCTGCATGTATTATACTTTTAGATATGTATAAAACTTTTCTTTTATTGTTTTATTTTAAATGTAAGCAAAAGGGTTAAATTCTTGAATTATCCAGTAAGGCTGGGTGACATGGAGCAAAAATCTAATCTCTGCATGATCAGGCTTAATAGTGATTATATGTACATTATATGTATCTCAATACTCTGCAATGTGGGCTCAATGTTCAGTTGCATGTAAAAGCCATGTTAGATGTTAGCAAAATAAAATACAAAGATTGGGTTTACTTCAACATACTGATGGAAAATCGGGGTAACTGGAATCTTGGGACAAAAAGATTTTTAGCAGATTTTTAAATAATACTACTACTGTTGCAAGTGGTCTTATTCTGTATCTCCAGTTTATTTCACATGAGTTTGTTTTGACCTTTTTTAAATCTCTAGCTGTAACCTTTATTTTTAAATTTTGTTTGCGTTTCAGCTGTGTGTTTATGGCCGTCTGCTTGGTACTGATTATTGGTCAAGTAGTTTAGTATTTCCTAACTGGAGCTAAGAGACTGTAAGTTAAAGAATTAGAATTCATCATTTTGCTAGTAATATGGCCCTAATATAATTCAGAGCTGTATTCCCCTCAACGTGCAGGAGAACATAGTGTCATAGAGATCAAATGCACTGCCGCCCCTAATGGATGGAATGGAGTATGTATTGTAATGCAAAACTGATGTAAACGTTATTGTCCTATACTTTATCTCATTAGAATATATATCAGTATACCTTAAAAACTTGATATGCCACATAGCCCTACCATCCAAAAGAAAAGGCTCGATAAATGTCAGTTCCACACCAGACATCTACTAAAAGCATTATTGTGAAACTGCTACATGATATAACATATGCTAATATGTCTGTTTAACATTTTATATATTTTAGAAGCTTCAAATGTATGTGTTTAATCTAGAACTGCAAAAAGTCATGACAACCAATGTTAGTTCAGTGTTAATAAAAACTACTAGAAACCCATAGGGACACTAGCATTATCATAGGCCTAACATAATCGTTACCACTGGCTTACATGCACACAATAGCCTGAATGTGCTTTTAGTGTTTTTTACAATCATATGTTTACAACACAACATCACTGATTGGTTGAGTTTTCATTTAGGTTAGGTTTCTTAGTTTCCTAGCACAAAAATGATTTCATCATCAATTGCTTCACGATAAACACTCACTTCACCAGTCAAGGTCATAATGGTCATAAGTCTCATAAAAACTATAAAAAGTCCCAATTTCTGGCTGCTAATATGGCGTCTCTAGGGGGCAGTGTTTGATAATGTTTGTTTATTTGAGCTTGAGCTATCTATCATCAGTATTAACAACCAGGAAGCAATACAGCTAATCAGTTCATTTGTCCACTTTAGGCTTGTACTTTAATAATTGCATACAGTGAACAAAAATATTAATTCAATTGTTAACCACAGTGATTTACATGGATATTAGTGGTCACCTAAAATTTCATGATCATAACACTAAAGATTATGTCAGGATATAGATAATGCATGGATGAACTTACGTGTTCACGCCTCCATCCTAAGTAATCTGATCATTAGCAGACAATGCTTGGTACAAATGTGAATGAATCTGATTTGTCAAACTCAGATTTCTTTACAGTGGTGATGATAGGAGCTGCGGCTCAACATGCTTGCAACACAAATATAGTTATTTTGTTTACTCTCCTAGATGACCACTGAACCTATATGTGTCTCCTGAGTTTTTGTATTGTGGCGTCTCGCCACTGTGCTGGGGTTGTTGCCATGTAAGGTTGCAGTAAGAGATACAATCATAACTGTTCCATATGTTGTGAATGGATTTGGGGTGCTTGTGTATTGATTGTATAATACTGTGTTGAACTGTGGGGGTTTGAGTGTCCACAAAGTGTTCTCACTATGTGCTGTGACTGACTCGTGCTGAGTGGCGGTTCTCACTTGATGCTGTTCAATAAAAACCATTTGCCCACATATGTTTCCCGTGTCTTATTCTCCACCAGCATCAAAGTATGCTAAAATATTGCTAACAAATACATCTCGATGATGAACTATGTTTGCCTTTTTAAAAAAATAAAATAAAATTTAGGTCAAAATCACATCTTTTTATAGATGTATTTCTTATCAGCACCAGTACAAACACATATGACTTAGTAAGTTTATCAATAATGGTGCATTTCACAACAACTATTCAGTTATTTATGTAGAAATTGTTTTTTGTTTTTAAATAACAGGTATGACCAGGATTTTAGGTGTGTCATGAAGGGTACATTTGACATTGTAAAGTCAGACTTTGTTGCCATGCATGAACCCAAAAATAGTCTTTTATGTAATAGTATTTTATGCAACTCATATACACCTTGCCTCAATCCAGTTACTTAAACTAATCACTGCCTTTAATAGTGAATATAGGAACTACTTCCTTCCGCCGTCTTCCCCCACAGTGCAGTAGTGAGTCAGCAGTCACTGAACATACTGAAGATGAAATGATCAGTTTAAGTGATATTATTTTAAAAAAGAAAGTGAAACTCAGATTTTTGAAGGTTTATTTAATATTAATGTCTGATTTACAGATTTCTGCATCTGTAACTCAGTCTAGATTAAAACTGGAGCTGGTACGAGGCGTAAACCGCCCATCAGGAGTTACTGGTTAGTTTATAGAAGAGAGAAAAACAAAACCGCCTTAATCTTTAAACACAACCTAAAAACTTAATAAAGTCTGAAGTAATGCAGTGAATTTAAATCAATAATAAAGTAAAAATAAAAATAAATAAAGTTACTAATTAAAAATTAAGGAGTTGCTGTATCAGATTAAACTTTATTATTATTTTTATTAGGTTGTGTTTAAAGATTAAGGCGGTTTTGTTTTTCTCTCTTCTATAAACTAACCAGTAACTCCTGATGGGCAGTTTACGCCTCGTACCAGCTCCAGTTTTAATCTAGACTGAGTTAACGCCATGACTGAAAAACGCCATGTCTGGCGCAAACCAACACATCTCATCACCCCAAAAACATCATCCCCACTGTAAAACATGGTGGTGGAAGCATCATGCTGTGGGAATGGTTTTCAGCAGCAGGCACTGGGAAACTGGTCGAGGGGAAGATGCATGGTGCTAAATACAGGGATATTTTTGAGCAAAACCTGTTTTGGTCTGTCAGTGATTTGAGACTGGGACGGAGATTCACCCTCCAACAGGACAATGACCAAAGCATACTGCTAAAGCACTTGAGTGGTTTAAGGGGAAACGTGTAAATGTATTGGAATGGCCAAGTCAAAGCCCAGACCTTAATCTAATTGAGGATCTGTGGTCCGACTTGAAGATTGCTGTTCACCAGCAGACCTAAAATCTAACCATCTAAAAATGCCAGTGGCAAGATGTTGCAAGCTTATAAGAGACTTATACAAAGCGACTTGGGCTCAAAAAGTGGCTCTACAAAGTACTGACTTTAGGGGGGGTGAATAGTTTTGCACACTGAAGTTTTCTGTTATTTTGTCCAAAGTTGTAGGCATGTTCTGTAAATGAATGCAAATGATGCAAATCCTCAAATAATCATAATCAAATAATAATAATAATAATAATAATAAACAATGCATTTTAATTCCAGGTTGTGAGGTAACAAAACATGAAAAATGCCACGGGGGGTGAATACGTTTGCAAGGCACTGTATATATTAATAAAAGCAATCATTTATTCTTTCCTTAATGTTACTTTTATTGTTATGGAACCCAAAATCTTTTTGAATTACACTTTTTTATAACATTTTCCATGCAGCGTCTGAGGCTGCAGCCTTTTATAAAACAGTCTGTCCACTCTGCGACTTTCTTGGCAACACCACTGGGTAGTTATTTGAAGTCATTCAAGGCCAGACTCCTATCTCCCTGAATGAAGAGAAACTCACTCAAAGAATCTCCTTGAATGTTGCCAAATTACTGTTTCAAAAATATTTAAAATCCCTGATCTCAAATAACGTGCAGAACAGTAACATGCAGGGTTTGTGTGTGTGTGTGTGTGTATGTATGCGTGTTGTTCTGGCTACTGCTTATGCACAAATCTCCGGAACTGCGGAGGGATTTTTTCCACTTGCGGCTTCACCTGCAAGCCAGTTGGTCAAACGGTCATGTAGGGCATTACAGACTTTCCTGTTTCCTACCAATGACCTGTTTCTTACTTAACATCTCTGCTTTAGCATTAGCGTGAAAACAGTTGGTAAATTAGGCTAGAGAGTTATAATCCTCATACGAAATGAAGAACATGACAGGCCAGTTTACCACTGCCCCCACAAAGCCAATTCAATTGTTTGCTGCATATTAAGTCAGCGTAGACATAAGCAGCCATTCGCACCAGCGCAACTTAAGTTTGATTGTTGCCTAGTTTGAACACAAACTGCCATAATGTTTAAATGTACTAGGTCATAGAATTTAACTTGTTGCACAGTTACATAGTATCAACAAAGCTTTAAGCTGTAACTTAAAATTTGCACATACCCTATAGTAGGTGTTTTGCAGTAAAAAATAAATTAATAAATAAATAAATAATGACTGTAGATTTGATCAATTGGAAAAAAGCAAAATGTGCCTTGATTTGCGTTGGCAACAGATTCTGTGGGGCAGATTACATTTCATCAGATTATATATATTTTTTAACATGCATATATGCATGATATGTATATATGATATGTGAGGGCAAATGGTTTCATCTTAGAATGTCGTTTTTCCTCCACTGACTTTCCTCAAGGCTCCTCAGGGACCAGTGATTGCAGAACAGGCATGGGGAAGGTACATCCTGAAATTTGCAGATGACACACAGCGTGCTCCATAAAAATAAATCTGAGGATGGGCCAGAGGTTGATGAATTTGTCAAATGGTGCGGTGAAGCTTTTCTCCATTTAAATGCCTCAAAGACCACAGATATGGTCATTGAATTTAGAAGAAACCCATCCCGCCCACCACCCTCGACTTTCATTAAAGGGTCTACTATTGAATATGTTGAACAGTATAAATACCAGTATAAATTCCTGCAGAAGTAAAATATTTTTAATGTAGATAGTAACATGATGTTCTTGCTTTGTAAGACTTTTATTTAAAATGTTCTGACTCTCCCTGTTATTTGGTCATTTGAACATTAGGCCTAATAAGCCATAGTGTCCTAGTGTGAGCCATAATGTGAAGGCGGCTGGCAAGGTGATAGGTGTCCAATAATGATTATCTATGACCAGCAAGTTCTGCAAAGACAAGGTCTGTATTAAACTGCACTTAACACCTACTTGACTAAGTTGGCAGCCCTTCCCTCGGGTCTGAGATTTAGAGTACCCTGGTTAATGTGCAATAGGAATAAGAAATCTTAGTTTAATTGTCATATATAAGCTTAGAATAATGTGTTTATAGTATAATTTAGTGTAATTTGTGTTTCAAATATTATGTCATAGACTCGTTTTAGTACATTTTGACTGCTAGGCAAGTTTCCCACTGGGATAATAAAATGACTGAACTGAACTGAACATCACTTTCCTGACGGAATACGCCTCCTCAGCTGGACTGAGTGGCAAAGCTGCGTTTATTAGAAAAAAGGGCAAAACTCGGAACTAAACAAGTGATTATCTGCTTAAATTAAAGGAAGTTGGACATGACAGTATAGTATACATTCTAGTAATCCTTATGGTCTTTAATGTCGCCAAACGTCCAAATCTACAAACGTATCTGGCCAACTGTCTAAACTTTGTGGAGTAAAGCTTCTTGTTCATATTTTCCCATTCCACCTTGAATGGTGCAGCAATTATATTTAGGTGCCTCAGACCTGCACCATTTAAGGTGGAATGGGGGAATTTGAACAAGAAGCTGGGACAATGACAGATGACTCCAACCTTGTGCAATCCTTTTATTTTGTTTAGCTTTCAGCAGTCTGTAAAAAGATTGCTCCAACTTCTTGCTGAATCTATTTGTACAGTCAATTGCACAAAAGCTCTTTTGTGTTTTCACTGCATTGATACTGAATTGTAACATCGCCGCACAGTTAGTTGTTCCACCACTCAGTGGGTGTTACGGCAGAGACTCCTGCCAACCTTGATGTATCATGCATACCCTCTATAGGTTATAGTGCTATTTACTTACTATTTACTTAGTCCAGTATTTCATACCAACAAATACTGACAAGTGTCACTGAGTATAATTAAGGCTTAAGCAGCAACAGTAGGCTTATAAAAATGCTGTGTTCAGTGATTATGCCTGAAATGTGCAATAAATACTCCAAGACCACTGAATAAGCTAGAGCTCTGAATATGAATACTTAGATAAGCAATGCTTATGCCAAGTTTTCTAGCATCACAGAGTAAGAATTTTCATGTGATCCAGGAAAGAAGGACGTTGCTTTTTGTTGCTGCATACAGATGGGAGCTGTGTCACGTAATCATCTGCAAAGAAGTAGCAGTTTCGAAACAGCTCCTGCCTGCCATAGAGGAAGGAAGCAAGAAAAAGGCTTCAAACACTTGAGAGATTTTTGATAGGCTGTGGAAGAGATGAGCTGGTGAGCTTTGAATAAGCTGTGGCTGCCTTTAAATTCTAAGGCATGCAGTGAAACAGCATAACTTCTTCATTAATTGTGCCACGCGCGTCAAATTAGACGGCAGCGGTTATTTGAAAGAACTGCGCAAATTACTACAAGTCGGGCAAAATGGAGCGAGAAAAATGCACAGCGAAATGAAATGAACATGGCCATTAGGCTGAAACCGGGGCAACCTCGCAGAGTAAATAGGAGCATAAATGCAGAGAGCTCTGAGACGCGTCTGTATTAACATTTATGACTGCAGAAACAAATCTGCGAAAGTGTAATATCTGTTGGAACCAGTTACAAGCCGCATTCAGTTTAAAATCCAGCGTGCATACTGCAGAGCGGGCTAGATTGCAGCATTATCCTGTCACAAATCAAGCCAGACATCTTGTAGACTAGTCCCCAGTTCAATCTAAAGGGAGGTGAAGCATATATGATAATTCTTCGCATTAAGAAAAAAATCAAGCATTCCTTCTAGCTCAGAGGAGGATGTAGACCAATTTTGAGTCTCGATTCCTCTTAGTGTTTCTTCCCCAAGCTCCCTCTTTACTATGACAGGGGGCCGGACACCCATCAACAGGGTAAAAAGGTGTAAACAGACTTAAATCTAGTACTCCATAAAGTTCAAGAACTGTGGCATTATTCAGTCACTGAGATGTAAAAAAAGAAAACAAAAAAAAACTTCTCTTTCAAAATTTACTTCCACCTTCAAGATTCCACCTTCAAAATCAGGGAATTTTCAACTTAGACTACTTTGTGCATATGCATCACATACAATTCAGATTAAGAAAACATTTAAATACAGGTAACAAAATAGGTAAAAAGCTAAGGGGTGAATACTTTTGCAAGGCACTGTATGTTGTTTGTAAGGCTGTATCACATAAAATATAAAACTATAAAACTTTTGCCACATGGTTAAAAACAGTATTAGGAGCAGGTTTGAAGCCTGATAATATGGTAATGTCTATGAAAGCAAATATATTTGAGAAAACTTGACGTCTCGACTTGCTGGAGGCGAGTGTGTGATGATTTAGACAAGCTGTTTGCACAATGCTAATTTCAGACAGTGAATATGTTGTGGCTGAGCAACTACATCTGAAGGAAATGATTTGATTTTGTTTTGCTCCTTAGACAAATTCTTAGTGAAGGCTTATCAAAGAATACATGAACATACTTTATATCACTGTACATAAATAAATAAATATATATATATATATATATATATATATATATATATATATATGTGTGTGTGTGTGTGTGTGTGTGTGTGTGTGTGTGTGTGTGTGTGTGTGTGTGTGTGTGTGTGTGAATAGCAATATAGCAACTCTTAATTTCACTGTAATGTGATCAACTGGCAGGACAATTAGCATTTGCAATGGGCTCAGTCTGGAGGCTGTGTGATAGCGAGTCGCTAAGTAACCAGGCCGTATCAGGCACATGCAGTAGTTACATTAATTAGCTTTAATGCAGAGCTAATGCGGAGTGGTATTTGCTCGGTCCACTCATGAAGGCCTAATGAAGATGAGAGAAAATTCACCACGATCAGCGATACCTGCGGCGCTAGAATCCTCTTGGGCTGTCTCGGCTTGACAAACGCCTCCTCAGGGTAGCGTTTTAATGCTTTATCAATTCCAAATCTTAATTATTAACCGTGTGTGTGTGTTTAGTTTGCAGTATCACACAGGCCGTTGCATGAATGATTAAAAGCGCACTGCTGATCAATCACGGTAGAGGCCACTGAGGGAGCGATGATGTATCCGACGGTGAGTGTTAGCTCAGGCCCAGCTGATTGAGGGCTTTAAAAAATGCAAAAGCAGAGCAAAGCTCCCAAGATGGATCGTTTAGTTGATCTCTGCATGTTAGACGTGTCAGTATGGTGATTTCTCTCCATGTTTTCCCATCTTTCTCCCACACGCCACCCCACCCCCCACCATGAGACCAAGAACCACACCAGAATCCCTGAATCTTAATTTTAGCCGTGTTAACCCTGCTTTGTCCACCCCCCCCCCCCCCCCCCCCCCCCCCCGCCCCACACCTGCTGTTTCTTTGAGACATTTATTTCCAGAAAGTTTTCTTCTGGCTATTGACTTCAAATTGCTATTGGATTCTTTGCACAAAGCTGCGGAGGAGTAGGGGGAGGTGCTTCAGCACAACAATGTCAAATATAGCCTGACTGTTTTGGGAAACCCCACGGGTTGAAAGTACTTTTGGTGCTGCATTCAAACAGCTTTCTTGGGGTTTTTTTTTCAGTTTTTAACCAAAGACTTCAACTTTAATTAATTATTTGCTTGTCAACTTTAAAATCTAGCTTGCTGCATTTGAAGAGAATACATTCAGCATGTTCCACCAAGCATGCATTCATTTCAAGCTGCCCATACCACTGATTTCCACCTAGTGAAAATGATGAAAAACCATTAAACATGTTCAGATCATTTTAATCCTGTCATTTTAATCATTTTATAGAACACAGTTAAACAGTTTAGTCTAGAATTAAGGCAAACTACTGGCTACTAGTTTACCATTAATTTACTGTACCATATTAACAGCAAACAACCACATATCAATTCTATTGTACACTAGCAGGAATAAACTGTAACTAAAAAACAGTAATTACCTGCATTTTTATATTTAACAGCTATAAAGATAAAGCAAGTATTAGCTAGCAATTTGCAACAAATGAGCAAATTTTACTAAATGTTCTGTGTATAAATAGATAATATTTTAAAGCATAAACATAAAAACGAATCCAAAAAGAAAATCAATAAACTTGTATCTAACAAATATCTAATCTATATACAATTATCTAACACATAGATCTAACATCACATTTTAAAAACTGTTATGCTTATAATTAGCAAAAACATGACTAACAACTGTGCCCTGAGCAATCCAACTACTTTTCTAAAATTGTCACATTAAAACTTATCAGAATAAAAATATTTAAAATGTTAAAACGTTAATGCCTTTTCATTGCTGTCATACTGAGCTTTACATTATCTCATAGCAATTTGTTGTTACAGAAAATATCTTTCAATCTATCCAATTTTCACAATAAAATATGACTGGTTACCAGAAGAGAAACAAGGCCAGATCTGGATTACACAGCACTCGGAATGGAGCCACTGAAATGTGTGAATGTGAAATGTTCAAATAAGGTCCTAATATTCTGATTGATTGTCATCCCTCTGTCCAGCACTTGTAGCTTCACAGCTTGTTTTTCTTCCCAATTGTAACTTTTTTATAAAATCAAATAATATGTTTCTCCTCCGGTGGCACGGTGGTGTAGTGGCTAGCACTGTTGCCTCACAGAAAGAGCATCCCAGCATCGCCTTTGTCCAATGATGCTGGGATTGGCACCATCTGCCCCGTGACCCCGACTAGTGGGATTAAACAGAAGATAATGGACGGATGTTTTTCTCTATTTACTGTACGTTCTTCTCAGAATGAAAATAGCTGCTTTAAGCACAACAGCTGTTGATGATATACTTCATGCTATCTGTTTCCATATTATCTCTACGAGGTGTGAACAGCGTAAAACATCTTATTTGATGTTCATGTCAACAGAACAGGGCGTTCACATTGTCTGATTAGCAATAAAGTAGAGCGGCATTTAAATATATATATATATATATATATAAGCTGCTTTTTTTCACCTGCTGGAAATAAATGAACATTCTAATAATACCTTTATGCCCACTATTAAATATTGCAAAGTGCAATGTAACAGAAGTGACCATGTTTGGAAAAAAGGACGTCTGTAGAGCTTCTTGCTGCTCCGCTTCTCTGCACCACCACCATATATGTGAAAGGCCAATGTACGTGGCCAGGTGTTGTACATTTTGCGTATGTTGTCTCTGCCAAAGTGCTTAATACTCAAACATGACCACCAGCTGCCACTGCTACATATGCAGATGGTGTTTTAGACATGGTTGAGTTCATGGCTCTCTAAAACATTATCCTTATTTTGTGTCTCTATGCCTTTAAGAAGGTTCTCATTCACTTCATAGCTCGACGTCCATCCAGGAAATACCATTTCCATGGAATGCTGACATGACCATTATCAAGTAAACAGACAAAAGACAGGCATGCAGACAGAAGATATCCCACCCAGCAAAAACTAATCAAAAAGATGTTGACTGAATGGCCTTATCAGACATTTAAACAATATGTTATGATATTTGGTTGGAAAGTTGAAAATACTTTTTTCCCAGTTTGTTTCAGCAACTTGAATTCTACCTAATCACATCATGAACTCAGGACATCATATGTATCATATTTCAAAAAACAGTTAAATTGTGTAAGTTTTATGTTTCTATTTTGGGTTACAAGTGCAGCGTCCACAGCCAGATGGTCCAGGAGCACATTTGAGATGGTCTGCCATGACAAACAAAGACATTTTTAATCAATCGTTGCTTAATCCTGATTACAGAAAAAAGAAAACATCATGATGCACAGTAATATCTGGGCAGCACACAAAATGCTACACAAAAAGCCTGGCTCTCAAGATGGTACTGTCTGGAAAGAGTAGACAGTTTCAAGTACCTTGGAGTTCACATCTTGCAGGACCTGTCATGGTCTACCTGGCGAAGGTGGCCTGTCAGTGTCTCTACCGACTCCTATGCCTGCAGTCCCAACTTCAGACTGCCGTCCAAGGTGCTGCAGAACATCTACACCTGAACCATCAAAAGCATCCTCACGGGGAACATCACAGCCTAGTCTGGGAGCACCAGGCAGGACAGACTGGCTCTACAGAGACTGATGTGTTCTGAAGAGTGCATCATACAGACCAAACTTCCTGACTTGCTGACCATCTACTACAAGCAGTGCTGGACCAAGGCCAGTAAGATCGTGAAAGACCTCAGCCGTCACTTTTCTTTGTTGAGGTCAGAGAAGGGCTTTCATTCCCTGAAGGCAAACACAGAGAGGATGAGGAGAAGCTTTTACCTGCAGGCCATTCGAGCTCTGAACCAAGGCAGCGACTAGGACCACCTCACTGCTCAGTTGCTCTGCACCAGTTGGCCTTTCGTTTATTTCAGTCATTCATTACATCCACTTGTTTCACATTTTGCACTCTGCACTTTATTCAACATCCCCATTGCACACTTCTTTCTATTTTTATACTGTATAGTAATGTGTATTTATTATTCTTCTTTTTCTTCTTCTTCTTCTTCTTCTTCTTCTTCTTATTATTATTATTATTATTATTATCTCAGGAATACCTATATGCATTTATCTTAATATTTCTGATATCCTATCCTTATAGTTTGTTTAATCTTATTGTCTCATGTGAATATGAGTTGTGAAAAGTCTTTCACTACTGTGGTTGACTATGTATGTGACAAACAATCTTTGGCTGGACTTCACTTGAAATACACATGTACTGAAACATGATGAGCTCTCATGATTAAATTGGTTGTAACATCCTTGTTACTCTGTTATAATTTTCAGATCTAGATTAATCCAGCTGTTATTTCTGTTTTATAACTGTAATTGTGCGGGTTAGCTGGCTGCAGCAGTAGGAAACGTTAAAGACATTAAAGACAGAGTTTAATGCAGAGCTCCGGGAGAAACACAATCACGCACATCAGTAAATCCATAAATGTGTGAATCACTTCAAAAATACTGTAAACCCCCCAAAACTAAGAAAAAAGGACAAGGCTAATGGTGCAGCAGTTATATTCGCTGCACCATTTAAGGTGTAACATGAGTACTCTTCAAGATGTAGCAAAACAACATCCATATGACAACTGGTGCTTTGTAGGACAAGTCACTTGGTTGTTAGCTTTTGCTTGGTTGTAGCTTTTATTCACGCAGTTTCTCTTAACTCAGATTCAGTGAGGTGTAGTTTTGTTAAAGATGCTATAGAATAGAAAACTGCATTTATATACCCATCATTGAATAAAGAGAGATCGGCACATGGAACTAACAAGTGCAGTAAAACAGGCTGATTTTAAAGTGCTAAACTGTTACTTATCAGTCTTGATGAATATTTATGCTTCCAAAATTCATATATACCAGCTCAAATTTAGGCCAAGCAGGGAACAACAACAATGGAGCACCAGCAGTTGTGGGCTGTGTGGAGAAATCTATAGTTCCAGGCTGTGAAGGGGATGTCTGCACTTTTTATAGACTTTCTGAGAAATGTCTGTGGGCATCACAGATGTTCATCTTTAAATGAGGCTGAGGTTGGCTTCCTATTCTCAAGCTTCTTAATTGAATGTTCTGCTTCACCTTAAAAGCTACAGCTTGTACAGGTGCCAGAGTGTATCTACAGCACCATTTAAGGTGGAACAGAAAACTCTCACAAACAATAGGAAGCCAGTTTCAGCACCCAAATCTTTAACTAGATCCTGGACAGATTAAATTCTAAGGTGTTAGTTTGGTCTGTACATTTCACTCCAGACACCCTTTGACAATGTTAAGGCTTGGCGCAGCAAAGAGGGAAATATCCACCTCCTTTAGCATCACAACCACAACCTAAACCTGTTAGCTGCAGCAATACTGTGTGATTTTATCCACTTTTTGCTGATTGAAGGAGATCATTCTAAATCTAAAGTTTAATAGGGGGTAACAACTTCAATTTACTTTGTTGTCGAGTGTCACGCCTCCCGTCCATGTGCCCTTGTTTACGTCCCGTCCATGTGTTTCTGTTTTGTCACGTGCTCCCTGGCCCCGCCCGTCACACCTGTTTTCCATCGGTCCTGAGTTGTGTCTCCTGTTCCCTCTTGTTAATCTGTGTATATATACCCTGTGTTTGCAGTCTGTCTTGGTCCTTCGTTGTTTTACTGTCAGTGTGTTCATAGTTTCCTGTCTGTTTTGTTAATATGAATCGCATTAAACCTATCAGTCCTCATCTGCGTGTGTATCCGCTTCAGCCGTCTCACACACCGTGAGCAAGTAACTAATTATTACTATTACTAATATCATTTTAGCTTAGCTAACTAAATGAACTTATTTGCACATAGGTTCATTTATTGTGTCTGTTTTGACATGTTGGTCTTGTGTGATTATCATGGTGCATCACTGTGAACCAGCAAATTACAGCATCAAATGATTCATGAGCTCGCCGGAAAGGAAAAACAACTTTCGTTTAAGTCCAAATCATAGGGAGTTAAGGGGCATATAAAACTGCATCAAAGCATGTTTTACCCCAACCACAGTCTCATACCTTCTATGTAGACATCAGAGGACAATTTGCTGAATAAATACATTCTATGACACTTTTAAAACGGTGTGGGCAGGACAAGCCACACCAACCGTGACTGGTGAGCATAAAGGTTAATCAAGTATCACCCAAGATTAGGACACCAAGAGATGGGAAATTCTGTCATTTATTGCACATAGGCAAGTTATTCATAGGGCAGTTCATAAAACAATGCATTTTTCTTGCATTGGAGAGCTACAAAGGTTTCATAATATCTTTAAAAAGTGTTACTTAAAGAAATCTCTGGAATTATTTATTTGGTGAAAACATATATAATCCCATGTAAAATAAAAATATAACAAATGAAATGGAAATTTGAAATACAAGTATCTCAACTGTTGTTCATTTGCAAGTCATTCTTGCTGGGATTAGATTTTTGCAGTTTACTTCACCGTTACCTTTCATCTAAATACTATTAGATGTATATAAGATGGAAGAGAAGGTGTTATGCTTACCCCTGTCTTGGCATGCTGAAAACAATCTGATACCTGACATTACAGAAATAGTAAAAATGACAACTGACTTTTACAATTCCGCAGTGCCTCACACCACCCAGCACACACACACGCACAGAAATCAATCACACTGTCTTCAGAGTGAGCGACTTTTTCAAATTCCTCCAGACCACCTCTAACACTGCCTATTGGGACACAAACATCACCTCTATCAAGCCGAAAGCTCAGCAGCTCACGAGCCGTCTGCAGCAAATGAAAAAAGTCAATATCATCCAGTCCGTCGCGGCACGCTTTGAAAAGACCATTACTTATAGCGACATCAGATCTTCCATCATTGTCTCGTTTGACTGGACAACCGCTAGCTTCTGTCCACTGGAGCAACATGGTTTCTCTATAATAAATTCATAGGAATTCAATCAAGCAAAGCCAATTGCATTTTGCATTGTGTGAATATGTCTTAATGAATGGACCAATAAAAATAGATTAGAAATCACTTAGAATAAAATCTCTTTAGATTAACCTACAGCATAATTAAAGAATATTTTTGCCCTGTCCTAAAACATTATGAGTATGGAGATACATGTAGGAGCTACATGTAGATGTATGTAGCGGCAGTTGTGGGCTAAAGGTTAAGGATCCGGTCTTGTGACCAGAAGGTTACTGGTTTGATTCCCTAGACCAACAGGACATGACTGAAGTGCCCTTGAGCAAGGCACCTAACCCCCAACTGCTCCCCTGGTGCTGTGGATAAGGCTGCCCACCACTACAGGCAAGTGTGCTCACTGCCCCCTAGTATGTATGTTTGTGTGTATGGGGGTGTTTCACTGGATGGGTTACATGCGGAGGTCAAATAGTTTAAAAATTTTATTCTAACATGTTTTTCTATGGAGAGCAATGATATGCTCGTTATAGCTATGGAGTCTGGCTGTGGGATGGTGGTGCAGTGTTTGTGCCTACTGTCGGGTTGAAGTGTGTGGCTATTGATGGTCTGCCTTCTGTCTCAGCCATTTAGTTAGCTGGCGGCTGTTTTACTATTGCTGCCATGCTCAATAAAGAACGTACGCCTATAGCCCCACATCTTCTATGCCAAGACAACACCATATGCTGATTTTGCTGATAACCAGTTGGGTAATTAGATATGTTGGCCTTAAAAGACAAAACAGTTACATTCCTTAAGCTTAGACACAATAGAGACATTTTATTTTGCTGTTTTTAGCATCAGAGAAAAATAGTTAACCACTGATTCTGGTTAAAACTGCCTGGCAAATATATATATTTAGATCTAAACTTGAATCTCCATAACTGAAATAGTATGTTCTGAAAGAATGTAATCCAACAAACTGAAATGATACTCAAAATGACACAAGCCAGCCGTTTCAGTAATATAACCATGTACCATCACTGATTCACCAATACAGTCGTATGGCAGCCCTGGTCATAGGGCATGTTTTGTTTATTTTCTGCATGAAAATAAATAACACATCCTTTACAGAGAACTAACTCTTAGACATTCATAATTAACTGAATTTGACATATAGGTAAAATGAAAAAATAAATAAATAACCATAAAACGTGACCTGTGGGATTTTTTTTCTTATGTTACACTAAAGAAAAATTGTGCAGTAAAAAGTTTAAACCCTTTATATTATGTGTTAACATATTTTCACATAATTTCGCTGGTGTAGCAGTATGCAGGGTCTGGGTGATAAAGATGAAAAATCATATCTCTATATTGCTGTACATTGAAGAATAAGCAGAATCTTTACAGGTGAGCTCAATTACATTCTTTCGATGTAAGTTGTACATGTAAAAAGGTTTTAATCCAAGAGATTTTGGAGCATTTCTATTAGGCCATTCATTACTAAACTTTCACAGGATATAAAAGGCAGCTGTCATGTTGAAATGATATCGAAAAATGTAAATCCACAAAATATATATCTTTGTGTTTTTTATGAACTGGGCTAAAAGTTTAATATAACATTTCCAAAATATCATTAAAAGAAAAATGATCTTTCAGTAAGTTGCCCAATAATTAAATAAAAAAATAATATTGCAACATTAATTCATCAGAAGTGCTGTGTCAACAACCAACTTCTTGTTTGTTAATGAAAATAAAAGATTAACCATTATTAATACATAAAAAACATCAATATATTGAGTGTGACCAGTAGCATCTGTATGCTTGTACGACACGTGCAGATGATGGGCAGTTGGACTCTGCCTGTTTGTGCACAAAGAGTGGAGGCAGGGTTTTGCGGAGAGTGTGAGAGAGGAGAGATGCAAACACTGACACAGCTTTACAGAAAGAACAGGTTATGTGTTTTAACACCACCTTAAAACTATATTAATGTGAATGTTTTTTCTTGTCCTATATCTTTTATGAATATACCGTAAAAAGGATAGATATACTGACTCTTAGGGTTTGTTGTGGTTTTCCAGTTATTTGTATGTCCCACTTATTTTTATTTTCCGTGGTAACATTATCACTTAGAGCGTCTCTTATTTTCTTTCCAAGGAGGGAGTGCAATTGGGGGTATTGATTTGCAGTGAAAGTTGCTGTTTTCATGACACCGTGGTGATGCAGCTAGTTTCAAAAATTTATACATGTAGATTTTGGATAAATAGATAAACTGATTATTCCTTGTGAGTCTTGGGCTATGTTGGCCAGTTTTACTGTTGAGTTATATATCACACAATCCCAGTACCTCTCTATCTCTGTTCATGTTCCTTCTCCCACTCTCCCACTCCTCCACTCAGCTCACCCCTCCCGCAGCTCTCTAGTATATTCAGTCTGCAGTGCAGAGTCAGCAAGTTCAGACTCTTTTTTCTGTTTCTTCATATGACAAAAAATAACAACAATATTAAGATAAATTCAACACCAGCTCTTTGCCATTCGGCATGGTTTGATGCATGCATGAATATGATCTATCAAGTTTATATCATCCTGTTGCTGTTTTTACTTGGTCTATCAACATTAAACAAAATTAGTTTCACTTTTTAAGCCAGCATTTTGAGCGGACATTGATGGCAATGATGGATGTGACTTTGGGTGCGTTCAACTTAATACAGCCCTGCACAGCACTGACTTAATGTGGTGCACGTTGGATCTGCATACTGCTTAAAAATTTTGTTTGGCAGTCACCGGCACCGCCCAACAGAACACAGACATTAAAATCTCCCAGGAGCTTAGTGGTTGCAGTTTTTGAAGTTGGGTGCTCCATTTGCTCTCTGTCCACTGCACACTGCACCTTCATTGGTTGGACTCCCAGATGACAAAATATGATAAATGTGTCACGTATGTGAACTTTTATTCTAAGAACAGATCTAACCCTAAACCTAGATCTTCTAGTTATCTCTCCCAAAAGGAATGCCATTAACTTTACCGGTCAAACTTTATTGCTAAAGTTTTTATTTCCAGTAATTAAAAATTACTATTTAGATGTCCTGTCCCCTTCATGGTGATTTAGTTGCTTTTGTAGTTTAGTATTTTTACTTTATTACCAAGCACACAATTCTAAACTGAATAAATAAAATAGAAAAGGACATTAAAAATAAAATACTCTCTAAAAGTGTGGCTTTAGCAGAAACTTACGCTTGTAGAACGTATTCGACAGGATGACAGCATTTTTATCAAGTCAGCCAAAGACAGGCTAAACACAGACACAGCCTTGATTTTTATGCTCTGATGTCTTGAACCAGCCACATGTTTAATTATTAATTGTTTAATTGTTAATCATTCTTCACATTATTGTTTAATTTTTATTCTTTGACAAAATGTGTAATATATTTTATCATAGTTCTAGTTTTTAAGTGTTGTTTTTTAATCAGTTCTTTTTTGTCATGACAAATAGGTCACCAGTGAATAGTTGTTGTCATTTGTTTTCAATAACGAAACGTTATATTCTGTCCATATTGTGCATCAACACCGAATGACATTGAAGATTAATGACTAAATGAGTGAAGATGACTAACCAAATAATACGGTTAGGGTTAAGTGGTTAAGTGAATATATGCAAATCCTAATGGTTTCCTAGTGAGTATACATAATATCACTTGTGTATCATATCACTCTGTAAATCACTGATTCTGGCTAAAACGATCTGCCTAATACCCCTACATGTGGCATGCAATGTTAGATATAGATAAAACATTATAAGCTATCAAAAACAACATTAATTCATGATTAAATAGAGATAGCCCACAGGCGTGTGTGCGTGAGTGAATGTTGGCCATGCGATGGACTGGCGAACTGTCCATGGTGTACCCCGCCTTCGCTCGATGATGTATGGTTGTGTATGGTGCAGCTATGGCCGGTTGCTTATGTCTTATAACATTCAAATTATTCTCATTCACTGTAATTCCTATGAATTATTTTGTGTGCTTAAGCAGACTGCAAGCCTGAATACCAGCAGTCTTAAAAGAAAATACAAATTAAAAAGAAAAACACACCAACTTTCAACTTTTTACATGCATTTGTATTGTACCTTGAGGACGTCTGGGTAAGATCTGATAAAAAACTGACTGTCCTCACTGTAACCGCAACTATAAATGAGCCACACTCTGATGCTGCCCCACTAATGGATATCTAGTATGCCCTCTAGGCCGTCCCATTGAAGAGCTACACAGCAGCTCAGAGGAAGGTGATTTAAAGAGAAACTGAAAACTTGTTAATGGTTTTCTGCTAAATGAGTTACAACATGCAAATATTCATAAGGGTTATGAAACAGAAAGTATTTTTTTTTCTTGTGAAAGCTATTTTACATGTACCATAAAAGTGAATGTTGCACCGGTTCCCCATGGAGCTGAGAAGTGCACATGCCTCAGACAGAAAATCAGTAAACACCTGAATAATTTCTTTCCCAGCGGTGTGTCTCAGCAAACAATTCAGATCAACTAAACCAGCAAATTATTGAAATGACTGCTGCTCTTGTTGCAGACAAGAGGTGACGTTCTGCACATTTAGCACTGAAGTTACTTTGCATACATGCTACTATTCAACCAAACTTCAGTTAATACAGCGTTTCTGGCAGTTTACCATCAATTGTTACTAATTGTGAACTGAGAGGCAGCCTCTTTCATGATCCCTCTGTTTATTGTATTAGGCATTGTCACAGCGGCTCATATAAATACAAAGCATTGTGTTTTATGATGAACACTACTGAATATCACCAGGAGTCAATATACAAGCATACCATTTCCTGCGTAACTTTAACATTATAGAGAATATCAGGATTGTTGTCTCTGTTTACGGTAGAAGTGTTTCTACTGAATTTTATGGCTCACTTCAGTCCAACATCTATAGAGGCCATTTGACGAGCAGTGAGGGAGAGTTTAATTTCACAGCTTTTGTTTTAATGTTAAAACAATAGCAAATATAATCACATATGACTGACCTTTGAAGTTGCAGATGTCTAATACTTGAATAGTCAGTATTATGCTCTTGGTTTATGTAAGCTAAGATCTAATGTGCTAGAAGTTTAGATTCTATGTATGGCATTAGTTCCAACAGTTACATTATTTAAGATTACTGGCAACCAATCGCCATTTAGAGAGTTCCAATACTTACTTTATCTAGAGATTGGAGATGCAATCCAACATCCAGTCACATTTTAGTCAAATCATTATATTTAACCACTGACTTTTGACCCATCCCTTCAGAGCCATGTGACAGGGCCTTTAAAAAGCACTGTACATCCACCAAACCGGTATCTACCAAACATCATGTTTGACTTTTTTGTTTGATTTTGTTTTTGGCTTTGTAAGTAAAATTCTTGCTACCTGCTTACAACTGTGCTTTGCCCTCATTGGAGAAATTTGTTTGAAAATGCTGTACCAAAAATATGAGTCTTTTATGTTTTAGTGTACATTTTAACCGCCAAAACCCCCAAAAAAGGCTATGTGACACCAATGTCACACCAAATCTCGCAAAGAGCAGCTACATGGAATACATCGCATTAAGGGCATCTTTTTTATCTCACTGTTGCTGCGTTAAACTCTGCTTGTTTATTTCCAATGCTACAGACTGCTTTCACACATGTGCAGACTAAGAAATCTGAAAGAGATCCGAATGTAGGTATACATGCGCTGAGATGCTCAATTACTGAGCTAGAATTGAACTCCCTTCATCAGATTTCATAATTGGATTTCTAGGCCTTAATACAATCTGGGAAATCAGAATATGTTATTTAGATGAACACTTATCAGATAGATCAGATACCAGATAACTGCAGAAGTCCAGTTATGATTAAATAATTAAGTGCATGTTAATGTACACTCTGACTGCCTTTCTCAGCCACGTCAACTACCATTGATTTCTGTGGTTTTGTTCTGGGTTGAATAGCAACTTGCTGACTGGCACACTCAGAGAAAATCTCGCTGTAATGTTGGCAGTGGTATGTGTAGCTTAATTAAAAACAATGGTTTGGGATTTTTGGATGATGCATTATGTGACATGGTGCATGTAATGAGTGGTAGCCTTAAGGGCCCATATTTGTGTCTACACTTGAATTCCCATAACTGCAGTAGTATGTTCTGAATAATGTGCTTAATGGCTGAATAATAATTCACTCATTATAGACTCAATATATGCTTTTTTTTTTGTTTTTATCCCTGCTAGCAAAAAACAGCAAAGCCAGCATGTGTGGTGTGTTGGTTGCCGGTCTGCTGGACAGCAGCAATGGAATTTATAATGCTGGCCACCAGCAAAAATGTATAGCCAAATAATAGGTTTAGATGTCTCGGCTTGCTATGTTGCTCCTCCTCTTTCTCTGTCTTAGTTTGCCCTCCTGTCATTACCATGTGCTTCTGTTTGTTTTGATTCTTAGCTCCTCCTTGTCTATGCCCTTTTGTCATGCCTCTTACATGTTCCTGTGGCTCCTTCCCTTCCCAGGTGTTCCTTATCTGTCCTTGTCCTCGTCTGTCTTTCTGTTTGTTCCTGCAGGACAGCCTGGTCTGGCATTAGTGCTTTGTGAATTTGTAGAGTGTGATTGTGACAATTATTGTTAACATGTTCCTGTATATATGTATGGACTCTCCTGCTCTCACCATCTCTGCCTGCACTCTGGCTCCTGGCAATCTTAATCTTAACTTTAAGAAACATTTGCATATGTATCACACCTGCTTCTTCGTCACATCAGGGTTCAAGTTGTCAAGTAAATATGTACAAATAATTATGGTGGCATCCTAGAGAGTATATTCAGTATATTTGTGAATAACATACTTTACTCTGCTATCACAAAGGTACTAATTAATCTGATTATGTATACCATCTTTTAATAATTAACAATGGCCACCTCAATGCCTGGTCATCTTTGTGCTTCATTCTCACTCACTGTATCTACTTTTCTCCTTTTACAGGACTTTTTTCAAAGGGTTATGACTTTGAAGCTGTCAGCGCAGAAGGTGGCTTTTAAAATACAAAAAGGTTCTGTCAAATTTCATTGAACCAGCAATGCGGTTACAAAGTGGATAAATGGTAGCTTGGTTTCTTTGCTGTCTGGGACATGTCGGTGGCTAGACTCTTGCTTGGCCAGGCAGTGGCCACTGGAGCGTGGCTTGGGCTGCACTCCAAGTTCAGGGGTTTCTGTCTCTCTAGAAAAGTAACGCGTTCTGCTCGAAACTGCTGCTTCTGCTGTTCAATAATAGAGCTGCCGTTCACTCAGTCATTCACAGCCTTCTTATCGGGGTCTGTGAGTGTCAAATAAACAAAAGTTTGAAACAGAGTAAAACTTTGTCTACTTTAAAGGAAATGCTCACCAGTAATTTCAAAATTGACGTATCAAAAGTATCCTGGGGCCTCATTTAACAAAGTGTGTATAGAACATCTACTGATCTGTGAGTTACAACCACATTGTAAGGGGTTTGTCTTGCTTTGTCTGTCTGTTTGTCTGGGTTATATATGGTTCTATGTCAATGCCATGTGGTTTGTGCTTATGTTGTGTCTTGTGTTCCTTGTCTCCGCCTTCCTGTTTCCTTCCCTCACCTGTTTCGTGTTTGTGCTCTCTCGTTTTAGCCACCTGTCTGTCATCAACTCACCCTTCAAAATCCACCCTTAGTGTATGGAAAAAAAAACTGTGGACTCTCTCTGGTTCTAAGCTCAAGGTCAGTCAACCCTAAGCTGTCTCTGCACTACATTGTGATCTGGTGAAGAGTTAACTTAACGTAACACCAACGGGAGGTTTGTCCAGCCTAAATTCTCTCTGTGCCACTCGTTGGCCCACAGCGAGCCTGCCTGGAAAAGGCTGGGCTGTTTTAAACTGTTCTTTAATGTTACCTTTGGAAAAAGGACTGGATTTCTATCCTGAAGAAAACGTTACGTCAGAGGGGACTGCTCCATTCACTGCTCAGACGGAAACCAAAGTCTGGAAAAGCCAGCTCTAGTCTAAGCCACCATCTTCGGCTGCTTCACATCTATTCTAACCCAATAAGCTGCCCTGGCTTCTATGTTATTTCTGCATTCTCTATTCAATAAACAAGCCTACTCATGGATATCACATTTGCATCAGAGTGTCCTGATTCGTTACACACATTTACATGAAGTAACATTTTCAAAATGCCATATATGGAAAAACAGCTTCTCCTTAAAAGTCACCAGTAGTCTGATATACTGCTTGTTTCAAACAGCATGAGGCATGCGAAAAGTCAAACTGAAAAAAGTCAACTACAAACTCAATTGCAACAATGTTGGGACTATAGGTTATAAAAATAAAGACAGAAAACAATGATTTATAAATCTTTTCCTAGCTGTTGAACAAAAACAATTAGTTATTAATTTCTACAATTTCTGGTCTTTATAACAAACATCTGTTAGTGCCTGCCATGTTTCAGTTAACAAGATTTCTAAAAAATCCAGAATATTTGCCAATGCTCGTTAGACTGGGGGATGTTCCAAAAATATATCTGAAAAGTTATTAAGAAGAGATTCAACACAATTGCTATTCTATCTTTCTGCCATTCAACTAAAATGATACCAAGACTAAGGTGTAGAATATTTTGGGAGACCAGAAAGAACTCAAGGGCAACTTTTAAGGATCTCTTACACTGACCAATGTCAGTGTTAATAAACAAGAACAGTATGTATGGAATTATAGCATGAAGATAGGCCAATACATTAGAGCATTAACAATGTCTTTACAAATTCTCCTAAAAACATTTAGATGAGCTGCAAAACAACAGAAATAATGTGGATAAATAAGGCAAAAATAAATCTTTATGGCTTAAATGAAAATGTTATGTCTGGCAAAACCAAACACTGCATTGCAGCACCATATCCCAACTTTAAAACACAGCAGTGATAGCATCACGGTTTTGCTGCTATAGCACATAGACATCTTGCCATTATCTGATGGAACTATGAATTAAACTGAATCAAGAAATTCTACAGGGAAATGTTGGGGGCATCCATCCATGAATTAAACCTCCAAAGAAGATAGGTCCTGCAGAAAGACAGCATCCTTAAAAACACTAAGAAGGATACAAAGAATGGTTGTTGGATTTAGGAATGGCTTAAAGTCTAGACCTTAATCCAAAATGAACGCTAAGGCAGAAGCTAAAGGTGGGGCATTCCTGCAAGAAAGTCCAACGATATAACGCAGGTGAAGCAGTTCTATAGGGAGGAACGGGCCAAGATTTCTCCAAATCAATGGGCCAAGTCAATGTGCAGTGCTGATCAAGAGGTACAGGATCCATTTAGTAGAAGTTATTGCTTAGAGGAGTCACAGCAGTTACTGACAGCAGAGGTTCACATACTTTGACAGACAAAGACATTAAACATTAGATTACTTAGTTTAATAAATAAATGAAAAATGATGTACTTGTTTGTGTTGTTTCTATAATCAGGTTCACTTTATCTATTGGTATGAATTAAATAAAGATCTATCCATGTTATAGGTCACATAATAAACAAGATAAATCACATTCTATTTATAGAATCGTGTGTATGCTTAGTTTATGTATAAAACTGTGCACGCATGGTTAATGAATACAACATCTGAGCTGCGCATTCTAATTCATATATAAAGAACAGTGGTTTTGAGTGTATTTATGCCCTGTTTATTGCTATTACATGACAAATGAATCATAAGTGGTGCAACTTCAGAGGCAAAAGCTCTGTAATGAATGAGCTTCCATCCCTCTAATTACATACACGTTAATGAAAACATGTTTCTGACATTTGGAGAAGCTAATAGACCTTTTATTTAGTGTTTATTGGTAATGGATATGATGCCCTTTCAACATGAATGCGACTAAATATAGAACAATAATATCTTTCTATGCTTTTCAGTTGAAGAAATATGCACGTGAGGGTAATGGAGCAATGTATAATTGCAGGTTTGTCATTATATAAAAACATCAAATATGCTCTAAAACCATGTTTACACATTTTGCTTTAAAGATTGAGAATTTAACTGTTTTTATTTCAAGTGACTTCAAAACAGAAAAGATGAAAGATGAAAAGCTGTTGCTTAGCAACATGATTAAAAACAATGACAAGTACAAATGGGTGTAATTTTCATGTTTAAGTGTTTATTGTTGCACTCAGTGATTCATCACTAGTCCTTATGTTGGGCTGGAACCAAACTTAGTGCAGTTACATTGGAGATGAAAATAGACTGCTGGTAGTCGAGCGAGAGAGTGTACAGGGCCTTCTTCAACTTTCATCCAGTTATATAATGTAGTTATTTATTTCAAATGATTTCAGTTGTGAAAATTTACACATGGCTCATGGAAATCACAACTGTTACCACATGTTGCATAAATCTAGGAAAATACTTTATTATTAAATAATAGAAAAGGTCCCTCTACTAGTAGCTTGCCATTTGGTTGGTATTTCTCAGAGGAACAGTGAGCTATAGTACAATAGTACAATGCAAAAGCAAGAGACCAGTCTTCATTTATTTCATTCTCAGTCAAAACAGATATTAAATGTGAGTAATTCATTGAATACATTTAATAGATTTATATATATATAAATATATATTTTTTTCTCTTTTCTTTTTTGCACAGTAATCTTTTGCACAGAATAATTTATTAAAATCTGTTCTGGAAACTATGTTGTTATTTTCTATCCTCTTCCTTATCCAGGTGGATTATCTTATATCTCCTCAAAAAAAATAAGTCATTCATACTTCATGGCTGTTTACCTGGGAATTAAATGAAAGATGGATGGTACCATTCATTATGACATCACTCAGGAATTTCAACTTTCTGGATTGTCTTAACTTTTATAGGACTGAAAATCCATAAGGCACAATATGGCACCTTGTAAAAAGGTTTGTAAAAAATTTGTATTTTTCTGTTTACTTGTTTGATTATTTGTAAAATAAGCAACTCAGTTTATGCATATATTAACATTATAGGATGTGTACACAGTTTTATACATGTCTAAACAGATAGAATTCCTTTTAAAGTCCAACATATTATCAGGTAGGGTCTCTGAGCTATGCTTGATGCTTTTGCATGATGATCAGTAGGGATAGTGAGTGTGGGAGTTAAAACATGATTTATTAATAAAAGTATTTTTCCGATAATGGAATGAACTTGAGCATAGTGATGCTATCAAAATTCAGGCAATCAAAGCCACACTCTGTGAGTTTGTATAGTGTACTGCTTCAATTACACAATAGTAGCATTTATACAGTATCTTACAAAAGTGAGTACATCCCTCACATTTTTGTAAATATTGTGTTATATCTTTTAATGGGACGACACTTTGATAGAATGTAAAGTAGTCAGTGTACAGCTTATATAACAGCATAAAGTTTCTGTGCACTCAAAATAACTTAACACACAGCCATTAATGTCTAAACCCCTGGCAACAAAAGTGAATACAAGTGAAAATTGCTCAAAGTGTCAGTATTTTGTGTGTTTACCATTATTTTCCAACACTGCCTTAACTCTCTTGGGTATGGAGTTCACTAGAGCTTTACAGGTTGCCACTGGAATCCTCTTCCCCTCCTCCATGATGACATCACGGACCTGGAGGATGCCCCAAAGATGCTTAATAGGGTTTAGGTCTGGAGACATGCTTGGCCAGTCCAGCAGCTTTACCCTCAGTTTCTTTAGCAAGGCAGCGGTCGTCTTGGAGGTGTTTTGGGGTCATTATCATGTTGGAATACTGCCCTGCGGCCCAGTCTCCAAAGGGAGGGGATCATGCTCTGCTTCAGTATGTCACAGTACATCTTGGCATTTATGGTACCATGACACTCCCACCACCTATGCTTGATTGTAGGCAAGACACACTTGTCTTTGTACTCCTCACCTGGTTGCCGCCACACACGCTTGACACCATCTGAATCAAATAAGTTTATCTTGGTCTTATCAGACCACAGGACATGGTTCCAGTAATCCATGTTCTTAGTCTGCTTGTCTTCAGAAAATTGTTTGCAGGCTTTCTTGTGCATCATCTTCAGAAGAGGCTCCCTTCTGGGAGGGCAGTCATGCAGACCAATTTGATACAGTGTGCAGCATATGGTCTGAGCACTACCCCTTTAACCTCTGTAACAATGCTGGCAGCACTCATACGTCTATTTTCAAAAGCCAACCTCTGGATATGACGCTGAGCACGTGCACTCAACGTCTTTGGTCAACCATGGTGAAGCCTGTTCTGAGTGCAACCTGTCCTGTTAAACCGCTGTATGGTCTTGGCCACCATGCTGCAGCTCTGTTGCCACTCTTCTTATAGTCTAGGCCATCTTTATGTAGAGCAACAGTTCTTTTTTTCAGATCTTTAGAGAGTTTGTTGCCAAGAGGGGCCATGTTTAACCTCCAGTAACTAGTATGAAAGAGTGTGAGAGCAAAACACACCTGCCCCCCATACACACCTGAGACCTAGTAACACTAACGAGTCACTGGAAGAAAAATGGCTAATTGGGCACTTTTGTTGCCAGTGGCTTAGACATTAATGACTGTGTGTTGAGTTATTTTGAGGGCACAGCAACTTTACACTGTTATATAAGCTGTACACTCACTACTTTACATTCTATTAAAGTGTCACATCTTCAGTGCTATAATACAATATTTACAAAAAATGTGAGGGGTGTACTTTTGTAAGATACTGTAGTTGACTGTGGCAGATCTGGCAGGGCAGAAATTTCACAAATTGAAGGTTCCATGCCAGTTACGTAATTTAGTAAAACATATTCTACTGCCGTATTATTTGGCACAGAAATTACAAGGCTGATATACTGAACAAGTATATGAAAGACTTTACTTCTGCAGTTGTGTAAGCTGCATGACTAAACCATCACACACTTGCCTCAAACCATATCTAATTGTAAAAGAGGAATTCCACTGACTTTTGAAAATGTCCCCATAAACAAGTAGTTAAGTTACAAAGTAATTTAGAGTGGTTTCATGCGAAATGATCTCACATTTCCACACAATGTAAGCAACAGCTGTTGTTTAATTTATGTCAAAAGCTAAAAACTGAAAAAAATATACATATGGTTTCATATATATATATATATATGATATATATATATATATATATATATATATATATATATATATATATATAGGGTTTTAGTGACAATATGTTGCCTGACACCAGAAACATTACTTTGCAATAATCTTTCAGCCTAAAATGTATTTTTAAAACATGCAGGGCAGAGAGGTTGGCTGGGCGTTATAAATATATGCACCTTTTAGTTTTTCAGATACAGCACTAGTTGGTTCACTGGTCTTTTGGAACCCTGGTACCCATCAACACCACTGTAAAGATATTCACATCTGTATGTTTCTCTACAAAAAACCATTTCATGTCAACCGATTCTAAAATATATCTCAATGAATGAATTACACTTAAATTCTGAAAAACAGAATTTGCATGCATTTAATATTCCAATCATAATTGGATTTCTGCGATTATCTAATTATTCAAATGATCATGTAAACAGATTTCTACACTTATTACACTATATACACTGATTTTTTTAGAATGAATTAAGGCCAATAAATTTGATTCAGATAGCTGTATTTCAGTAATTGGATTTCTAGTGAACATAAAACCCCTAATCTGATTTCTTTCAGTTATTTTAGTCTGCGCATGTGCAAAAACAGGCCACAGTAGCAGAAATAAGCAAACAGCGATTAATACAGCAACCAAGAGACACTTTTGGAGTGATGCTTAAACCAACTACATGTTCTAAATGATGTATGTGCATAATTTCATAACTGACTTGTAAACCTATTAATCAGATTACTGACTACAGCATGACATTTGGGTTTTAAATTCTGTTTACATTACACATCATCTGTGAGTTTATTGGCCAGAAATCCATTTTCTGCTTGACTCATGTAGGCCATGAGTGCTGTCAGTAGATTACTGACAATCTGCAGTTAATTGCTTGTAAACACATTCTGTGTAATTCCAAATTTTAAATTAAGGGTGATTTATTTGGTTCTTATTACAATAGTTTTGAGAGGTTTGGCATAAAATTTCTGGCAGATGTGGCAAAACAGTATCCAAAATAAAGATTCATGTACCACATGTAGGTTTACTGGTCATTGCATAGAAAGTCAGCTGCTCTGCGAGCACATCAAACTATGTTTTGTTTATGTCTGAATTATTCAGAAAATCCCCTGAATGTAACCTCAAATAGTTTCACATAACTTAAAATAAACTTTAGAGTAACTTTGGATGCAAAATGTTTTGGCTGATTGATTACATTTTGAGTTAGCCTTAAAACATATAAAAAACCCAGAGCCTATGTGATGTATTTTTTGTTTAGTGTTTGGAGTTGTATGTACCAGAAACAGTTGTTGTTGATGGACAGCCTTGCTGTCTATCATAGTCCTGTGTCAGCAACAAAACTTTGAAATAGCTAGCCAACCGGTAAACACAGCCACACAGAACTTTGAGTTTCTATTGAATCACAGACGCAATAATCCCTGTGCCTCTACAATGTGTTTGATGTAAATGACACCCTGGATTTTTTTTTGTTACTGAGCCCTCAAGACTGGTTCATGTATATGAACTCTGCTCTGATTGGCTGCCCTGTATTGTGCCTTATTCAATAAGCAGTCACAGTCACTGATTTCAGTTGGATTTGGTCTTTCAACTTCCAAGGAAAAAGCCCAGTAACGCACCTCCATCTCTCTAATTAAGTGCATTTTTATTGAAAACATGTTTGTGACATTTGGTGAAACTGATAAACCTTTCATCCCATTTTTCGTGGTAATTTTAGTAAGTCCACTAAATGCGACCAAATATAGAACAAAAATAAAACCTTTCTATGCTTTTCTGTGGAATATTTATGAGGGTAATAGGGGAAATGTACAAAGCAACATCATTAGAAACAATGACAAGTACAAATGGACATAATTGAAGTGTTTAAGTGTTTTTCGTTGCACTCAGTGATTCATTACTAGTCCCTATGTTGGGCTGGAATCAAACTTAGTGCAGTTACAGAGGAGATTCAAAAACAGACTGCAGGTGGTTGAGCTAGAGAGTGCACTGGATGTCTCATGTTTCATTAGACTGCAGTACCTCACTTTTCGGAAGAACTGAATTGAGGTTTTTCAGAGAAATCTATTCAGTTATCGAAATTTTCTGCTTCTTGCGATTCAAGTAATCCCCAACATATACAGTGACACTAAGGATTCAGGAATGAGTAGTCCATTGTACTTATAACATTAGCAACGTCTATGCTTAATCTGCTCATTTTATTTTCTGTGGTTTTTTTTCTTCTACTTTAATGAGAAGGGTCCAGTATCCTAATTGGCTAGGGAATGTGGCAAAAAAGAGATTGGTGAGAGAAATAGCATGGCACTATACAACAATAGTGCAGATGGTGCAAGAGTCAGTACAGCTGTGAACCCAGCAGGAGCTAACCATACAACAATGGTAGAGATGCCTGAGAGCTGTACTCAGTGCAGTTATCAAGGGTCGGCCAGCATTGTGATTCAGCTGTGCCCGGTCCTGAAAGGAAATGTATTAGTTGCTCGTGGACCTACCAGCAGAGCACCAGAGTGCCATTGACCATGGTCCTCCAGGACAGATGGAGGCAATACCCAAAGTTAAAGAGGGCAGTGCAGGAGGACTTAGAGTATTACCGTAACATGCGTGACTAAAGGAGCTGAGGTGACACCATGGAGTGTCAGTAAACTGCAGGTGTCAGTAAGATGAATAGCTTTGTCAGTCTGGTATGGTACTGGTGGGCTCCTGCACAGTAACCCTAAGGCCATGTCTAGCCACCTGTGCACTGCAGATTAATGCCAGTACTTTGCCTGCCTTTAGGAAAAAGTGAAGACTGTTGACAGAAGTGCCACTGCAGCTTCTGCACTGCAAAAGGCACACTTGATGCCCTAAGTCCCAAAGAGTTCCGCTGTGCCCAGAAGGAAAATGCCGAACTCTCCTGGGCACTAGGCTCCAGGCGGTGTGAAATCTGGAAGGGACAGATGTGATGCAACAAGAGCATTCCACTAAGGCACTTTGTGTTGGCTGGGAATGTCAACAGATGCAGATGGACTGCTGTACCATGTGTGGGAGGAACAAGGGCCCGGGAAGCATGTGTGGCAGTTGCTGGTGGCATGCAATTTGCTGACAATTGTGTTAAATTTTTAGCAAATGAGTGGCTGGTATGGGACACTTTAATCTGCTCCAGCATGAATGTGGAGTTGCACATGCATTACTGCAATCTGTGTACGGCAAAGATGAAACCACCATAGCTGAGCCCTGAGACGTGGCTCTGTGGACATTGCCATTTGCTCTGTGCTACACAGGTGTCTTTTTGGGTGTGGTAGACAAAGTTTGTCCACACACTCTATCCCCCTTAAAAGAGACAGCAGTTTTTCGGTGGAAATATCATTACATGTAATCAAAATTCAGAACACCTTTTACATGAGGGCAAAGATCACAACATTTCTATGAAACAAAGAAAAGAAGAATTTTGTCTTTTCAATTATATAATGTGCTAAATTGTGCATTATATAACAGCCTTTACTCTTCTGAAAAGCCTTTTCACAAGACATTGGAGTGTATCTGTGAAAATTTGTGCCCAGCTAGTCAAAAGAGCATATGTGAGGTCAAACAGCAATGTTGAATGGTAAGTGGTACCTCATAATCAATGTTCAAGTTCATGCCTATGGTGCTCAATGGGGCTGTTTAGGCATCTGCCAAACCCAGATTCATCAAACTGCCAAATAGTGAAACGCGATTCATCACTCTAGAAAGCACACTCCAGAATCCAGCAGCATGCTGTACACCACTTCAGCTGATGCTTGGCAATATACATAGTGATCTTAGGCTTGATTGTAGGTCTTGTGAGTTTGTTGCTTCAGAAAATGTTTAGAAAGTTTGTAGTGAGCGATGCAGTGGAGTAAAGGTGATTCCTATATTCTTCAGCAATTAGTAGCCACATGGTGTACAGTTTGCATGGTGTACTGCTTTTATTTAACAATATAGCAATATACTTGACTGGGTGGATCTAACAGGGCAGAAAGTTTACAAACTGACTTGTGGCAATTGTGGAATCCTATGATAGTGCAGTACACTGATCTCGTCACTGATCCTGTATGAAATAAACTTAAAAGTTCTCTTATATGAAATGAACTAAAGCTGCAGTGACGGAAGGTTATAGGTTCCAGTGTACCTTTTTTGATCACTACCACAGCAGCCTTGCCAGTGGTATTCAGCAGGTTGTAACAACTTGTATTAAAGCTTAAGAGCCATCTAAACCCCAATACTGAATAACTGAAATTTCCAAGCACAAACAAACAGTTTTCCCCAAAAATGTGAACAATCACTCAAGACTTGTTTGGTGTCTGAACACCAAGCAGTGGATTCATTGAATAGATAATAAAATATTATATATATATTATATATATATATATATATATATATATATATATATATATATATATATATATATATATATATATATATGTTATATTTGTGCTGCAGACATCACAACCGTTTTGTATCACCACCTTCATTAAGATATGAGTTGCTCTACAGGTTTCTCTACAATTAATCATATTCAAACTACCTTTACTTTGTTTATGTCTCATCAGAAAAAGGGGTAGTTGTGGGCTGGAGCTTAGAGAACCAGCATTTTGACTAGAAGGTTGCTGGTTCGATCCCACCAACTGACAGGACACAACTGAAGTGCCCTTAAGCAAGGCACTTAACCCCTGACTACTCCCCAGGTCCTGTGGTAGGACTGTCCACTGCTCTGGGCAAGTGTGCTTACTGCCCCCTAGTGTGTGTGTACATGTAAGTGTTTCATGGCACGGATGGGTTAAATGCAGAGATCTTTTAGGTTCATTTTAGATAGCAAATGAGCTGCTCTACATGTTTTTCTATTACCTGTAGATTTCCCTTATGCAAGCTCAAATACTTTGACATACTGTTATTAATTAACAGTTTAACTTCAGACAAAACATGAACACCACATTGTTCTTGCATTTATTGTATTTGCATTTTATTTGAAGTATACTGTTGTGGATTTGTGCACTAGACACAGTTGTAATTCATATTTACATGCTAATTGTCCAACTTCTCTTTGTCTCTTAGATTTAATGAAGCTTTTTTCTTACTGTACCTGATATGTTAATTACATCTGCTCTGATTATCTGCTCTGTATTGTGTCTTATTCAAGAAGCAGACCAGCTTGAAAATAAATGGGTTTTATTTGGATTTGGCAGGGTAAATATAGCTATTATGTGTGGACAGAATTTGGGCTAGTTTGACATTATTTTAGAGGATCTTATAGTTAAATATATACAGCGAATAAACTGCATTGCTCAGTAATGCAGCTGAAGTTTGAATAGGCCTAACATCTTCCCACATCCATTTAAGTTTGACTGACATATGATTTAGTTTCTCCTGCTGAAAGGAGGCCATTGCTCCGCCTATCTGTATTGTTCACAAACAACATCAGCAGTTAATGCTCCCAGTTTATTATTGATGTAATGGATGTGCTTTCAAGCAACACAGCATGGATTATCCAGTTCACTCTGCATTAGTGACTGAAGTAGTGTAGCAGAGTTCTGCTATACACTCCTGTGCAAAAAACAAATGTACCAAACAAAAAATGGCAAATAATTAAGCTTTAATTGTATTAAAAACAAATTATTAGTAGAGTAACAATAACTGATTAAGTAAATTAGCAACCAGAGCAAAACCATCAGAACTAAGAAGAGGTTTGGTCTTAACATTGGTAGGGACACAACAACTGACCCTCTCATCTCCAAACACAAGGGGCTATAATACCTTAACAACAAAATAGGTCGACTTTGATTTCATTATATCATTGACATTGGTCAATTATACTTAATCCATTAGGGTATATATTTAATCTGAGGTATAAATTTAAGACCTGACCTGCTGCCATGAAGGTGTTGCTAGTTTCTTAACCTCCCCTATAGTACCTTTACTTGATTACTTTGATGATATTTGTAATAAAATGGTGCAAATGGTGCATAAGATACATACCGGAAGGTTGCCAGTTCGATCCCATGAACCGACAGTACACGACTGAAGTGCCCTTGAGCAAGGCACCTAACCCCTGACTGCTCCCTGGGTGCTGTGGAAAGGGCTGCCCACTGCTCCGGGGAATTGTGCTCACAGCCCCCTAGTGTGTGTATAGATTCACTGCACGGATAGGTTAAATGTGGAGGTTAAATTCTGCTGTGTGCAAACACAAATGGCAAATAGTTCTAAATCTAGATAATGAAGAATATTTTAACTCTTCATTTCATCAAGCATGTAATTGGTTTTAGCATCACTCCAAAAATGTTTTGTTGCCATCACATGTTTCTGGTACCACGGTCCGTTCTCACACATGCTGGGACCGAGAAAACTGAAAGAAACCAGAGTATGCGTACACATGCTTGAAGAAAAACAATTTCTGAGCTAAATCCAACTCTCGCAAATTGGATTTCAACAGCTTTCTGATTACTGACGTGGTCATGTGAAAGGCATACTTATCTTCCGATCTAAGAAATCAGAAAATGCACTTAATTTGAGTTTCTGTCCTGGCAAGTTATGAAAATAAGAAAGACAAACATATTTTAATTATTTTGTTGAGATTTGTTTATAGTTTTTTTTTGTATCCAGGGTTTTCGTACATAACAGCTTTTTGGTTCTTTCTATCAGTGTTATAATAAAAACATCTAAACATGCCATCTAGTGAATACTTTTTTATTAAAAGTCAAGACTTCAGCATAACATAATATGAGAAACTTATCATTAATGTCATGTTGATTAAATGTAATTTTGTATTTTGGTTAAAATGACCGTAGTTTTGAAGTTCACAGTCCCCAAAAGCACATAATTTCCTCCCTGTTCCTCAGTCCAATATCAGTTTTATTACAGTTACAAGGGGTTCCAACCTTCAAACACTCCTTATAACATCAGTGTGCATGGGTGTAGCTAAACTGCTGTAGGTGGTGAAGTTCAGGTGGATATGAGTAAATGTTGAACAGATGTTCATGACTTCACAATTAGAATACATTCACATGGGTAGTTTTTGGAGTTATACATATATTTTGCAACTTTAATGATGCTTATACATCAAACTTTTTTATAATATGGCCATTAGATTACTATCAACTTAAATCTAAATGATCAATTCAACATACTGTCCAAATATATTATACATAAAATTTAATTGAAGCTGTTTCCCCAAAACGTCCCCATCAGTAGGCCTGTGTATCAACGGTGTGATTGCTCAGGACAGGTGCTTGGCCAGAGTTGGAATCGTATCATATTTTCTGCACTGTTAAGATTTCATAACCTCCAGTAATTCATGTCCTTCAGAAACTGGCGCTTCATATGCCGCTCGGCCCAGATGCCTGTTGGAAAAATTCATCATAGGGGCTCGGCTCTGACATGAATGTTGGGGCTATAATGAAGGCACTTGATCAAGTCTCTGAGGGGGTGGAAATGGGTTCAGCTGACAGCTCTTCATGTTTTCATCATAATCATCAGCGCAGCCTCATCCACAGCACAAGGCATAGATGCACGGAATACGCACTGATGCAACCGCTCAGCAACAGAAACCATATTGAGATGTTGTGAGATCATTGTCTGAGTTGTTTCGTGGGTTTATTTATTCATTTTCTCTAAGTGCTGAGGAAAATGTGAGCACCCGGAGTGTATAATAGTCTCTAATGAAACGGTGCAGTAAAATCAGCAAAGCAATGCACTGCACCACAGGGCCAAATGTGGGACTGTTAAAAGGTTTTGAATGTTTTCCCCATTCACAGTGTTCTAGAATGTCCCTCCAGTTCACACTTTTTTAGAATGTTCTTCCCATTCACAAAGTGTGCTAACGCTTTGTCCATTCACAGTGTTCTAATGTTTTCCCCACATATGCTTCTCTAGAATGTTCTACCCATTCACAATGTTCTAATGTTCTTCCCATTCACAATGTTCTAATATTTTCCCCATTCACAATGTTCTAATGTTCTCCCCATTATCAGTGCTCAAATGGTCTCTCCATTCACAATGTTCTAATGTTCTTCCCATTCACAATGTTCTAATATTTTCCCCATTCACAATGTTCTAATGTTCTCCCCATTATCAGTGCTCAAATGGTCTCTCCATTCACAATGTTCTAATGTTCTACCCATTCACAGTGTTCAAATGGTCTCTCCATTCACAATATTCTAATGTTCTCCCCATTCACAGTGTTCAAATGGTCTCTCCATTCACAATGTTCTAATGTTCTACCCATTCACAATGTTCTAATGTTCTCCCCATTCACAGTGTTCCAATGGTCTCTCCATTCACAATGTTCTAATGTTTTCCCCATTCACAGTGTTCAAATGGTCTCTCCATTCACAATGTTCTAATGTTCTACCCATTCACAATGTTCTAATGTTTTCCCCATTCACAGTGCTCAAATGGTCTCTCAATTCACAATGTTCTAATGTTCTACCCACTCACAATGTTCTAATGTTTTCCCCATTCACAGTGTTCAAATGGTCTCTCCATTCACAATGTTCTAATGTTCTACCCATTCACAATGTTCTAATGTTCTACCCATTCACAGTGATCTAATAGTCTCTCCACACACATAATGCTCTAAAGTTCTCCCCAGTCACAGTGTTCTAATGTTCTCCCCATTCACAGTGTTCTGATGTTCTCCACATTCACAGTGTTCTAATGTTCTCCCCATTCACAATGTTCTAATGTTCTACCGATTCACAGTGATCTAATAGTCTCTCCACACACATAATGCTCTAAAGTTCTCCCCATTCACAGTGTTCTAATGTTCTCCCCATTCACAGTGTTCTAATGTTCTCCACATTCACAGTGTTCTAATGTTCTCCCCATTTAAGGCTCATTTATACTCCCTGTATGTGCAAAAATATCTGTGTGCGTTTGAACCGATATGACCGTCACTGCTACATACTTCTGTGTCAGCTCCGTTGACATGGTTGCTGAACAACATGTCCAGTAGAGGGCAGTACAGGGTAAATCAAACATGGCGGCGGTGGAGGAGCTTGTAGTTCTGTATTTACTTCAAAAACAACAACAACAAAAACAACATCATGGTTAAAATGTAACTTTGCCGCTTTGCAGAGACAAACCGCCATTTCTTCTTCACTGTGTCCCCACAGTCTGTAGTGGTATTGCTCCGTCCCGTCTGTATCCGTAAGCTTTCCAAAAACGAGCAGACAAAAAGCTCCATGCGTATCCGTATTTACCGTTGAGTATAAATGAGCCTTTACAGTGTTCTAATGTTCTCTCCACGCATGTTTCTCTAGAATGTTTGTAGTATTTGCAGAATGTTTGCAGTGTTCCTACACTACAATTTTCTCCAAGGGTCATACTGTTCTATAATATTCTCTTCAATGCACTCTGCTTTAAAATGTTCTCCACTACTCACAGTTTTACAATATACACACACGGTTCTGGATTTTTTCCCCATTCCTGCTGTTCAAGAGAGATCTCCTGCATTTCTAATGTTCTAAGAGGTTCTGGTTCATTTACACTGCACTCCACCATTTCCACATTTGTAGAATATTTTCCCCTTCAAGCACTTCTAGAATGTTATCCTTCATTCCACTCACTCTGCTATAAAATGTTCTCTACCATTTAAACTGTTTTAGAAAGTTCTCATACTCACCATTTATGCTTTTCTGGAATGTTCTCTAAATCCCTGCTCTTCGAGAATATTCTCCTGCATTTACATAGTCCTATAATGTAAAAGTGTTTGTCTTTTATTTGCACAGTTCTAAAATGTTTCTTTCCTTTTACACTGTTCTAGAATATGCCCTTTAGTTACATTGTTCTAGAAAGTTCCCTGCTTTTCCTCAATCATTTCCCACATTCATACTGTTCTAGAATGTTCTTTCATTCACAGTTGTGGAATGTTCTTTTCCATCATTTCCACTGTTTAATTATGTTCTCACGTTCCCAATACACACTGTTCTAGAATGTTCTCTTCATTTCTTGCTGCTTGAGAATTTTCTCCAGCATTTACAATGAATTATACTGTTCTTCTCTTCATGCTCATCTCAAATGTTGTCCTTTATTTTTACTTTCTAAAATGTTTATTTCCTTTTGCACTGTCCTAGAGTGATACCCTTCATTTATGTTGTTCTAGAATATTCATTCACATTCCCACTTTTCTTCAGTCTTCTCCCACATTCAAAACATTCTAGAAATTTCACAGTTCTAGGATGTTCTCTATAATGTTCTGCACCATTTACGTTATTGTACAATGTTCTCACGCTTTCCATATCCACAGCATGAACTGAATTCTGGAAAGATCTCTCATTCCTGCTTTTTGAGTATGTTCTTTTGCATTTGCATTGTTCTAGAAAATTCTTCCTTTCATGCTGTTCTTGAATGTTTTCCTTCATTTACACTATTCTAGTATGCACACTCTCATCTCTGCTTTTCTTTAATCTTCTCCCATGTTCATACTGTTCTAGAATATACTCCCTATTCATGCCTTACAAAATGTCCTGTTTTACTGTTCTAGAATGTTCTAGAATATTCGCACCATTCCAAAACACTGAAATATGCATTTGAAGAAAAAGCCTTTTGAACAGAGACAGATCACTCGGCTCTTGAAGAGCAAGACCTTGAAATATTTATTTTCTTCCTCACTTTAGCAGGTACTGTAGGGACGAAGCTAGTTTTCAAACTCAGAAACACATCTGTCACATGATCAATGTAAACAACAATAACAAATCACCTGTTTTTTGAACTCCCTCATTCATCCTGCCTTATCAGTCATATCCCCAAGCAATGGAGATGAATTTTTGAAGGAACTTCATGATTGATCTTAAAGCCTCAAGTTTACCCTTCACAAACAGTCTCTATTCACTAGGAGCTCAATTCAGGGGAAAAAAATATATGACGCCTGAAATCTTCAAACGTGGAGCCTCATAGAAATGATCACACAAGAATAGCTGCCAAACATTTCGAGCATATAGACTCTAAGATCTCATTCGATAGGTGTAAAAATAGTCAGAAGACGAAGTGGAGAAGAATGAATTCGAGGTAATTTCAGCACAAGTTTGAATTGAACTCCAGATGGATGACTCCTCCAGCCTTGGACTGAGGGATGACAATTACCTATGAATTTGTTATCATGTACAATAACTAATTGAGAGAAGGTTTATGGAATAGATGTGATAAAAAAAAATGTTTATGTATTCCAGCTTCACATCCATCACGGTTAGATTAATTTCCTTACGGGCGCAACCTGCTGCTGAGGTCATCAAACCAATAGTCATGGGCCAAGGCCGAGGCATTTTACAAGCTATAACAATTTGTGTAAACAAACAAACCATGATCAGTATTGGATGCAAAACATGCTAAATCTACGTATACAAGTCAGAAATAAATTATGACCCTGCAAAATCCTTGCTTTCCTGTTCAAGGTCAGTAATGGAATAAGCAGATATATAATTTGTTTTGTTGGTTTTTGTTTTGGAGTGATAATGAAACCTGCAGCGTGTAGAGTCAAAGCCTTGATTCATTTTTACCGGGAAAATAATAATTCTGCCGTTCACCACAAGTCGCCCCCCCCACCGCCCCCCCCCCCACCCCCCACCCCCACCCCCGACTACAATCAATTGGCTCTTTGTAAACAGAGGTGCATTAGCAGGATCAAATAACATTTACTTGGCTGGAAAAAAAGAAGTAGGTGGAATAAGGCTCATCACAATGTGACGAGTGGTGCGCTGTTGCTCTTTGAGGAACAGGTGTCTATCGTGGAGCAGGAGAGGAGGCACATGAGAGTGGAAACGCAGCCAGAGATCCGATTGTGTGGCCAGAATACGACTGCGTTCATTTATCCAGGCCATTGTGCGGGCGGCAGCTGCAGAGCCAGTCGCCATCAAACATGTGAGGCAGATGAGCTTTCCTTTTTTTCCTTTGAGGGCCTCTTCAATACATCTGTTGGAAATGCTGTCATTGTATGTGTTCCCCAGCTCATGGGCATGTGATGAAATGGGTGTTGGTAAGAGAGAAAAAGATCAATAATTTTGCTACTCAGCCTTGCAGTTTTATTAACCTGTAGAATCGTAGTTACAATGGTGCTTGAACGTTTATGAATCATTTTGAATTCTCGATATTTTTGTATTTTATATATATGATTGATTGATAAGTGTGACCTAAAGCTTCATCAGATTTTCAGTGGATAAAGAGAACGAAATTAAACAAATGAGACAAAATATTACACTTGCCTATTTATTTATTGAGGAAAATAACCGTTGATTAGTCCAACACATCGACTTGGAGGAATTTTAGCCCGTTCTTCCATACAAAACAGCTCTTTGTTAGTGGGTTTCCTTCCATGATCTGCTTGGTTTAGGTCCTTCCACAGCATTTCTATAGAATTAAGGTCAGGGTTAGGGTTAGGGTGTGCTTAGGGTTGCTGTCTTGCTGCATGACCCACATACTCCTGAGATTCAGCTCACAGTCAGATGTCCTGACAATCACCATGATACCACCATGTTTCACAGCTGGAATGAGGTGTTTGCCTTTCTCCAAATATGACACAAGAATGTTCTTGCATTTGAACCAAATAATGTTGTCTTATCCATATGAACTTTAGCAAACTGCAGATGGGCAGCAATGTTCCTATTGGAAAGCAGCAGCTTTCCCCTTGCTTTTCTTTTTGCAACTCAGCCATGCATGCCATTATTGTTTAGTGTTCTCCTGATGCTTAGCTTTTTCCAGGCGGCCCTTTTGTGGTAACCCAGCCTCTCTTCATCAATCCATTTTACTTATTTGTCTTTCATTTCTTTTGTTATCCTGTGTAAATTAGTAAAAAGTATTTTTATAAATAAATTTAATAAAGCTGGTTATACTGATGTAAGTAATCTAGCACAGTATCAGCAAGAACATTTTCCCAAATTAATTTTATACTCAATAGTTATTTTTCAATAGTTAATTTTCATGGAGAGGAATTTGTGCCAAAATGAAATGCAGTGAAAAAATGTAAAATGCAATACGCCCACGCCTTGCTTTCCAAAAGTAACATACTGAATTGATGAAAAATAAAACTTCTGTTAAATTGGTCTTTTGTGCTGCTTGGCATTTTTACTGAAAAACAATACACAAAAATGTACATTTATAAATCAAAATCTTAAATTTATTCCAACAATAAATACAATTCACTGTAAAGTAAAATCAAATCACAGTTGTAATATTTTTCACTGTGCTTTAAAAATATATGACTCATTGAAATGCAATCATTACGGTGAAAGATTAAATGCAATGTGCCCTAACATGGGTCAGATCCTCACAGTCAGTAGTGAGGAGAAAATAAAACATGTCATTCATAAACACTTCCAAGTTCCAGCAGACCACAGGCTGGCATTGTGCTTGAAAATATCTTTCCTATTCAGCAGCATAATTTGTTGTGTTAACCTTGACCAACTAGGCTGAACTTTATTTAAAGCTTCTGTTTTGTTTGGCTTTTTATTCACAGCCTCTGATTCATTTAGCTCCTTATTCACAGCTCTTGATTCGTTTGGCTCCTTAATAACAACTTCTGATTCGTTTGGCTCCATATTTGCAGCTTCTTCTTCGATTGGCTCCTTATTTGCAGCTTCTTCTTCGATTGGCTCCTTATTTGCAGCTTCTGATTCGTTTGGCTCCTTATTTGCAGCTTCTGATTCATTTGGCTCCTAATTTGCAGCTTCTGATTCATTTGGCTCCTAATTTGCAGCTTCTGATTCGTTTGGCTCCTTATTTGCAGCTTCTGATTTGCTTGGCTCCTAATTTGCAGCTTCTGATTCGTTTGGCTCCTAATTTGCAGCTTCTGATTCGTTTGGCTCCTTATTTGCAGCTTCTTCTTTGATTGGCTCCTAATTTGCAGCTTCTGATTCATTTGGCTCCTAATTTGCAGCTTCTGATTCGTTTGGCTCCTTATTTGCAGCTTCTGATTCATTTGGCTCCTTATTTGCAGCTTCTGATTCATTTGGCTCCTAATTTGCAGCTTCTGATTCATTTGGCTCCTAATTTGCAGCTTTTGATTAGTTTGGCTCCTAATTTGCAGCTTCTGGTTCATTTGGCTCCTAATTTGCAGCTTCTGATTCGTTTGGCTCCTTATTTGCAGCTTCTGATTCGTTTGGCTCCTTATTTGCAGCTTCTGATTCGTTTGGCTCCTTATTTGCAGCTTCTTCTTTGATTGGCTCCTAATTTGCAGCTTCTGATTCATTTGGCTCCTAATTTGCAGCTTCCGATTCATTTGGCTCCTTGTTTGCAGCTTCTGATTCATTTGGCTCCTAATTTGCAGCTTCTGATTCATTTGGCTCCTAATTTGCAGCTTCTGATTAGTTTGGCTCCTAATTTGCAGCTTCTGATTCATTTGGCTCCTAATTTGCAGCTTCTGATTCGTTTGGCTCCTTATTTGCAGCTTCTGATTTGCTTGGCTCCTTATTTGCAGCTTCTGATTCGTTTGGCTCCTTATTTGCAGCTTCTGATTCATTTGGCTCCTAATTTGCAGCTTCTGATTCGTTTGGCTCCTTATTTGCAGCTTCTTCTTCAATTGGCTCCTTATTTGCAGCTTCTGATTCGTTTGGCTCCTAATTTGCAGCTTCTGATTCGTTTGGCTCCTTATTTGCAGCTTCTTCTTCGATTGGCTCCTTATTTGCAGCTTCTGATTCATTTGGCTCCTAATTTGCAATCTGATGTTTGAGTTATAGTGTGATTGATATAAGTTTATTTTGTAGGTCTGTTTCTCTGCATAATTAGTTAGATCCCCTTTACCCCCTTCATCATAGACCAGGATGCCCACAGGACCGCCACAGAGCAAATGGTATCTGGGTGATGAATAATTCTTATCGCTGCAGTGACACTGACATGTTTGGGTGGTATAGTTTTGGTTAATCGGACTCAATACAATGTACAATAAGTTCACATACAAGACAGCATCAGTGTACAGTATGTGATCATTTATAGGTCAATAATTGTACATTTAAGTTTGTACTTTTAATTATTTTCTTTTTTTAATTAGTTACATTTTTTTATAGCAAGCACAAGATGGCAATGATTAAAAGTGTAAAGCTTCACAGCACGTTTAACCCAGTTTTAACTGCAAACTTGTTTCAATAAGCTATGAACACAAAATTAACATACAAACGATAACAAGGTATTTCAAGGTGGATATGCCATTGAGGACCTAGAGGGGTTACAATAATTATGGTTAGTTTTTAGGAAGCACATACTAGCCTCAGATCAGCATAAATTGCCCACGTCTTTAGCCAGCGTGGTGAAACTGAGCTTCATTTTCTCAGAACTGCAGAAGCCGTATCATTCCAATAATTCAGGGGAGTTTGAAGTTATTGGATTTAGTTCATCAGTTCCGGACCATTAGATCCTCATGAGCAAGGACTTCCAGATTAACACAAGCGTTAAAAAACCTCTGGGTTCCTAATTAAAACCTCAGTGGTATGAAAAAGAGGCCTGATAAAAAGCTGGTTTGGAGGAAGCCCAAAATGAAGTTCACATTTTTGAGTTCCTAGTGAAACCTCATATTAAATGTCACGCTCACATGCATCCTCTTAATGTGCTCCAGCATGTGCTGTGCTCTTTTAATGTGTACAAATGACATGTCGTATTGCTTTTCACCAGTGCCCACTTCTAGAAATGGGAAATGGGACCATACACATAGGAACCTCACATATAGGGACACATAGGGACATAATGCAGCTGCAGTCGTACTTTGTGAGAGTTTCACTCTTAACCAAGATAAACATGGCCCTTGCAATCAATACTAATAATGGAGAAACATGGCTTTGCTTAGAACAAGGGACAACAGGCTATCATGTACAGAACTAGCCAGAATATCAAATGAAGGAAAAAAAAATTCATTGCTATGTACAGCTGCTATGCTGTACGTATTTGTATTTAGACAGTAATTTACCTGTCAAGAAACCTGATGTTTTGGTTCCTTTTGTGTTCAAGTTTACCCAAATTTTTGGACGTCCAGTCTCAGCCCTCTTTCATCTATTTCCTAGTCCCACCCCTGAATTTCAATTGTTTTCTCATCTTTCCCGAGTGTTTCTCATTTTGACTCCTTTATGTTTCTTTGGTCATGGTCAGATGTGCTATTAACATATGTTTAGTGTAATCTTATTACAAGTGGCATTTCTATGTCTCAAATGCGTCTCTGGTGACTGCTGGATATGTTATTGGTCAAAACTGTTTCACTACTTGCTACATGTATAAATGTTAAAAATCTAATTATTTATATCACAGATTACTGCAGACATAGCCATTTGTGACATTTTCACTTCTGCATAATTTTGGAAATGGACATCCACACTAATTCACCTGTCAGAAGACTTGATGTTATGGTTCCTTTTACATTCAGGTTTACCCAATTCCAGCATTTACCCCAGCTTTGGAGGTCCAGTCTCAGCCCCCTGGCATCTCTTTCCTAGCCCTGCCTACCATTCGTTTTTCCTGCATTTTGTTTCTTTTCCCAGCTTTCCTAGGTGTTTCTCATATTGACTCTTATATAATCCTTATGTTTCTCTAGCCTGTCAAATGCCTTGTAAGCCTGACTAAGGTAATGACAGTTAGTGGAATTGTTGGCATATATCACAACTGCTTAAACCATCTTAGCATGTAGGAGAATGTTGAAAATCTGATTTTCACTGATGTTTAAGTCAGGCACCAGTAATGGCTATTCCAATCAGTTCTTGGGGGATTTTGAGGTATGTTTTGGATCATTGTCCTGTTGTAGGATCCAGCCTCTTCGTTACATTTGGTTTAAGAACTTATTGATATTTACTGAAATCTTGTCCTATCTGTGCAATGTTTTCAGAATAGAGCGTCCTCCATGGCTATTAGTTTGTGTTCTTTTCATCATTTACTGCTCTTTCTTCCATGTAGATCATGTTTGTGTAACAGTACTGCGCAGTCAGCATATCCATTATACAGGTCCTGTGCTGTCAAATTAGGAGGCTCTCTGACCGACACCCAAGCAGTTCTATCTTACTTTATCATGACTTCAACAGTTCCCCTAACTGACATTTCTTAAAGATATTTTGGACAGTGGAAATTGCAAGTTGGGGGTGCTTTAATATCTTTTTAGAATCCTCCACTTATTTGTAGACATCATTTATCTTCATTTTCTGTTCCTCAGCCAACTGCTTAGAGGAGCCCATGGTTGCTGAATTGTAGGTTTAATGACGCAGAGAATTCCTAACTCTTACAATTCTTGACCTCTGTAGCCAGTCCTAATGAGTCCATTAAGGCCTAAGAGGTTAATTAAGTTCCTGGAAAGTTAAGACTGGAAAGGTAACTAAACATTTGAATGTGCCACAATTACTATTTAAAGTTTAGTCAAATATAGAGTAACTTTGCAATAACGTAAGTAGAATTGTGTCATACTTTGCTGCACAGACTGTGTTTACTTCTTTTCACTTACAAAATCAACAAAATAAGTCATTTGACCAGTGTCGACCAAACCTTTGCATAGGTAAGATATGCTAGTGTGCTACTTTATACTATAGTAGAAATACTTTTTCAGTATGTGTATTTTGGTCTGATGTTTCCTTTAGACCTTCTTAAAAAATACCAATTTACAGTGTGTTTAATATTGATAATGACCCCCTGATAATGGCTTATATAAAAGACCCTGCTTCAGGAGTTCTACCTTCCTGCAGATTCCAGCTCCAGCCCAAACGTAACACCATGTATCCGACTAATTAACTGGACTGATGATCTGGATCAAATGTGTTCAATAAGTGAACTCTTCAGGAAGGTAAATCTCCACAAGCAGCATTAGTGATTGATATCCTTGGGGCTTAATTTGAATGTTGTCATCACTATTTTACAGTTAAACAGAGTTGCGTACAATATTCATGCTGCATTCATGTGTATGACTTTTATTCATTGCTTCGCATCCACAGAAAGTATCCTGAATTGGTTTTGTTGCTAGCGCACACCACAGAAGACCGTTTGGCGTAACAAGTGAACACATCTTGGCTAAGGTAGCGTGCACAATTAGATGTTTTTCTATCTAAACAATTCTGTCCAACTGTGTCCTGATTGGAATATTATCTGATCATCATTATCAGATTGAGGTCATCAAATGTTAATGCTACATTCAATCATGGCCTTGTTGGCATGAAACAGCATTTTCAAATGTGTTGTGTTAGTGAGGACAAGGTCTCATATCACAGCGCAGCACGGAATCCATCATCCAAATGGGTGGTCTTTACACAAGACCTTAGTTATGATATTGATATTGCAGTGGTCCTCGGTGCTGTCATGCTGTCTTTGCCATTTACCTGATTTATAAGCTGGTCGTGCCAGTGAGCGGGTGATAAGGTGACATGGCTGGACAGGTCAGTGCAGTGCATGGCTTGGTAATGCATCGTGATAAGTGATGAATTTGTTGCAGAGGGGGAAAGTTGGCTTGATGGTCTAAGTGCAGCCCAGATCTCTCTCTCTCTTTCTCTCTCTCTATCTCTCTCTCTTCCACTGAATGACTCTTATGCCGTTATTGATCAAGTAAAAGGAGAGCATATAGATGGGCAGATTCTGGTCCATAATCATGACATCATGGCATCACGCCACATTAAGTGAGCCCACTAAAAAACAATGTGTGGTACATTTGAATGTGTTAATCAGTTGCAGATGACTCCAAAATATTACATCCACACATCCCTGGCAAAAAGAAGTAAACTGAAAGAGAGCAACTACATTCTTTTTAAACACAGATGACACAAAAGGCTTTAATGGCTCTTTGGGGGGGTTCTGTGAACTTTAGAAGCAGTCTTAAAACCCTGCCCCAGGAGGGGGGATTTGGATGATTTGGATGATTGTGAAAAAGCAGGGCACTGCGTCTTGCTTTGGGTTACTCCTTTGTGTGAACAACCAGTGGTTTATGTACGCATTGCCAAAGCATACTGTTTTAATGGCCCAGTCCTTACATTCCATGTATGAAAAAACCAAGCTGCAGAAACAGTTTCAGTGATGCCATGAAAACCAACTCATCCGTCTTTTCAGCTCCATCCATTCACAGCAAAATCAGTTTAATCTCGGACTGCACAATACAATTTACAATTTACATAAGTTAGTCTTAAAAAACGGGTTTAATTCTAAGTGATAAAACGAGTTTGTGAAGTGGTTATGTAAAATAAAATTGTGAATACTGTGAATTGTAAACAAAGGCATATATAAGTGGACCATAGTGGGGTCAGCAAAACTGGCCAGAAAATGAATAAATAAAGACAGTTGATCAAGATATACTGAAGCTGTTAATAGAGGAAGCTTATCCTGTACAACCTCTAGTTAATATGGTCACGATGACAGCTGTCTAAGCAAAACTCTAATATGAATAGTGCAAATTAAAACATACAAGATAATAAGATTTTCACTTGACCTCAGAAACGTAAAGTTAAATTTCAAAATGTAAGTATAGCAAAAAGTATTATGTTGCCTGGTACAAATGCAAAGGACGCATCCTTGCCTCCTCTTTATAGGCTTGGCATGCAGAAAAGCCAGAGTATCTCTATTATTCCACACTGAATTAAATGATCTACAGCTGGATTAATGAGTGGGCTTTGAATACTGAATCTGTCCTACAACAGATCCTGAAGTTTTGCTTTAGCAACCAGCATGCAACACGTGTAGTTTGCTGAATTGTAATTATGGGGCTATAACCAAAGAAAAATTAGGGTTAGGGTCATCTTAAAGTTACAACAGGTTGAGGAAAGGAACTGAGGCAAGGGGCCCATCCATGACATATTTAGGGGGCTCAAAATTCGTATTTTTAAGAAATGAGTGTATAAAGAACCTGGGAAGCACTTTAGGGAAGCAAAACATTTGCAGTTATTGCCAGTGACAAACAACACAGTGTGATTTAATATTTATAATTGAAACAAATGAAGATATCCTGTCCAGAGTTTTAAATTCAACATCTTTGGCGAACATGACTAACATTTAAAGATTTGTTATATTTTGTTGAAGAGGATTCTATTTTTTTTGTGTGTGTTATATTGTAAAGCACTTTCAGACTTGTTCTAAAAATGCCTTAAATATGTGTATAAATGTAATTGGAATATAAAAACCGCATACAACTGCAAATAATGTAAATGTAAATTGAATTAAAACTTATTTTTATCATTAAAAAAAATAATACGACTATGTTGGCTAAACAGTAAAAAATCGGAATTATTTTATAATATATATCTTTCACATTCCTCCCTAAAGCAGACTGAGCACCAGTTGTGCCAGGACCCATAATTCACATTGGGTAGTAATGGCTGCATCATGTGAAGTGCAGGTTGCGGTGTAAGAGCTGTCTGTTTCACTGTTTTATTGTTGCTCTGGCATACAAAACTCTGCAGCAGTGAGCAGAGATAGATTCTCGTAAATCCTCTCACATTTTAAAACCCGTCTGAAGCTCAGGCTAATTGGAGCTCTGTGACAGCAAAAAGGCTAGTTCAAATATTCCTGCAGCAGCTGCTTCGAAAAGCCTTAAAGTCTGTAGATGACTTAGCCACTGCTTTTCTACATCAAATTCACATGAGGCGCAATGCTGTTTATGGTCTACATTCAGAGGTCTATGTTCAGTCATGGCATAAAGAAGACTGTTTCCTTTACTTGCCATTCAAATAAAGAAAACATCAATGCAGAGAACTTTGCAGGTTACTTCTTTCATGTTGCCTTTTTTTGCACACTGATGATGTGCAGGATGGACTGTAAAGCCCCTGGGAGTGTAAATCTGTGGGGTTTTTTTAAACTAAATAAATTTTGTTCCTCAGGGCCACAACATGCATGTGCAAAGAATGCCTTAAGAAAACATCCCCAAATTCTAATAAATGTTCGTTGTGTTTCACCATATTTCTCTCTTTTCCATTTAAAATGGATGGTCCTAATAGTGGGTGACAGCTCGGTAAGCATTTCCTAACCAATCACAAAGCTCTGTCCTTTCTTCAAGTCTGAGCAATGCGGTGAGCTAAAGCTCGCTTAGTAAGCATTCAAAATGTACTTTATGGAGTGATGGAAGCCAGTGATGGAGGGCTGTCAATCAAGCATGTTTATTGGAATATAAAAACCGCATACAGATTATTCTCAGATAGGAAGGAAGACTGAATTTTGTCATATTTAATGGGTATTTAATGATGTTTCTATTTTGTTCTGACTGATAGCAGGCAGGCATATAACAACCACATTTTCCATGGTGACGGTAGATACTGCCTCCTGGGAAGCACTTTAGGGAAGCAAAACATTTGCAGTTATTGCCAGTGACAAACAACACAGTGTGATTTAATATTTATAATTGAAACAAATGAAGATATCCTGTCCAGAGTTTTAAATTCAACATCTTTGGCGAACATGACTAACATTTAAAGATTTGTTATATTTTGTTGAAGAGGATTCTATTTTTTTTGTGTGTGTTATATTGTAAAGCACTTTCAGACTTGTTCTAAAAATGCCTTAAATAAATAAAAAAATACTTACTAATTCATATATTTAATTATGAGCAAAATTGATGAAAAGTTATTGTTTAGGCTTGTTTTGCAATCCGTTACATTTATACACATACACCATGTGTGTATAAATTCCATGGTGACGGTAGATACTGCCTCCTGGGAAGCACTTTAGGGAAGCAAAACATTTGCAGTTATTGCCAGTGACAAACAACACAGTGTGATTTAATATTTATAATTGAAACAAATGAAGATATCCTGTCCAGAGTTTTAAATTCAACATCTTTGGCGAACATGACTAACATTTAAAGATTTGTTATATTTTGTTGAAGAGGATTCTATTTTTTTTGTGTGTGTTATATTGTAAAGCACTTTCAGACTTGTTCTAAAAATGCCTTAAATAAATAAAAAAATACTTACTAATTCATATATTTAATTATGAGCAAAATTGATGAAAAGTTATTGTTTAGGCTTGTTTTGCAATCCGTTACATTTATACACATACACACACACACACACACAATGTACACATTATGTACACATTGCCAAAGCATGCTGTTTTAATGGCCCAGTCCTTACATTCCATGTATGGAAACCAAGCTGCAGAAACAGTTTCAGTGATGCCTCATCTGTCTTTTCAGCCCATTCATAGTAAAATCACAATGAGTGTTTCATCCTGAATGGAACAATACAATTAACAATTTTACACAAGATATTATGTGTATATACACTTCTTTACATCAAATTAGATTTGGAATGGCAACATTACAACTGCAAATAATGTAAATGTAAATTGAATTAAAACTTATTTTTATCATTAAAAAAAATAATACGACTATGTTGGCTAAACAGTAAAAAATCGGAATTATTTTATAATATATATCTTTCACATTCCTCCCTAAAGCAGACTGAGCACCAGTTGTGCCAGGACCCATAATTCACATTGGGTAGTAATGGCTGCATCATGTGAAGTGCAGGTTGCGGTGTAAGAGCTGTCTGTTTCACTGTTTTATTGTTGCTCTGGCATACAAAACTCTGCAGCAGTGAGCAGAGATAGATTCTCGTAAATCCTCTCACATTTTAAAACCCGTCTGAAGCTCAGGCTAATTGGAGCTCTGTGACAGCAAAAAGGCTAGTTCAAATATTCCTGCAGCAGCTGCTTCGAAAAGCCTTAAAGTCTGTAGATGACTTAGCCACTGCTTTTCTACATCAAATTCACATGAGGCGCAATGCTGTTTATGGTCTACATTCAGAGGTCTATGTTCAGTCATGGCATAAAGAAGACTGTTTCCTTTACTTGCCATTCAAATAAAGAAAACATCAATGCAGAGAACTTTGCAGGTTACTTCTTTCATGTTGCCTTTTTTTGCACACTGATGATGTGCAGGATGGACTGTAAAGCCCCTGGGAGTGTAAATCTGTGGGGTTTTTTTAAACTAAATAAATTTTGTTCCTCAGGGCCACAACATGCATGTGCAAAGAATGCCTTAAGAAAACATCCCCAAATTCTAATAAATGTTCGTTGTGTTTCACCATATTTCTCTCTTTTCCATTTAAAATGGATGGTCCTAATAGTGGGTGACAGCTCGGTAAGCATTTCCTAACCAATCACAAAGCTCTGTCCTTTCTTCAAGTCTGAGCAATGCGGTGAGCTAAAGCTCGCTTAGTAAGCATTCAAAATGTACTTTATGGAGTGATGGAAGCCAGTGATGGAGGGCTGTCAATCAAGCATGTTTATTGGAATATAAAAACCGCATACAGATTATTCTCAGATAGGAAGGAAGACTGAATTTTGTCATATTTAATGGGTATTTAATGATGTTTCTATTTTGTTCTGACTGATAGCAGGCAGGCATATAACAACCACATTTTCCATGGTGACGGTAGATACTGCCTCCCACACAAACCACTTTAATTCCAGCACATTCTGGCACAACAAAGCATAACCACAACTGGTGCACCTACTGTGTACTGTCCAACTCTCTGGCCCAGCTGCTGTGCAAGGCCAATCCTGCCACAAACAAGCCAGTAGCAGGACACGGCAATATTTAAGTAATATTGAAGCAGTGTCGTTCTTGGTCAGTACTCAAGTTATCAGTATTTGCTATGGGAAAATAAAAGGTCCTATTTTGTCATCTCTTTATGAACACATTTATATTGCTTTAAATAAAGCGACCAAACTGGCCACCTCACTGTGTTCAAAGCATATTTGATCTGAAACGCTCAGTAACCATCTAAAAAGGTAGAGTTCCCAGTGTCTGTGAACATACGCCGGAACCTCTTTCCAAAATCATAGTGAAGCGTCAACCACTGGGAAATAGATATGAGTATAAGGCGCTCCACTCTGTCTTATTATGTGTCAGAACGGAGCTTGCATGGCTGTCCCAGAGGGGCCGGTAGCCTGACAGCATGCTGTATTTGAAGTTCATATCAAACCTCAGACAGAATTAGAACTCTGTCCTTTCTTATCCTCTTGACAAATCACCTCATTGGTGGGGTAAGGACCTGCCTCTTTACTCCACTGCCCACCCTTCGTCCCTGGTGCTCACTCACTCTCCTTTGCTGCCAGAGCCAGAGGGGTGAATGGTAGACACTTTTATGAGCTTTGGACTTTACTTGCACTCTCTGGTCACACAGGCATCGCACTCCCAACCCAAGTAGCTTTGGGCTTACTTGTACATTGACCGGCAGCTTTATGTCATTCATTCATTTATTCATTCATTTATTAATGACTGCAAGCAGTTTACTTCTCCTATATGTCTAAAAGTTTGCAGACAAGTTCTTATCCTGTTTTTTCCCTGAAATACAGGTTATAAAAAGGTTGTGCTGCTTTTCTGAGAGGGCTCCAGATTTTAGATCACTGTTGTGAGGATTTGAGTTCAGACTCGAGGGCATTAGTGAGGTCAGGAACTGATGTTGGATAACAAACGCCACTCCAACTCAAAGAATGCTCAATCTGCTCCAGTGCTCAATGACCGGGGGCTTGATATGCTTCTAACAGATGTTTGGAATTGTACACAATGACCTCATGAGGCGGGTTGGATTCACGTTCAGTGTGGAGTTTGCATGTTCTCCCTGTGTTTGAGTGGGTTTCCTCCGGGTACTCCGGTTTCCTCCCACAGTCCAAAAACATGCAGGTTAGGTTGATTGGTCTCTCTAAATTGCCCGTGTGATGGACTGTCTATGGTGTGCCCTGCCTTTGCCCGATGACGCTGGGATTGGTTTCAGGCCCACCAAACCCCCAGCCCCCCCCACCCCAACCCTGACCCTGACTAGTGGGATAAAGCGGGAGATAATGGATGGATGGATGGATGGACCTCATGAGGCTCCTGTTTGGCTGCACCAGAGCATCCCATCCTACTGACAAAGCTTTTCTGTGGAGATTAACAAAGCTTTGAGCACAATTAAAAGCCTGTGTCAGCAATTGATGCACCTCGGAGTAGTTCAATTAGATGAAGTGTCTAGATACTTGTTGACATATAGACCAAATCAGAATGTTGATAAACATGAACGTTGCCCGTACCTCTTGGTGGAGTAGTCACATCCTGCCAGCATCAAGGCAGTTTAAGGACATTGGTAAAAGTGGTTGTTGTGTTTGATGCTGTCCCATGGATTTTATTTCTTAGTTATAAGTCTGAATTGCTTTATGCTTCTAAAAATTGTAGTCTTAACAATTAATTTTCTCAAGTTTGTTGTAGTATAAGTAGGTAACACAATGCAACTTTAAATTCTCATTTAATCCCTAATATAGTAAACTATAGATTGTGTAACTAGAAAGTAAACAAAATTTTGTGGTTAATCTCTCTCATATATACTCTCATTTTATCATAGTTGTGTTGTATATACTTGTACATCAAGTGTTCTGTACCCATCCGGTAAAGAGATAAGCTGTTGTGAGGTCAGCTGAGAACGAGCCGCTGCTGTCTGAATGTCATAAAACCTGTCAGAAATTATAGAGGAGATTGGTGTCCTCACGATAGTTACAAATGTGACAGGTACTGATAATGAACTGAATGCTTAAATCAATGGTGGATAGTAACAGTTGTTAAGCAGTGATTGCCGAGCTGAGAAAATAAAGCGTTTATAAGAAGGAAAATGTGATTTTAAGTGGTCATAATACAGTGACAGCACTCACAGATAAATCAAACATCATTAACCTACAAAATGCAGCTTAATAAATCTCCCATCACACTTCATCGTGTAGGCCTGTGATACTCCTAGCTACACCACTGAGTAGTCTACTGCATTACCAGAACAGCACAGTTTTCACATTAAAGTTGAGATTTAATGAGATGAAAATAAAGTTGAGATTAAACGAGATTTAAATGAAACATCAACATGAAAAAAAACTCAGAAAAGTGGAAACTGTTTAAAAACTTTCACCTGGTTAAGGCTTGTATTGAGATGCCTGTTCAGAAGTATTCTGCAGTCAGCAGCTTCACTGCTCTCGCCTCTAGGGAGCGTCGGGTAGCTCGCGCCAGCTTTAAATGCAAGGTCAGTGATGAAAGGAGAAGGGTCGAGCTGCAGCCAGGGGCGTTCCTGGTTGGGGTGTTCCTGTACAAGCAGAAACGCCCCCCCAACTAATACGGCTTGAACAGAACCGCCCCAACAGTCCAATATCGACAGCAGGTGTGTTTTGTAGCGATGCGAGAGAATATGTTAGGAGGTTTTAACAGAGAAGGATGTATTTCAGATGAGAGGAGTAAGAGTTACTGTAGTGTTTTACAGTCACAGGCGTTGAATCAGTGTTTTTAGACACGGCAACACACAAGTACATTTACATTTAAATTTACGGCATTTAGCAGACGCTCTTATCCAGAGCGACTTACAGAAGTGCTTAGTGTTCAGTTAGAGTATGAATCTCTATCTAGTACAAACAGGTTTAAGTCCAAACCACTCTTATAGAGAGGATTTGTCGAACGTCTAAACGTGACGGACTGCACCGTGTCCAGATAGATAGATGTTCAAATATAGCCAAATGAATAAAACAAACACAACTGTAAATAGCGCACTTTTACTGTGGCGAACGTGGATTGTCGGACAACAAATTGAGAAACTACAGGAAAGCATTGTGTTGTTATGGTAACAGACACTAGCGTAGAAACCAGGGGGGTCAGAAACAGGTAGATTTGTCCCACCCAAAAATTAAACCACAGAAAAAGTGGAAACTGTTTTAAAACACTTTATTTTAAAAGCACGTTTTGGCAGCCTTCGCAATTCACGCACTGCGTTTGTTGTTAGCAACAAGATACTGGGGGAGGCAGCTCTCGCCTCGCTGGAGCATCGGGTAGCTCGCGCCAGGTTTAAACGCGAGGTCAGTGATGAAGCAAAATATACTGCAATAAAAATGTCTTTTGTATAATATATTGTTATGGTAACAGACTAGCAGGGTTTGGGTTAGCTAACGTTTAGAAAGCACTCTGAAAGCACTCTGAAACATAAAGTTACATTTGTTGGAAAAGTAAGGGGCTAACTTGTGAAACACATTGCATTGTGGGTATTGTAGTGGATGTACTAGGGGTGCGTCCGAAATCGCGTACTTCCATACTGAACAGTACGCAAAAGCAGTGCGCGAGTGTGACTAGGGTGTCCGAATACGTAGTGCTCGGCAAGCAGTACGCAAAAAGTCCCCGGATGACGTACTGCACCGGCAGACATTTGTAAGTATGCAGCCCCAGCACCAGTGCTTAATTTGTGCCGGATCTTGCCGGAACAAGATCCAGCACCTCTCGTATTTCGAGTACCTGCGTTACGGAACTTATTCATATGGATCCAGCACCTCTGCGACGGTGTTTTTTTTTTTTAACATGGGGATTCTTTATAAAGTAAATTAAAATAAATCGCAAGTGCAGAGCAGGGTTTCTCCAAATGAACCTGATTTGCCAGTCACAGCGTGCGTCCATGCACACTTTCACATTATCGTCTCTTCTGTTTATGAAACTTGTTTGTCCACTGTCGTACAGTTTAACCCTGTGCGGCGTGTGCGATCTTGGATTCTTAAAGGACACCGAACTGCCACAGACAGGCAGAGCAAATCACGAAATTGAGTGGATGTATTGTATATGTAGTATATGTAGTTTGTATATGTATTGTGGTTTTTGTGCAACATGAAATGTTTTTTTTTTGTTTGGTTTATTTGTAGGACACCATGTTCTAGCAAAAACTGTTCCTCCAGTGGCATCTCTGAGATTTCATGGTTGCAGCTCCTTACTGCATTCGTTAAAGCTAGTTCTATCTTATTGCATAGAATGCTACTATGTTATGTGGACACTTGAAGCAATGCTGTGTCTGTGTGTTCCAGGACCTTTTCCATCACTGCCTACTTGCTGGATACAGCTTCACTGTCTAACATTAATGTTAGTCTTGTCTAGTCAGGAAACTTTAACATACTTTGTTTTGTCTTTTAATTTTAGCATTAGGCTCCAAAGAAAATAATAATAATAATAATAATAATAATAATAATAATAATAATAATATTTTTTTTAGTTATGTGTGTATATAATCCAGACGTTGCGTGTATAATTTACAATTTTTCTAACAACATTACCATGTAATGTGGAGTTTCTTGTTTAGTTTGTAAAGTGATCTTTAATCGGATTTATCTAATAATAAACAGAAGTACAGATAATGTTGTATTTTATTTATTTATTAGCAATTTATCGTAATTGTTCTACATCACTATACATACAGTGATTTACTACCTTACCTACAGTGGAATCATCAGTATTTTAGGGGATAGGGTGGGCTTTGTTTCATATCAGCAAATGTGTCCCTCCCCAATGTCAAACCCGCTCCTACGCCCTTTACTGTAATTATAATGAATTGCATAAAAGTATTATTGTTATTATTATCTAAAGGTGCTTCTAAAACATTGGGTTAAAACGGAAGAAGGTACTAATATATTATTAAACATACATACAAGAGAAAAATAAATTCAAATTCAAAAATTAGATGATAAAATAGGATAAAGTAACAAATCAGAAATATAATTATAATATAAATATAATTTGCTTGAACTGTACATTCAATAAGTTAAGCTATCATAGCAGATTTGCCAAATCAGCCTTGGAGTGCCATAAAAACATCAAAAAGATCATTCAATTATGAATCACTGTTTGTTATTACCATGGCAACTGTCTCTCTAGCAGGTAAAAAATTAACTATAACCAGTCAGTTCCCGTTTGAGTTGGCTCTTGTTTTTGAATGTACCGTGTAAAACCATTGCTACAATGTGAAAGCTTTAATTCAAGTGCGGCTAGTGCGCTCTCTTGCTTAGCACGAATAAGGAAAATTAACCATACAATTCTGTAGAAGTCATTGACCAAGAACAATTAGATTAAAAACTATGGATCATATTAACATACAGACTTTTAGAAATGCTTATGACAGTAAGTGCATCTACTGCAAATATATTGCTAATAGATTTCTGCGGTAACTGAGTGTCTTGATATTGCATCACAGTATTATTGAAAGCTTTAGGTTACTCCAGTGCGTTAGCTAGAAGTAAGCTTTTAAGTTTAAAACATTGCACAATTATCAGCAGAATTTTGTCGATATGTCAAAGATGTGTATTGTGTTCTGGGCTCTGGGCACAGTAGAGTGAAAACCTATTAGCAACCTGCTTTGGTGAGCTTACTTTGTCTCAAGTTGCATCAGAAAAGAGGTGCTGATCTCTCTCTCTCAGTTACTGTGGCTGCCTCTAGAACTAACTGGGCTGAGGCTGAACTTCTCCGGGTTATGATTGCAGAAATTCTTTTGGCTGTTAAAAAAAGCTTACTTGCTGAATTTAATCAAATGCTTTTTTATCCGCTAGTGCTTCATTAAAAATAAAGGTAATCACTAGTTAGCTACTTTTGTTATGTTATGTTATGTTTACATTAGACTACTTGTTTTCTTAATTAAATTCACCTGCTCTATTTTGGCTTTATATGTCTCTCTCCACTTGTTTCATTTGTGAAGTCTTCATATTGCTGACTGTAATCACTGTAAACAAGCCAGATCTGCTGCACTGCCACTATCTGTGGTCCATAGCCAACAATGGAAAAGTTAAACGATAAATGTGCGCGCAGGTGGATTAAACCACTTACAGTTTGTTGGTGGGTGGGTGTCAATGTGGTATTATAAAATGCTCAGCTGTCCAAAATCATGTTTAAATTCCGCATTAACCGATTTATTTATAAACTGATGCTTTCGAACATCACTTTAGTCTGGATACACTTTTCACAACGCTCTGTTACATCAAATATTAAAATGCCCATTATATCAAAATGTGGACCTAAATTCTGTTAACACAAATTGAAGACTACATATTCCATCTTTTTTTTAGTAATGAAAGTAGAGAGAAAAAAGTAAGAAGGAACTGAAAAGAAGAGGAATTAAAGTAGGAGGAAATGCAGGTAAAATCTAGAAGCCATTGGTGAGAAACCCAAACTCGTGAACCAAAACCTAGCATAAGACTGACATAAAGTATATCTCCTTGTATCTACACTCATTGTACATTGACTCTATTCACAATATAGGTGTACATTGTCCATTTCAGTTGCTCTCAGTCCATCTGTTTCTCTGCATACATTGTAAGCATGTTTTTCAATGGTCAGGATCCCCACAGGACCCCAACAGGACCACCACAGACCAGCTAATATATGGGTTATGGATCATTATACTTTAGTTATTAACTTAAGAATAGTGTATACAGGGTTGGTCTGGTATCCCAGGTGATATTTCAACTTGTTTTTAGGGCATTGCTTGGTGGTTATTAGATGTTGCTAGAATGATGCTATGATGTCACAGGTGGTTGCTAACCTGTTGGTAGGCTGTTGCTATGCTTTCCCAGGTGGAGCTAAAGTGTAGCTAGATTGTTTCTGCGGCATCCTAGGTGGTTGTTAATGTGTTGTTAGGTCATTGCTATGGTATCCCAAGTGGCTGTTAAGGTATAGCTAGGCCATCCTTGTGGCTTGCTATGGTTTCGCAGATGGTTGCAAAAGAGTTGCAACAACTCTGATTTTGGATGTTGAGTGGTCCCCAATTCATTCTTAAGTACACTGTTAAAACACTGTTTGTCAAAATGGCTCAAATCAACCCAAGCAACTTATATATATTTATATATGTAAGTTATACTCTAGGATAATGCAAACTCTTGTGGTTTTAGCTTGAAAGCTAAAGAAGTATTGCTGCAGATTTAGATATTACTAAATTAGATTAGTAAATTCTTAATTGCAAGCAATGCATGTAAAACGTGCATATCCTCTATATAAATTATTTGTAAAGAGCAATGCAAGTGCAGGTAGTACAGACTCTAAAACAGAAGCAGAAATGTTTGAACAGAAATGACTATTAGCTTTTCCATTGCACTTTTTAGTTGGTGCAATTTGACTTTGTGGAATAACACAGAGGCAAAGTATTGAGATAGTGAGCTATCACACCACAGTTTAAAAGAAGCAATCGATAATTTGTAATAAATTACTTTATTTGCAATCCCAACATAGTTAGTCAGTGACTTGATCATTGCCAGCCTGAATGGATTCCACAAAATAAAAGGAACTAATCTTTTCCATCATTTCATCTTCTGGCCATGACTATTTATTACAAATGGTAATTTAGTATATGACTATATTGAAGCTGAGCCAACAGATAATGCAATGTTAAATTTGCTGCTATATTAATTCACAATATAACTGTCACATGACTCAGGTGGTATGAAATTATTAAATAGTTTCCTTTTCAAATCCGACACTAAGGTAAAGTCATTGCTCTTGGCGCCCAATATACACGTCGCCCAATCTGTCTCAATGGGTGCTGTATAAAAACCATGCCTCCTTTTTTAATGAAGGGATCAAATATCGAAGCCTTGAATGGCGGAGTCGCGAATGAGGCTCTCGTTTGTCAGGTTTAGCTTCAATAGCGTATAATTGAAGACTGTAAAACTGATGGATTAGCAGGGTCAAAGAATAGAGTGAAAATCGATATTAAAGATGATGGCTTCTTGTTCCAGAGGCAAGGCTGTGCTGCGCAAGAATAATATTTCTTGCTTCTATTTGATGAAGGATGCCATTTAAACTTTTATGCAGAACAAAAGCAGATTTTCATTTCCAGCCCCAGTGTGTAGTTCTTACCTTGCACTATACAGTGCCGGGAGAAAGTGTTTGCCCCCTTTCTGATTTTCTGTTATTGCATATGTCACAGTGAATGCTTTTATGTCTTTAAACAAAATGAACTGCTAGACAAAGAGAACATTATCCAACTCAAAACACATCAGGAAATTCTTGAGGAAAGTTACTTGACCATATGAAAGATACATTTGTAACTGTGTAACTGAAACAATAACTTGTTTCCATAAACGTTAGCAGCTATAACTGCTAATATTTTCTACAGTTTACTTTCACATTGTTGCAGAGCCTATGCTTTTAGAAGTGGGAGGTTTTATGTATGAGTTTGTGACAACATCTCTATTGGGTTCAAGCCAGGATTTTGACTAAGGGCTTTTTAGCCATTCAGATGTGGATTTGTTTTTCTGTTTTAATGTCTAAACACCTGTGGGACATGTTAGACTGTCAGAATAATAATAAAGAATAATAATAATAATATACTATTGCAATCACTAATAAAGGATCTAATTGTGGTTCTATGATGTCTTACTTAGAAACGGTTTTGTAACCAAGTTTGATCCTTTTTTCCTCATCTCTAAATTTTCTTTTGATCATGGTCTATCATGCCTGAAAAACCCTGCTAGTGAAGTTTACATCCACCATGGCTGGCTGCACTCAAGCCTGGTTGTGTTCAATCAGCTGCGTCTTATTATCAATACAATTTGCATAATTGGTTGTTTGGCTAACAAAAAAGGAAATTACTTTTTTCACACGAGTGATTTGCATGTTTGATTACTTTTCTTTATTTTTTTCTCTGTTATTAAACAATCATTTAAAAGTTGTCAAATATTATGTTCAGTTTAGAAATAACAATGTGCAGTAACAGAAATCACAAAAGGGGCAAGTATATTTGAATGGCACTGTACATACATATGCTTCCCATCAGCTTTTTGGTTTTCACTTTAACACTTCTTTATGCAGCCCACTAGAGGCCATTCTTCAGGTGGTATAGAAATCAACTTGATGCAATCCCAGGCTGTAGTCCATCTGTTTCCTGGAATACTTTGTTAGACCCTGTTCTTTAATGATCAGGATCCTTACAGGACCACCACAGAGCAGGTCTTATTCAGCTGGTGTGCCAATCTCAGCACTGCAGTGACCCTGACATGGTACTGGGAAGTACAAGACAGGTCATTCTCTTCATCAGTGGTCACAGAACCACCCATAGAACATCCCCAGGACGCTGCTGGTTGGATAGTTTTGGTGATGGATTATTCTTAGTCCAGCAGTAACACTGAGGGCCTTCAATACTCAAGCAGCACTGCTGTGTCTGATCCACTCACACCCAGCACAACACAAGCATTGCACAATGGCACAGTTCCATAACTTTTTAAGAAATGTAAAATTTTGATACAGTAGAAATTGAGCTCTTATACAGTTTAACTAGTAAACATACTTCTAATCTGGATTTTGTCAAACTCAATAGAAATATGGTTGGAAGTGTCAATATACCATATCTACTGATTGGTTCTCTAATTGTGTTTGACCAAGCATTAAAATGGTTGCTCAGTTAGTTTTCTTAACTGCTGCAGTTCCTGTGACTATGTGCTCCCACACCCTCAAGGTTGTGTTCAACCTCTCTAATGCTTTTGTGTTAAACAGTGGCATGATGGTTAGTTCCACCACCTCCGAATCAGCTTACATCATTGGATCCACAGAGCTTGATGTAGCAGGTAAAACAACCCTCAGACAACTGCCACTTGGCTGGTCCAAGCACTTTGTTAGGAAGCGAGATTGGAGAAGAAATGCCAGGCTACAAGCGTTCAAATAACAACTCTTCAAAACAGCCCTGTGCAGAAACGCATCATTGAATGCACAACAGACCTTAAAGCAAATAAGCTACAACATTATCAGGCCTGTCCAGTCAAGTAAGAACAGGAACATAAGGATGGAGTGGACATGTGGTCACCAAAACTGGACAAGTGAAGATTACACAAGTGACGCATCTTTGTTTGTCATGTACAAGGAATGGTCAGAATGGGGGGAAAAAAACATAAATCCAGGGATCTATGCTGCTTTATTTCAAAGGCACAGTTGGTGTTGGTGAAATGGTGTGGGAAATGGAACACAATAGCCCCCTAATCCATTTTCAAATGGACACATCCAGCAGAATAATTCACCATGTCACAAAGCACATTTAGGGTAGGGAGGAGAGGGTGTTCGCAGCATGAATGTTTAGGCTCTGCAAGATGCTAACAGCAAAAAAATTCTCTAGGGAATGTTTCTGGCACCTTGGTAAATCCATGCTATGGAGGCAAATAGAAGTGTTCCTCATAAAGTGGCCACCCACTGGATGGTAGTGTATTTAATACATACTGTAGGTATACAGCCACTGTCAAAACAATGCTTGCTTCATATTTCTTTCCTCTCACTGTAAACTGGGTGGTCCCAATCATTGGTTCTTCTGGAAGCATTACCTAACACACCAAAGGCTGACGTCTCATGCTCGGCCCACACAAACAGTTCTAGAGTAAGAAAAACGTAGCTAGTCAGATAGACCACCTGAATGTATCTGCCGCCTACTCATTCATTTATCCGTACACAAACATTGTCCATTAGTCCATTCCTTTAATCACGTGTTGCTTTTCCTAGATGTGCATTGTATTTCATAAGTCTGTTTGTTTATTTGCCTTTCTGTCCATTAGTCCGTATGCATGTCTGTTCTTTCGTTTGTTTGTGCCTTGCTTCATCTGTCCGTTTGTTTGTTTGTCCATCTGTCCGTGACTTTTTTCGTCCAGTTACATAAAAGCTGGAATTTAAGGAATTCCTCTTACAAAAAATAAAACTATCACCCTTTTCTTTAACCCCTAAAGGACCACAACAGACCAGATATTATTTGGGTGGTGGGAGATTCTCAGCACTGCAGTGACACTGATGTTAGTGTGTGTTGTGCTGGTATAAGTGGATCAGACACAGCAGTGCTGCTGGAGTGTTTAAACAATTTGTCCACTTACTGTCCACTCTATTAGACACTCCTACCTTGCTGGTCTACTTTGTGCCTTGCCTTTTACATTACCTTGTAAATTCAGGGATGATAGTGACCATTAGTGGTCATAGGATGCTGCCCACTGGACCTTCCTAGCTGGATGTTGTTGGTTGGTGGACTATTCTAAGTCCAGCAGTCCACCTCCCTAATAGTACTTGCTCTGGGTGGTCCCGTGGGGGTCCTGATCATTGAAGAACAGGGTGAAAGGGGATAAACAATGTATGCAGTGAATCAGATGGACTACTGTAATTGTAGAGCAACAAAGTACTCCTATATGGTAAGTGGAACTGATAAACAGGGGTGTGTAGATATAAGGTGGTGGTTTTAAACTTATGGTTGAGCAATTTGGGTTTGCTGATCCACCACCCAAATAATACCTGCTCTGTGGTGGTCCTGTGGGGGTCCTGACCACTGAAAAACAGAGTAAAAGGAGGCTAACATAATATATAGAACTAAAAAAGCTCTCCTATGGTAAGTTGAGTGGTTGTCCTATATGCAAATGAGTCTGTTCATTCGTCTCAATTTTTGATGTTTGTTTTAAATCTCTCTCTTCTTTCTTATTTCATTAACTACTAAGATAAGATAAGATACGATAGCCCTTTATTATCCCACATGGGGAAATTTACTAAATTAGATCCTGTCTTTGTTTCTATGTGACCAGTAGTCTGTGTGTAAATCTGAAGGGTTAAAGGTCAATGAAATAGCAGTTTTACATTCATTCCACTGTTTGAGACCAATTGCTCAGCAAAGCTTTAATTTGCTTCAAATGATGCAATTATTTTTCTAATAATTCTACTAATCCTAATTCTACTGTGGAGCCACAATGGGGCAGTGAAACAGGCACATGGAACATGTTGCTGATCCCTGGTATAGACTGACACAATGTACTAAAGCTAAAAACAAACCAAAATCTTTATCTTTTTAATCTTTCATATCTTCATTGTGCATACCAAAGAAACGTACCAATTCCTGAGGCAGCAGAGCAGCCACAAATCAATAATGCTCCCTCTCACCGTTGGGATGATGTTCTCATGTTGGTATGCACAGAGAGTGCTGTGTGTTTTTCTGCAACCTTGATTTAACCTTAGTTTCATCAGTCCACAGAACATTTTTTTTTGTAGTATTTTGGAGTGTCAAGGCTTTTGGCAAACTTTAGCCGTACATCAATGTTGTTTTTCTTTTTCTTTGGAGAGCACTTGCATCCTCTGTGGTGTCCTGTTCCAATTTCTGTCAGGCTAAGAAGTGGGCATAGCTCCTACAGGCCTGTAAAATAAATTGGGAAATAATATATATTAAGTGACATTTGTTTTTTGTGAGTGCTGATATGGCCAATCAGTGTAATTAATGCAAACCCTGTTATTATATATTTTTTATTTGGAACAGTCATAACACGGCTACCTAAACAAGCATGCTTTAATCTAGTTCCAGTAACTGCTTTGTTTAGGCTTCAAGCTCTGTAGCTGCTATATCAGTGTTCTGATGAGAAGCTGATGGTCGTTTAAAGTTGTATTGTGTTACTTACTCATAACACCCTAAAACCAGCGTGAGAAAGTTTACTGTTAACTATAATACAATAATAAATTAAAAATCTGCAGGTACCTTTGACCGTATAATATCTGGTTACCTGTATGCGCTCCTTCTTTCTCGTTAGCTGGGGTTTGGTAGAGATGGACTTTTAAATGTATGCTTTATCAGCAACCAGTCATTTTTTTCAGTAAAATGGACCTCATTATTTTAAACCTTGGGCTCAGTGATTGCTTTAAGCCTTACCTGTTACTCCAGGACTTTGATTTAGTTAACTGAGAATTCAGCATCGAGTCTGCATCGAGTCTGTAATTCTTTCCTTCTCAATGCAAATCAACAGTTATTGATTACAGGTCTTCTGAGACCTCTTGCTTGTCTCTTGTTTGTGAGGCATGGCTCACATCAGCACATGCTTCATGTGTATAGCACACTTTAAATGTTTAAGTGGTGTTAATAAGTCAAAGCAGCTCTAACCAACACTTCATTTACAATCTCATTTCGTTGATTGGTCTTCAGCTTTTACAAACTCTTGACTTTCTTTTGCTAACTTGTGACTCGTGAGTGATTAGCCTAGGGTTTCACATCCTGCTTTCAACCTACACTGTGGATATTGGAATGATGTATTCACTATGAACAAGAACAACACATTGTTTTTGTGTTAAGAGTTTAAACTGATTTGTTTTGTTCTTTATTGTACCTTAAATGAACAAATCATAAAAACAATATTAATACAGTAATGCATGTAATTCCAAAAGTCCACATACTTTTTCTTGCCACCGTTCATACCAACTAACTTTGCTAATCGGATATCAAATAAAGGATAATCTGTTACTTGCATAGAAAGAAAATATAACATTGGGCTGTAGGCTTACCTTTTAATGTGATGGCTCAAAAATTTAGCACCACATTTTAGTATTCAAATACAGGAAAGTGAAATCAGTAGACTATTACGATGAGCTATTGAGCCGACACAGCTAATTAATAATACACTGGATGCCGTGTTTTCCATTTTGGACCACACAGTGTTCCAAGACCTAATTAAAATCAGCTAGAGTAGTTAACCGTAAATCCTAAATCACATTTTTACCAATGCTCTCAAGCTGAGGCTCTCAAGCCCATTCTTTAGTCCTGTTAAACCATAAAACTGCCACATTACTAATGTATTATTTTGTATATTTTCTCTGTTTTCCTATGATAAAATATCCCAAACAACCAAATAGTGATTTTAGAATTCAGTTTGTAGCATCTCAAGTGATTAACCGAGTATAGCCCTAACCTTTGCAGAGCCTTATTAAATATGAATTAGCATGTGTTAATATGTTCTTAAACGTTTTTCTGCACAGCTAAAAATAGAAGTAGCCATCATAAAGTCTTAGAGTTTTTTATACACGTTTCATCCATGTTCATTTTAGATAACGGTATGCCTTGCGCTGTCCAAAACCAAATAAGCAAGTCTATTTGAGATTACTTAACAAGTTAATGAGGTCTGAGGCAACTGTGTAATGTTTTAGGCATGCAGCCTGCAGTTTGTTATTAGCCCTTAAGCGCCACTGAAAAACTAAAGAATCAAACTTTAGGCACCAAACACATTTTGGCTGTTCGAATGCGTTTGGGATAACGAGAAACTTATGCAAATTTGTCTTTTGGCCCAATCATTGCCTTAAAAATAGGTTTGCATATCTTTTCAAAAAGCTTAGAGCTGCAAAGCTGTTTTCTTTCAGACATAATGACAAATGTTTGAAGAAACACATTGTCCAGCTTATGGTATGTCACTCAGTGCCAGAGTTAATTAGGATTGTTTGCTCTGTTTGCATCCATGTTTCATGAGCGGAGCGACAGCAGGGAGTACCAGGCCATGGACCTAGGAGAATCTCTGCAACATGGCAGTGCAGCCAAGAGCAGGCTCGGTGTACTGCCAGTGAACTTCAGACACCTCCAACGTGACCCTTATTCGCATCTTATCATGGAATCTTAGTACGATTCAGACTTCATTTACCTTGTTTGCCCCTAATCTGGCTACCATGTTTACCCTGTTTATTGTTTATTGTCATAACTTTCATATTATAAAGTGGATTATAAGTTTTGAGGTTTGCGTGGACTTCTAATTCTACCAAAATTTATTGACGGTCTGACTCTGTAGTTGCTTTCACTCCATAGGAATCCTGTCTGGATATTCAAGAACCATCAGAGAAAGAACGACTGATTTTGATTTGTGAACGCTAGTTATAGAGTATGCACTTTCTGCACTCCAGGAAGTGTCAGGGTAGGGATTGCTGTACAGAGCGGTCGTCTTCCACTTTTAAAAAGCTGTGTTTTGCAAGCAAGATGTTGTGGGTGCTGGCAGAATAATCAGGAAAAGAGATCAAAACAGAAATAGATAAAACAAAGCATGCGAACCAGCATCTACGACTGAGTGAAGAAGGCATTCAAAAGCGGTTTCTGTGTTGAAATAAAAAGGTCTACCAAATATGTTTGCCACATATAGGCAAAGCTGCAAAACAATGAAACACCTTTAATCTCGATCTCCTCCATATATGCTCAAGAAAAAGAGATGCCTTTCCCCGCAGCTGAAGGGTTTTTCAGGCTCAAAACTTCTCAGGCATGTGGCCGAGGAGATTTCCCAGGGACATCAGCAGACAGACCTGGCTAGGACGTTTGCTTGGCCCTGCTGGCAGATACACCATCCCCTCATCCCCTGCGGCTGAGGAGTTTTCCTGGAGCACTTGGACCTGACCCAAGCTGAAAATGATGTCTGAATCTACATTTCTGTTGGGTTAGGACAAATATTACAAGCTCTAGTATACGTCACTTATATGCTGCTTCCAGGGAGGCCACCCAGGGGCATTTCCAGGGGCTACAATAGGTCATGGACCCTATGGTTCTTTCCAGACTAAAATGGGCACACCAGAATTAGTTAAAAGGAAAAGAGGTACTCAACCGGATAGCAGTCCTCAGAATCCATACTTAATGTTACTGTGCATCAAACAGCTTTCAACACTCGAGACCTTTGCTTTAAATGAAGGAGCACAAAACGCTGCAACCGGCCAGAGATTTCAAGCACTACCATTGATCATCTCCATTACTGCAATAACTTAAACCCAGAAACAGAATAATAAAAGCCTTCGTCAGTCAGGGTTTCATATTTACACTAAGAAGACCGTCTGTCTAAAGTGCCCATTGTCCTTTTCACTATATTCATTCTCTCTTCTCCTTTTCTTGGCTTAACCATCTTTTATAATGTCCCATTTCTTAAGGAGGACTATTATGCTTTCAATTTTTTCCCTTTTTTAGCTTCTTGTGAAAAATAATATATATATACAGTTTGCAAAGTTATAAAGTCCGAAGTACACGTCAGCAGGAGAAACTCTCTGCCACGGTAACCACTTTTCTCAACTACCTGAAACACCCTGTTGAAATTCCAGCCCTTTTCTCTGTTACAAGGTGATGTCACCTCATTGTCATTTCTTATTACCCGCCTACCAGCATGCCCTTGTGCGATTACTTAAAAAGTAACCACTTTGAAATGTTCTGCTTCAGTCTAGCTTGCTAAGGCGGTTCGGGTATATCAACTGCCTCTACCTGACTTTCAAAATCAGACTGTGGTACGGCAGAACTGGTGCCATTACAGAGCTGGAACAGAAACTGAAGTGAAACTTTTAACAATTGACCAGTCAGAACAGAGTGAGCAAGCTGACCAATCAGAGAACAGTGGACTTATCAAGGGAGGCAGCACTCAATGACAAAAGACAGCAGTGAGTCTAATGGCATTCTGGCTATGGGAACTAACCAGTGGGCAAGTTGATACTGACACCACAGATGGTGAACAAAAAAAATCCCATCAGCAGCCGAGCTGATGTTTTGAATAAATGCAGCCAATTAACCATCATGGACATAAACAATATGCATATAAAGAGAAGTGTTAATGTCTGTGTGTTGGTGAGTGGAGGAGAAATAAATAAATCTAATAAAAAAGCCAGAGGTTCTGAATTATTCAGGGCCACAGGGCATCAGCCCAGGCAAGTCCATGCATTAAATCTCCCCTGGATGTGTCTATCTGGTAAAGGAAACATGGACGGCTTCTGTACTTGTGGCTTTTAACGCCTGAATCCTTTATTCAAACTCAGCACACGCACACAGTCAAATAACTGACAATTAATTAAAACCTACAGGGAAATGCCCTGATAGCACACTTGCAACACTGAAACCAAATCAGTTGAATGTAGCGTTGGGCACATTATGCCCAGCACCGAGCAACGTTTACACACAGATTCCCTTTAAAGGATTGAGACCTTTTTTTTTCTTGTTCACTAATCGAACTTTATTTTCTTGGACATTTGACAGCAGAAACAGTTTGTCAATCAGGAAGCGGCTGTTTACTCACGAAACATCTCAGACAACATCTCCAAGGCCTGTGAGGCATGTTTTTTTTTTGTTTCCACCTGGGAGATGTCTGCATCTGACTGCCTTTATAGACCAAGCGCAGTGAAACATGCCACCTCTGCATTATTTAGAACTCAATAAAACTTGCAGTCAAACTGTAATAGGAGTAGATATAGGTGGGGGAGGAATGTGTGGGAGAATTAACAGCTATTTATCTGCAAATATAGCAGCTTTGCTTTGCTAGAATTGCCAGTGGCTAGCGTAAAAATCGATGCAGAGTATTTAGGCTTGTTTGCACACTTATTTTTCCACTCTTTTGTTCTCTCTTGTTTGCCTGTGCACATTCACACAGCAAGTGCTTGTGCAGTCTGGGTGCTGCAGATACCAAGTTAAAACACTGAAATGAACATTTTGCTTTATGCATTTCTCCACTCTACAACTCTTAGATTCTTTATTAGAAGGGGTACAACAATTGTGTCTGAAATCAAGCACAATATACTGCACATTTAGTCATTCCTCTGCTTACCTAACATGTGTTTGAGTGGCCCTTGTGAAGTATATCACAGGAAAATGCACTTGAACAACTGACAAAGCCACTACTTATAGTGGACTGTGCAAAGTTTTGTTGCCCAGTAGGGATTTAAGATGGCTTTGCTGAATCATGATGCATCATTCTGAAGGTGACAGTTGAACTGTCTATAGCATCTGCTAAATGCCGTAAATGTAAATGTAAATGTAACTATTTTTATTTCATAATGTTACTAGTGTTTATAATTGATGATAATAATATTTTATTATGCAATATTTTTGGGCCTGTTTAAAATGTATAAGATCCAAAACAGCTATGTATATATACCTTAAGGACATTTTCTTTGAATTTACTCTCACTGTTCATTTTATCAAGTGTATTTTCCATTCATGTCATTTATCTTTCTTTTCATACGTTTTTACACCCCTTTCACACTCTGTGTTTCAATGATCAGACCCCTACAGGTCCACCACAAAGCAGGTATTATGTACCTATGATCACCTATGATGTATTATGATCAGCAGTGCTGCTGGAGTTTTAAACAACCCACTGTCGCTGCTGGACTGAGAATAGTGCACCAAAGAAAAATGTGACTATTTTAGATAGAAAACGGCAAAATTACATCAAATCACTTGCAGTGAAGACAGTTAGAAGAATGTACTAATTGAGTGGAGGTACAGCAAGTGTTTTGGTCCTTTGTATATCAATTAACAGTTATCAGTTAAGAGGTCCTTTGTCCAGAGAAGTAGCTGTTTAATGAATTACAAATTGAAACCAATAGTAAGCCAACTGTGTTCTTATTACATTAATATCTTTTGGTGTAACCCTTACTAAAAGTAATAAAAGGCAAAGCAAAAAAACAAGTGTCATTCAGATGAATCTAATGACTTTAAGGGTGTTGAATACATTTGAAAAGAAGCTGTTTATGACATTTATATATCTCAATGTGACTAAATGTAAATTTATGATAAATCTACCAGCTGCTGATGACTAATGTTGCATTCATGACATCTGGAAACTCCAACCAGTTCTCACTCTGAACATCTAAATTCCCATTGGTGTAAGCTATGGCAATAAGTTGAATATAAGATGGAAGTGCATGGTGCAGAACAACTTGACCTTACAATCCTCTACAGAGAACTACTTTCCATTTGAATCCACAATTACTGTGTATTTGCTAAATGTAAAATATTGAGAAACATGTTTGTACAAAAGTCATGGCATATGTCTAATTTGTTTCCAATATGTTTAAACTTTGCATACTATTGTATGTGGGTTTTCCCCTGATTTTAGAGATGTTGTGTACAAATTATACATTAACAGGTTTATTTTAGCTTTGTCTAATCTATAGTGTGTTAGCCACACATAGCTATGCATGTAGTGTACTAGCTATCACATGATGTACTAGAACTGCTGAAAAATGACAAGGAATGCTGTATTTGAATAGTTGCAGGCATCTACAGACATGTAGCAGCAGGGGTGTAGCCACCAGACGTACCATCTAGATTTCTAATTCAAAATCCTACTCCTGGAGTAGCATTCCTACACTTGTTGTAGTGTTGTCCCTGCTCTTACACACCCAGGTGACCTCAGAAATTGCTTGTTAGTTATTTCATCAGTTGCAGTTGTTCAGAACAGCATTAGAACAGTTAATGAAATCCCAGCTGAAATACAACTATGGATAGCTTTTGTTGGTAACTAGTTTCATATGGCCTAAGGTGGTTCACTGATGACCATTAGGTGGTTGACCAGCTAAACATCTGGGTGAAAACAAAACCATATACTGCTCAGCTGGTTAAGATGGTTTATCTGGTAGACCAGCTAAGTCAAGCTTGTCTGGCTGGTCAACCAACTTGGTCAAGCTTGTTGTGCCACCTTGATTAAGCTGGACATAAAGGTAAACCAAACTATCCAACTCAAAATATATTGACAAATTTGATCAAGAAGCTTGAAAAACAAACCACATGTAAGACTATTTTAAAAACATCAGCCATCAGAATATTATCTACCAATAGTTATTAGACTGGAGGATGTTCCAAAACTATAGCTGAATGGTTTGAACTTCACTGATCCAAGGCTAAGGTGTCAAATATTTAAGGACGATCACAAAAATCCAAGTACTTTACAGGAAAAACATGCCTGACTCACCTAGAAGACAGGGCTGATTTGTTGCTGTTGGACCAGGACAGCTCGTCATGATTTGATGGAGCTATGAATTGTGGACTGTATCAGTAAATTCTACAGGAGAATTCATTAACTGAACCTCAACAGAAGGTGGGTCCTATAGGAAAACAATAACCCTAAAAACATCAGTTAGTCTAGAGAGAATGGATAAAGCATTCAAAATCGAACAGAAATGCAAGTGTAAACAACTCTGATCACGTCAGGATGTATAAAATAAACTAAAGACAGGCTGAATGGTAAAACAGTTGTTAATTGGTTGCCATGTAGCGTGTGTATTTGCATATTCCATCCCACACAGCGATTATATATCAGTCTGAATGAAGATGCATTTAACTACCCAGTGTAAATGCATGTGACTGAAATTTTATCAGGAGAAAATCTGCATACTAGTCACATGAAATGACCAAGAGTACACAGGACTCTAAGACATGTCGTTCACTAAAGAAAGCCCTAACATAACATAATTGATATGGTTCTCTAAGAAGGAATGGGCCAAGATTCACAGAAACCATTTGGGTGAAATCATTGCTGGTAAAGGGAGTCACAGTAGCTACTGAAAGCACAAGTTGACATATATCACACACACACACACACACACACACATATATATATATATATATATATATATATATATATATATATATATATATATATATATATATATATATATATATATTTGCTGACAGACATTTAATGGTGAATTGCTCAAAAACCTCAAGCAGCTGGTTATTCTGATAGACCAGCTTGGTCCAGTTGGTCATTCTGGCCAACCTGCTTGATTTTATTCTACCAGCTTCTACCAGCTAGGTGAATTTATTTCATTTTTAATCTGTGTCTCAGTTTCACATGGATAAGCACAGCTATGGCCAGCAAGCAAGCTGATAGACACCATTAGTGTAGATTAGAATGTTTAGGGTAGATCATAACAATTTAATTAATCATTGAAATCGTTAATCCACTTATAACTGTGCTCTGAATTCATATGTAAAATATAATCATTCATATGTTGTGAAAATGTACGCAAAAGTACGTAAACCAATAGAAGTAATTAAATAAAATAATTAAATGTTGTTCATATGGCAACTATATACATGTTTGACTCAATCAATACACATTTTTTTTTCCACAGCATTTTCCTGGCTCCTGAAATGTAAAAAAAGAGAAACACAAATCATGTCCGTTCAGTGAGCAGCATTATTTGTCTGATTCCACACTGCAGCCTGAGACTCTGAGGCCTGAGTACGTCTGAGACCGGATGCCCTGTAAAAAAAAAAGCCAGGAACCCAGATAAATATTTACATTCATCAAGACAGTTATCTTCAACTAAAACACACAGTAAGTCATCCGAACACCTGCAGTAATCTGAAAGTTGGCTTGACAGAAGAGGAATGGTAATAATAGTCTAAAGAAAAAATCCTGAAACATGGTTCATGGTGTGTTTTTCCATCAATGCCTGTGGTATTCTCCATAATTGGCAATATTTTCCTCATTTTCCTCCCAGTTGTAGAATTCTGGGAAATTGAAATCAACTGTTCTTGTAAAATTGCTCATTGTGACTGTATACTTCAACATTAAAAGTAATTTCCGTGTCACATCTTTTTCTTTTTCCATATAAACACGTTTTACTCATTGCTGTAAACAGTATTCTAGGCTACTGAGGTGTGTTGGCGCCACCAAGAGGACATTATTCCACAACACCATGCAACACCTTTCCAAAAGTGTACATATTTTGACATGAGTAATGTACGTGTGTGTGTGTGTGTGTGTGCTAGCTAAAAACCTAACAGTTAATGCTGTTCTAGACTCATGTTAATGCGTAGGCTACAGTATCTACTGGCCCAGAAGGTCAGTGTGGAACAAATCTTGATATAAAAGTTCTTTAAATACGATCTAACTAAAGTGTCACGGTTCTGGACAGTTTGTTTGTTGAAAAGATTTACACCCACTTGCTTTTTTTCCAAAAGATGCATTGTAATTAAGTTTGTGTGGAGCTCTATAAAAGCCTTTCACTCGGGCAAAGTAGAGGATGTTCAGCGGCGGTGCGAAAGCGGCTGTCTTGCTGAAAAGCTTTCATCATCTTTTGTCTGAATAAGGTACTTTTGCCGTAATGGCGCTGGTCTGAGGGCAAACAACACTTTCAAGTGTAATAGCGTAGTGTTGTTGAAAGCTGTCTACGAGAAAGCAAATTGAACAGGTTTATGAAATGCACGCATCTGCACTGCTAATGAATGTCAATAAAGCCAAGAACAAAATGGTGCTGTGACGGAAAATTAGGTGAAGCTAATCGCTAAAACTGATCACAGCACAATTACACAACCCTATGTGTTCATATATTTGAGTTCCATTAAAGACTTTTAAAGCCTCTTATACTGAAATTCATAAACAATTGCTAAATATTAAAATTGATTAAAATTATTATTTTTGCATTAATGTGTGAATTCATTTGGCATCCCATGTATAAATGTTTATTTTTTATAAAACATTCATTATAGTTTATATAATATACATGTTACGTGTGTCCCACAACACTGATTCAACCTCTATGAAATATTTGGATATCAGCAGTAGCTACACAAATTCTCAGAACATCCTTATCTCATTTGCAATTAAACTGTGGTATTAATCGACTGAGTCACGAAAAAGTCTGAATCATTAGTACTTAATGTGCTCATATAATAAGTATTAACTACACTGCTTAAAATCAACCTTACTGTTAACACATTTTCAATGGATGTTTTCTAAAATTTTATGTTCAATGTTGAACAAATAGTTACAAGAGCTAAATGGCACTCTAATCATGGAGTCACACAGCTAACTATTTGAACATTACAGTCATTGATTTCCATTTTCCACCCCCCAGCAGTGTCCAGTGTAATCTTCTATATAAAAAAACTGCATGAATGATTTCTCTCTACCCAAAAGCCCAATGTCTGTCATCGTCAGGAACAGACATAGAATGGATTTAATAAAATGTGACATGTCAGAAAACACCCCCATCCCTTTGGATGAGATTCATTAAATATTCAGCAACATATCAGCCCTTCATCAAAATTTAAACCCAGACCTAAACTACCTGCCAGGGTGGTGATAAGAAATGATTCTTTGTTGATGACCAGATTGTTATGCTGCTGGCCGAATCTGTCCTACCATCGCATTCAGTTAGAGGCCTAAACAGATACACACCCAGTCTCATGACCTTGTCATGTCATGTGTCCCTCCAGCGTTAGATGAATGATGTGGTTGTTAAAGGTCAGGTCATCTCTGCATGCTGTGTTAACAGGCTGTTAGCAGGGTTCTGGGGCTGACCTGAGCCATCTTTAACATTGACCACTGGGTTAACACTGAAAACATGACCCTGGTTTAGGACATTTGTAAGTGTAACTGCAACTTTACAGGAGAGAACAAAAACTTTCTACACTTTCAGTGTAAGTCAATGGAACCAGAATTTTGGAGCATTTCTGTTGGTCCATTTATCATGAAATTTTCACACAATGTAAACAACCATGGCATGTTCAAATGATGTAGAAAATTGAAAATCACCAAAAATGGAGATACATGTTTAAATTGTGCTTTGTACTGTTTTTAACTGAACACAGCTCAAACTAAATATCATTGCATTCTGTTTTTACTAGCATTTCACATGCAGCCTCAACTTAAGTGTAAAAAGTTTGTGTGGTGTTGGTAGGAAGACAGTATAAAGGAAATTTACAAAAATGATCAAATTATTAATGTACATCAGATTTATACCTAATTACAGATCCTTATGCCTGTTTATCACATTTTTAATATGTATGCATAACTTTGTTTACTTTCCCTTTCATTTTAAGGAAGATACTGGTTTGGGAATTTTCTGGTTAGAGCAGAGGGCAGCATAACGTGCAACACCACTTGAACAGACAGATACCAAGAAATAGACAGTATATAAGTTTTCACAGATTTTATTAATAATGGTAAATTTGCCAAATATACACCCAGTATAATGAGTTCTTAATACATATTGTTATACATCTATATTACAAAAGCTGTAATAAGTTCCACTGATTAGGATACAGAGGTTGGTAACTAGGTGCCTTCCGCTCACTGATCATTCCAGTAATGGCCCAAAGCTGGAGTGGTTCACCCACAACCAAAGCTTAATACAGTCAAATCACTGATTCATACTCCGCCCACAAATGGGTTTCATCATAGCAACTGTTGTGAGCTTGGACAAGCTTAATATTTCTGTCACGATATTCAAGCTGAATAATTACATAATTAGAAAAGATCATGTGTAGTATTTCTGTAGAGGGACTAAAATATGGCCAAATTCTGGCCAAATTTAAGTTTTTATCTCGTGCTGATATATTTCTAAAAGGAATTATTTGTCCTCTCCAATATGATGTAGATATTATCTCTAACTACACACCTAAAATTATGTTCTCCCATGTTTTGGTTTTGGATATAGAAAATGGTTCTATATCAAGCATCAGGAAAAGGGGTTCTTTAATTTTTTTATGGTTCCATACAGAACCCTTTCTCTACTTAAAAACTCTTGAAGAACCATCTGTGTGTACAGTTTCTTATATTTGCTATTTAAAAAAATAATTTGTGGGCGGAGCATAAATACATCTATAACAACACAAAGAAAATCTGAATGCAGTAATAACAGTGGCTGTTGAGTGCTAGGATTTATTTACCACAACGTAATGGCTTCATGGGTCAGAGATAACCCATTACACGAAATGGGTTCCAAGAGACAATGGCCAATATTCAGACTTTGCTGAAACTAGCCTGCATATTCCAAGAGACAGGACATCAGATAAAGGTTTAAGGATACATATAATATTCTGTCATATTCAAATTTACCCTGACTCTTAGTAATAATTCACATAGGAAAAAATTTGTCTTGTCACAGGAAAAAAATGAGATCAAAACGAGTTGTTGAAACCATGAGAATAAACTCAGAAATATTTAAGGTGTAAGATGCCCTTACAGTTAAATTAACCTGTTTGCATGGGCAATATCCAGTCAAGAGTATCTTTAAAGTGCCTTGAGCACCACCACAACTTTCATGTGCAGTTAGAAACAAGTTATCATTAGAAAACCTTATAAATCTAAAATTAAACAATCAAAACAAAATTGAGAAGAACGCATTAGTTCACAGCAGAGGGGTTGATGCACATCGTTACATCATACAGTATGTCCACTTTCTTCAGTGCATGAATGAAAAGTAAAAAAAAAATTACAAAGGTGGGCATGATGGTATAACATTACTACATTTACAACCAGCCCAAACACATATGGAATGCAAGCGAGATGCTTAAGTTAACTGATGGTGCTACATAGCGAACGCAGCTGGCTTTAACTGGCTGAACGCAGCCAAGACGTGGGACAGCCTGTTTGTTCAGTCTTTGCATACATTGATGTCTTATCAAATGCTTTGAAGTTAACACGTTCCTGAGAGCTAGACGAGAGCCAGGGAATTACATACACAGGTAGTTTTGACTTTGCCCAAAGACATGCAATTCCCTATTTTTATTTATTTTTTTATTTTTTGCTTTCCAAGCTAGACTTTCTTCTTCAGGGACAAACGGAGAGCTTCAAACGGCTTAAATGAACGGGAATGTTAAAGCAATTTTGTACTATTTCATAGCTAGCGGCAGTCTTTCAGCATAAGACAAGGTCATGAAATAAAACAATACTTTCCTGATTTCTTCGATAAACTAAGAACAAAAGTAGGAACTAGGGCTGTCACAATTGGTTACATTAATAATCTATATTTAGTATTATATGTAGTATTACTTAAGTAATCAGAAATAATAAAAAAAAAACTGGTCTGATCAATAACAATCCTCAATTAAAAAATTTCAAATACATATGCATATCAATGCATGTGGCCATCAGGCTATATTCCTAATAAGAGAGACCAATTATAGAATGTAATACTTTAAAACTGATTCATCAAGAAGGTAAATCATTAGGTAACTAATAACTAAATAACTGAGTAAGCAATGACAGCCCTAGTAATAACTAAACAGTACTGAGATGAGTAATAAAATCCATGGATTTGTAAGCAAATCATGTCAGTGTGTACAGTGATTATGCACTTACAGCAGTGTGCAAAAGTCAGTAACCAACCTTCATTTATTACCTTTCCTGGGAAAACAGCCAATAAGGCCTTGGATGTTGAAAGACACCTTAAGACATTTGATACTTAAGCTTTCATCTTTGAGAGAGAGGACAAAATCAAGCTCCACTCTTGCTTTAAGTTCTTCACTGTAAGAAGATAACTTAATGCTATGGGTAGCTGAAGCTTAAGTCTGAACTTTAAAGGTTCACTCAAAAACTGAAATTAAGCTTTCGGAATATATATTTTTGCTTTTTTTCTCAGCAATTTTCTTGGAAATTAAACAAATGGAAAAGTGGTCTTTGACTTCTGCTCTGTACTGTACATGAGATAAAACTTGCAATGCCCTTTATTTAAAAAAAAAGAGGTAAAAAAAAACTTTGCCAATGTAAATACAGTTCAAGTTAATGATGCTAATAAACAATATGCATGTATAAAATAGACAGAAATGGTTATAGGCAAGGCTACTTTTAGGTTGCATCCAATGACGAGAAACAAAACAAAAATAATGACACAGCTGAGATCCTGCTCTTGACTTTGAGATTGAATGTAGTTAATTTGTTTACATGTGTTCTTTCTCTCTCTCTCTCTCTCTCTCTCTCTCTCTCTTTTAGTCGATGGCTCTTTATATGATCCTGCTGAAATCAATATTGTTGTTACGCTCAAAACAATGCCTCATTCTGTCCAGTCGCACTCAAAAATACATTTTATCGGCTGTTACTGAACCAATCAAAATGCACTTAAAACCCACCAGAATGAATGACTATAAACTTAGGAGTATTTGTTACTCATCAGTCACTCTTCACCAATAGCTGGCATTCCGTCAGCCAACGCAGGGGCTCGATCATGACAAGGGGGACAGATAGTCAATAGGGTGAATGATTTCTAAACCTCAATAAAGATTTCCACTCCCATTCTCTCGTCATTGTCATTACGCCTCTGCATATTGCATCGGTAAGCACAAAAGCGGGATTAGTATCCTATGTACACGGGGACATTTCGCGTAGATTTAGTTCATTCAAAAATCACAAAGTTCAATAATCACGAAACACATCACTGACAGGCAGGGTTAATTTTGGCAGAGAATATTAAAGAAATATTGACAAATATGTACTCATAAAACCTTATTCCTACCGAACAGAGTCACTTAAAACAATGTTACATCTATGAAAATAAGAACATGAAAAACAATTACCTTGTGTCATACCTCTGCAAATACGAGCCAAATATATGTAGTTGCGCACTGAAGCAGAACAGAGAGTGTTAAGACAGTGTCTAAGGTGTCAGAGATACATATCTCCTTTTGCCGGGATGAATATCAGTTTACCTGAGTAAAATACAGAAACTGTATGTGGCTGTTAAAAAGACCAAGCATATGTAGATCAGACAAAGGTTTTGCTAGTCCAGGTAGTGCAGAATAGAGGGTTTGGAAGGGAAGGAAGTTTCTGAGTAGCTACATCCCCCCTTTAAGAACCTCAGCATTCATCTAGGACAGTGATTTTCGAACCCCACTCAGTTTCGAGTATTCCCTGCCCAAACACATCACTTCTAAAACACCCACTTTAAAAACGTTTTGGCAGATTTGCACATTTGGTGAGAGGCATTTGGTTTTCATTTTAACTGCCAACACTGCCTTTACCAGGCAACCTTATTATACTAGAAATCTGAACGAATTTGGACATTCGTACCATAAAACCTATAAAAGAACTCAGGTCTTTCAGGTCTTAATCATGACAGAACGGAAATTAAAATTGCATATATTTACAAATTTTTCTAAAAAGATTTTAGATATTTGAAGATTCTTTAAAATTGAGAGATTTTCTAGATCAGTGGTTCTCAAATCAGTGCTCAAGTTCGCCAAACAGCACATATTTTTTAACGAGCACAAACATGGACCATCTAGGGCTTCCTGAGGACCGGTCTGAGAACCACTGTTGTAGGTGTACCCTAGGAATACTTGAAACGGTGCTGGGGAGTTGAGAACCACAGCTCTAGGATGAGATTAGCATCTCTATGGATGAAAGTGTAAGAAGAACCATTCAGTCCTCGAGGATCTCCTTGAGCACCTTCAGCAGGTTCCTCAGGCCGTAGATGTAGCCATGGTCCTGGACCTCGCTTGGGAAGACGTGGGCAAAATCTATCATTCTTACCTCCACGTCTGCCATTGAGTGGTCAGCTTCTCCTGGCTTCTCCTGACCTTTGGCTTCCAGCTGAATTGGACTGTGGTTGCCGTTGGGCTGCCACTTGTTGTTGTCTCGCTTGGCCTGGTGGTGGCTACTCGTGCAGCCCTTCTTGTGCAGGGAGTACATGGTGGAGAGGCTCTGGTCGATGTTGTTGTTATACTCCAGCACTCCGTCACTCTTTTGAAGGGTCTGACCTGTGGTCTTCTCCAGGGGGCTGAGCATGCGGGGGCTGGTGGAGGGGACCCCATCATATACAAAAAGCAATGAGCTTGCGTAGAAGTTCAACTGGCTCTGGCCCTCAAACCATCGAAGGATATTCTGGACTTTGATGATGCTGGCAGTGATGGCGTCTTTGCGGAGAACATCTCCGTTAAAGAAGAACTTAGATAACCCTGTGAGCAAGAGAGGAAGCTGCTTATGACCAGTAGAATATATGCAAAAAACACATCAAACATCAGAAGGTAGTGGCACAACTGTGTAAAAAACCTGTACTGTCTCGTGAACATAAAGTCTCTCCTAATTTGAGTGAAGGATATCATTCAATGCTGTTGCGTTAATGTGGGGCACAAGTAGACCATAGCAGAAAGGGAATCTGACAGAAACATCTGGATAAGATCATTGTTACTGCTATATCTAACCAGCATGAATGGATTTAAAATGTGTAACCACTTCTAATATTAATAAATGTTACTTCAGCTTTTAACTATTTGGACTGACATTTCAAAGGGCCCCAGAAGATGCTTTCAGATGTTTTTCTTGAATATCTTACCATCTTTAATGGTTTCCTTCACAAGGCCTCTTCCATAATGCTGATCATATGATTCAAAGCTGTCTGAGCCCAGGTTGTACACCTAGGTGACAGACAGTAAATGAGAAAAGAACGTTTGTGACACTAAATTCTTTCATTTGTCTCCCTCTGGTGGAGGCAAAGGGCCATAAAACTAATTACAGCAGATAAAATTAATAATCAGCAAGCAGAGAAAATTGAATTCCAGTTCAACGTTTGGGAACAAGACAGCCAATTTAATATTGATGCCGTGTAAAGTCTCAGTCTATTTTGGGAGGGGGCATAAATTCCAGTCTCTATCATCCAAATCAGCAGCATAATTATCAGTAATGGCTCATTTTGCTCTATGAGTACTGAGATAGGTCTTTACAGCTGAAGCGTCCCTTTTTCCATGCTGGCTGCCAGAGATCCAAACCCCTGGGATGTACTAAGGCTTTCAAATGTACTCATAGACAGTGCTATGTGTCCAACCGCCCCACACTTTGTACTGGCACTACATTTCTAGGGACCAAGGATCTGTAACCATAAGCACTTTTCCTAGAGACTAACTTTACCATAACAGCTGTTCACTCTTGAGATGTGGTGCCATACTGATTATGATATTCTTATGCTTTGAGAACAGCAGAACATAGAAAGAGGTCAGAAAAGCCTGTCGTTGCCCTAAACCTGGTGTCAGACTGTTGCCTGTGTAAATAAATAATATTATTACAAAAACGTGGCCTGTCAGACCGGATCTGTCAAAGTCAGGATGAGTGATACAGCAACAATTTAACGCCGCAACACCTGAAGTGAATCTTCATAATGCACAAATGAAGTAATTTTCCTTGGTTTGCCAATTTACTTGAAAGGGCACAATGCACCACTGAAACAGTAGCACCACACTAAAAAACTAAACTCTAAAAAGAAGGAATTCAAACAATCTGTAAAAACAAACTTTTGGTTACTGTACGGTTTACGCAGTTACTATAAACAGGTTACTGTTACTGTACACTCTCTACAATTGGTCATATATTAGCCTTTTAATTATTTGAGCTGATCACAATTATTTTCCAAAGTAGTTAGCTTTCCTAGTCCTATGGTTATGCCACGACGAACACAATTCCTAATTAACTGTGTGGTCATTATTTGGCACACATCATAGGTCTACCAAACACAACAAAAGCCTACCTAACCCAGTAGAATTGGTGAGTAATGTTTGCTTACTTCAGCTCGAGCTGTTTCTTAGGAGATGAACATTTTTGATAGCTACTTGACCTACATTGTAAGTTAATACAATTGAACTGTCTTTCAAAAATACAAATTTATGTGTAGTTCTAGTTAATTATATGGCAATTAAAGGACTGGTTGCACAAAAATATAGTTAAAAAAAAATAGAGTCCAAAGTTTGTCTTTCTTTTAGCACTGAAGCTATAGGGCTAATGTTGAAAACAAACACTAGAAGTCAATGGTCACCCAAATCTATACAGTAAATATATCTTTAAAACATCTCTCATCCAGCTCAAACTGTGTTCGGGTGTTAATTGATGTTATGCAGACTTGTCCATGTGGTTCACAGTACAGCTGAGAAAAGTTTCAGAAATGTATTTAACTAATTTGGGTGACTATTGGCTTTTAGTGTTTGTTAGTCTCGTAGCTCCAATGCAAAAAGTGGACACGTTGGAAACATGTCTTGGCTTATCGATTACATCTAAGTGGAAAATTGTACAAATTTGACTTTTAGCTGAATCATAGGCTAAACAGGCGTAGATAAAATATAGCTTTTTAAATAATACACATTATCACTCTTCTAGATGTACTGATGGTACTCGTGATATACTCAAAAAGCATACTGTGACATATAGTCCATCCTTAACTTGAAGCACATGTTTCCTCATAAGACAGCTCATGTTCTGCATGACTGCAAGCGTTGTTGTGTAAACCTTACGATGGGCTGGAGATAAAGGAGCAAGGCGGAGCCCTTGGCGATGGGCGAAGGCTCTGGGGAGGTGAGTAATGCTGAGGAGTTAATGAGAGAAGCCTCTCCGACTTCACTGACTGATAAGCTCATCCTGTCTGACTGATAACACAGGCATTTAGCTTCCTTCTCACAAACGCAGAACTGAGCAACACAGTTCCTAGAGCTACTCACACTGCCTTTCAATGAGAAGCAGCAGACACATTGTTCTAGTCTTGATGCTTCATCCCAAATGACGTATCCTATATTGTCCTAGTTGCATCTGTATATTTCCAAACAGCAAAAAGATCACAAACTAAGAGTTGAACTGAATGTTACTTAACCTAGCTGGTACTGCCATTTACTCTGCTCTCTGGGGGAAAATTTTAACTGATTCTACCGAATATGTTTTTGACTAAGTGTTGTAAGACCACTTGTTCCTTAGTTATCAACACTTAGGAGCTTAGGAGCAGGTAATCGAGAGAATTTGAAGAATTCATAGCAAGTCAGTTGTGCTTTAGGATGGTTGCTGTGAGCGTTGTACAAACCCACACATATTAGGACATGATCCACAAATGTAATATGCAAATATCTGTAGTAATTTATGGATTAAACCAGCAGACCCCACCACAAGTGGTAAAGACCTAGTTTGTATCTGGGTCTTGTACAGTGGCTAGAGATTGGATGAAGCTGAAGCTAGCTTATAACGATGTTGCAGTTCAAATTCAGATACCAATTAAAGTACAAATTTAATGCTTCACCCACACTACAGTATAATTAATGATCTTCTGAGATTGTCCTGTAGTGTAGGGTGGGGTGTCTATAATCCAATCTTTACTTTTCCAATTTACTCTCAGTCTGGTCAGGGCCACCCTGATTGCAAATCGTACATATTAAATATATTCAATATTTAGTATCCTGGAGTAAGATTAAAGCTTTCACTAGTTTTCATTTTATTACTAGCTATCCCCACTCTGGCCCTGCTATTAACTGAAGGCTCAAATAAACAAACCGTTCTCACCACTGCCATCTAAAAGTGTTATAGCACCAGTCAAAAGTTCAGCAGCAGTGAGTTTATAAACAAAAGTAGAAGCAAAGCTAAACAAACAATTATAACTTGACAGCCACATAGTATCAGTATGAAAGCAGCCTACCCAGTCAGTTTTGAGTATAGATTAACAATAATAAATGAACTACCATTCTAAAGCATGGTTTCTACCAAACCGCAGACCTGCAATTCTGTGCAATAATAAGACCAACGAAGATGAATATAAATACAGCTGTCTACTTTTGTAGAAGCCAAAAAAAAAAAGCTGTCTACTTTTTGAGTAAAACCCACCATGTCATCACAAAGTTCAATGGCAGCCAGACACACCAAACAGAACTACTGAAGGTTTGTGAGGGACTGTCACAATCTAAGGAGACATGTTGTTCAGGCAGAGTCTGATTTGCATCTCTTATCCATTTTCCATGTTTCCACAGGACAGTTCCATCCTGTGAGGTGAAGTGAAAAGGCTGATAAGGACCTCAATTTTGCTGTTTGTTTGCAGAGGCTAACAATTCTGTGTGAGAAACGTGTACAATGCCAATCAAACATTGGGAGGGAATCTTGCTTAGTTTGAAAATTTGAATTGTAATTTTTTATTTTGACTTTTATATGTCAATTAAAAACATACCAGTAAAGGGTTCAGGGTTTGTTCACATAGACGACTATTCACTAACAGCATGAGGGTAGCATTTTACAGCATTTTGCTTCAGTGTACTTCTTGTTATTAAGAGAAGGTTTTGCCCAGATAAAAGATGGTTTAAACATGAAATAATATGTGTGGGCTTTGACATTACTTCTAAGACAGATCTTTTTTTTTATTCTTGCAACCCAACAGAAAAAACATTTTTGAGAAGCTTGATGTCCCCAGACTTTTAACACTCAGTTTTGCAGGTGTCTACATACCCTGACCAATTTAACAGCATTTTATCTCCCTGACTGACCACAATTAACACACAGCAGCCACATTCAAGCTACTCTCTCATTAGACTAAATAGCAACACAGATGGAGAGCAAACTATGCGGGTGATTAGAAAAACACAGTTTTACAAAAAAAAAATAAGAGAGACCTGTTGCATGCCCTGGCTGCATGGCAATTAAATTATTAAGCTCTCCATTAACTGCCTCTGCTGGGTTTCTCAATCCCAGTAAATGCTGAATTGTATTAATGCATGGAGATATTAAATAGTGTTTCTTACTTGGACCATGGAACTGGAAATGTTTCCATGACCTATTAGCCTTATACCTTGGTACATTTAAGTATGATACCTTCTAGTTGTGCCATTGTCCTTTAAAAAATATGACTGTGAACAACACTGTTTTCACCTTGTTTTAAAGTTTTTAGTCATTTTTTTTAAACTGATAGTTGAAAGAACCAATTAACACCTGGTTCACCATTTTCATATATTCAATCAACTTTCTTTAGTTTTGTGCTGGGGCTATAATGCTAATAAAGTCAACACGTAATGGAAGCTTATGACTACCAGCTAGTGTTGCGCAAACAGCATGTCTAATCATCACATACGTGCCTCAAACCGTGTCGAGTTGTTAAGTAATTTCAAACAGACCTGCTCATGTGGGTTTTTAGAATGAACAAAAGGCATGTCACACAGCTAAAACCAGCAGTAGCAGCCTTGAATTCTGCCTTCTTTTAGAGGCATGTACTGGAATTAAAAAGCACTGTCTGTAAATCCAAAAACTACTTCAGTGCCTGGCTCACCCTCATCCCAAGCACCAGGAAGCCTATCTCCTCCATCAGCGGGTACTTTCTGATCTGCTGCTCACGCTTCTCCTGGGAGGCAAACGGGTCATAGCTCCGCTGGCCGATCTTCACATCCATGATGCAGGGCTTTTGGAACCTGCGCGTCACATCCTCTAGCTTCAGGTACAGGTCTGTTCATCAGGAGAAACATCAACATCACCTTGTTAAAGGTAAACATTTTGACCAAAAAGTGCACAATTTCCTCACCTCACATTCAGTGGATCAGGCAGAACATCTTTGGTTTCAAAGTTAAAGTAGGTAAAAACAATGGATGCTTATAGTCTTCAATTAGCATCAAGTAAGTAGAATCCTCAAATCATAACAGATCTGGGTTGAACTACATTTTAAGTATTGGAAAAAAAAAATCAACCTTCAGATGCATTTTAACATCTCTAACAAACAGATTTGCGTCATTTAGCTTCTACAATGCTAACTAGCTTTGATAACTGGTGTGATCCACCTTTTGTTCTCTTTTACGTGCCACATCACTTTTCTTTAGTTCACCTATATTAATTATTCAATTGTTTAACTCTATTGTTAGCTCCAAAAAGGTATATACACAATAGAAAAGATGGCACATAGAATATGCAAACAGAACATTTCATGAAATCTATTTTCAGGTAGAGAGTAAAATAAAAGACACAGGTGCCAGTTTGCCAGTTTTGCAAATGGACAGAGCCACTGGATGTTAAGTGTTACCTGTAGTCTGTGCAGAACATAGTTATCATTATAAACTGTTAAGGAATATTATAAGAATTATAATGATGTTTATACTGGCATCAAGTAAATGCAAGACATGAAACTAAGACTCTGTAACATGTGACACCTCGTAACTGAAACTGCATTGCGATGACATCATTTATCATGATAATTCTGCAGATAATAATCCCATTACTTCTATTGCTTGTTAGCCACATTATCTTTATAGCACTAGTGCAAAGCTAAAGAAGCAAACTTCACACCAAACATGTCTTGGCTTATCAATCACATTTCATTCTTCACTGAAATATCATTTTAAGGAAGTAAGTATACAGAGTCAGGTTTGCACCACCTGTGCTCTCTGCTTTTCTGCCCCCGTTTCTGTCTTAACAAGATTTACTCTATTGAAACATAGTCGGCAATTGGTTAACATTTCAGCTGCTGGGGCTGTCAGTAAGCTGTTGCATTCTATTCTTTTTTTCTTTATGCACCCCCCACTCACACTATATGGAGTTAAGCCTCAGAGATAACAAGGTTTAAAACTAAACTGGGGCATGATGATAGGTTGTATAACAGTGAACGTCTAGTATAAACCATTGCTTGTCACCTGTGGGGCTGTTGGGAGAGGACCAGGTGCCGTAGTACTTGGGAAGATGTTGCTGCAGGGCGAGGAGGCAGGGGTCATGGCAGTCTTCAGCATAAACCTGCAACAAACACATACATCAAGACACCAGCCCAGACCACTGACTCAGAAAGAGCATCTGACACATTCAGGGATGAACATGGATATTTAAATATAAGGATATGCAAACTATTTCTATTTTAATGAGTATTTTAATGACGTGTGTATAGTTCTCTAGTGGTTCACTGACTTGGCATATCATCATATCAAGAGATTGTAGATTGCTGGACGTCTGGGTTGGCAGGTGGACCCTCCCTCTCCACCCATCATTCATTGTGATGCTAGCCATTGCAGGCATCTGTTAGCTGAGGTAATCAAATTGTCTTCCAAGCTGTGGTTGTATGACTTTCTGGCTAGCATGCTGATCTACTAGCTAGTTAGTTTTTACATTACATTAACTTACATGATTTATCTGGTGGGATATTCAAATACTTTTCATTTAATAACACGCAGATAGCAAAATTGACCAAATAGTCCAAGCAAAGTCTCATTCAGAAAATTATATCTGTAGTCAGTTGACTGCTTCCCCCCTCTCAATGATGTGGGTGGTTTCTGCCCACAGTCAGTGTTGTTAGTTACCTAACTCAGCCCTGGGTGTCCCTCGGCATAATCAACCCTTAATTCAACAAGTTTACCAGTTACAGTGCATGCTGCAACATTCCCATATTAAACACCCTAACAACGTACTTGGTGGGAGGAATTATGAGGAAACCCCAGTGTGGGAGGCAAATGTGAGTTTAACGTCATACCCCACTGAGGCAGACATTCTGAAAGCTAAGACAAGTTTGTCTCTGCTTTCCAGCTGGATGCTGTTCTGAGCTGGCCTGCTGGGCAGCTGAAGCAGGCTAAACGAGCACGCCAGTCCAGCCGCTAGCTAAAACAAAGCCCCTGCTGCTTAGGAGGGAGAGTGCCTTGCCTTATTTAAAAGACTGTCTGAGCCAGGGAGGAACCGCAAGCCTCTGGAGTGATTGGACACTTCTTTATTAATACTAATGAGCTCCAGTAGCAGCTCCAGACGAGCTTATCTCTGGCGACTTTACCCATATAACAAGACTTTCTCATGCAAGCAGACGGCCTGCCAAGAACACCCTCTATAGAGTAATTTGCGAAAGAGAAAGTTGAAAAATAAAGATGCTTCAATTAATGGCTTGTAGCTTGTGAATAATACATTTCAAGTAGTGCTGCAATTAACAATGATAATTTGACATGGGGTAAACTAAACAGTGCTGGAGGGCACGTACCATGCTGTAGAACTGCATCTCTCTCGGTCCTCTGGGAGGTGGCTGGAGCTGCTTCAGGACTGTGCCATCTGGATGCTGCAGAATACCTGTTGGTGAACATGACCACAAGGCTTGTACCACCAAGCTGTAATCTTTACTGAAACTAAAGATAAAAAAGTACACTGCCAAACAGACCTAAACCATTTAAAATAGAAGTGGTCTATGGAATAATTCATATAAATACACATATTATATTATTGCTGATGTTGTAAATCAATGTGTTTTAAAAAAGCTGTGACTGACATTTTCATTTATAATCATTTATATTTCATTTATTATGATTTTCATTTGCATTTTTCATGGATTTATAGTTATATTGCCTTACCTGTCATATATATATATATATATATATATATATATATATATATATATATATATGACAGGTAAGGCAATATATCACAGAATTGCAGGCCAACAGAGTCAACACTGGTTGGATATTTAACCTAACAGTGACACTGATGTTGGTCAAAACTCCCAACAATGTCACTGTACCTGATAAACTTTCTAGTGCCACACACCCTACCATGCCACTACCATGCCAGGATTACTGCTGTTGGGAACTGTGCACAACAAGTCAACCACATTCCTGTGGTCAGAAAGTGACCAGTGATGAATGGGTCAGAAAGTGGCAGACTGTAACTTTACACCTATGGAGCTGGCTCATTTTGTCAGTGGAGTGATCAGAGAGAGGAAAAGTACACTATTACTAAAAGTGTCCAGCACACTTTGTAATTAGTAAATTCACTTTAATATAAAAAAAAACTGTTAGCAGAATGACACATACACGCACGAGTCGCACAAGGTTGCAAAGTCTAATGTCAAGTATTGCCTAGACGGCTGTGGAGTAATGAAATTGCATTCTCTGGACTGTGCTGTATCATCCAAAACTGATTAACCAGCATCACTAACACACCTTACTAATGCTCTTATAGCTCAGTTCAATCAAATCCTTACTATGATGTACACTATAACACCCAGCATTAAGCTTTCCCAGAAGAATACAGACTGTTACTGCAGGGGAAAAATCCCTATAAGATAATAATAAAAATTTCAGAAGATATGCAGAAGGAACAGGCGTCTATAGTGTATGTCGGCATCACACTGACATCTCTAGACCACACATGAGAAGAAACACAGCAAAGCAGGATAAGTCAGAATGTGGGATCTGGCCTGGATAAAACAGGAGATTACGGTCATGACCTCTGAACGAGCTAAGGATTTAGCCTAGGCTCGCCCTCAGAGGTAGCAAATGAAAAGCTCTAAGAAGCAGTGATTAATGAGTGTCTTTGGCACACAAATCAAATATTTAAGCAGTAGGAGTGAACAGCGTTGGTGAAACACTTTACACTATGAACACAATCCACTTTAAGCTCCAACCAGGACTTAGCACAACTGGCATCCTAGTTTTTGTCATAGGAACAACAACAACAACAAAACAACAACAGCCGCCAATGCACAGGCCTACTTTTCTTTAATGCTGTGTTAATATGCTCAGTGTTTGAGCTGGGTCCGCTGTGGTGTTCAATCAGCAATTCCTAAGAAATTTTTAGTCATTAAGAAAAAGGATGCAGAATATCTATATTTCTACAGTATATCACCAGATACTTTCTATATTTCTACATTATCAGATACTTGCTGTAAAAAAACTGTACGGGTTGTGACTTCACTTTCAAAGTGACATGTTTATTGTAATCTAGGGGTGACAAAAATGCTAGCCTGCTTATTAGCATCATGTTTTACATGTCATTGAATGTAGAAAAACTTAGTTAAGTGAGTTTGCATATTGATTAATGCTGTATTCTGTAAATACTGTGATGATTTCCTTACATATGAAGTGGAGTGTTTGTCTTTAAATTCCCTAAGTTTAACTAAGTTTAAGTTATACTTTTCATGTTTCTACACTCGCTGTCTCCAGAGAGCAGGTATCATTTGGATTGTGGATCATTCTCAGCACCGCAGTGACAGTGAAGTGGTGGTAGTGTGTTAGTAGTTGTTACGCTGGTACGTGTGGATCAGACACAGCAGTGTTGCTAAAGTTTTTGAACACTGGGTTAGACACTCCTACCTTACTGGTCTGTCTACATTGTAGATGTCAACTCAGAGACAATAACTCATCTATTGATGCACAGTTTACAGTTACATAACACCAATGTATGTTTTTATTTGGTGGACTAAGGTCCTGTGGAGGGTCCAGAACATTAAAGAACATGGTAAAGAGGAGCTAACAGAGTATGCAAATAAACATATTAATTACAGTCTGTAAATGTATAACTACATAGTACACCTATATGGTAGGTGGAGCTGATAGACTATGTGTGCAGAAACAGAAAAAACAATTAATTAACTTAATTAAGCTGCCTTTTGGTGTATGTTTTGTTATTAAAAAATTATGAAAATCTCTTTTTAAAAAACTATATAGAAAAATATTTGGTCTCTCATGGGGTGAGTGTTGGGAAATCCATCTGCATGGCTAAAAGAAACATCCTCGTGGGCTGAGTTTGTTTTCCAGATGAATCTTATCCCAACTTCTACATAGTATAAATGTTTATGTATCTGGCAACTTAATGTTGGATATTTGCGCTAGACCATATTAGTTGACTCCTACTGAAAACTTCGAAAACTGAACGGGTTACATTTTGGCAATACAAAACATCTCATACTGCCTCATTCAAGCTAGAACTGGGTGCACATAACACATGAACACATCCACAGTTATTTACGTAAAGGCCATATATCCACTGATTCTGTACATGATGGGCATAAACAGAAAACTGCAATCTACTCAGTACAGGCCTTTTTTTTACAGTTTTTAAACACTGGGTTAGACACTCCTACCTTACTCGTCTACATTCTAGATGTCAAGTCAGAGACAATAACTTATCTGTTGATGCACAGTTTATGTTATTCACCCTTTTATCCCTCAGCAGTGGTTACATGACACAAATTTGTTATTAAATTAATGGTCCTGACCATTAAAGAACATGGTGAAGGGGAGCTAACAGAGTATGCAAATAAACAGATTAACTGCAGTCTGCAAATGTATAAGTATAAGTATATAGTACACCTATACGTTAGGTGGAGCTGATAGACGATGCATGCAGAAACAGGAAAAATTAATGAATCAACTTAATTTAGCTGGCGTTTGGTGGCCATTTTACAGCATTACCATTTTAATACATACTTATTATTGGCCTGTATTGGACCTTTTTAAGTTAACATGTGAGCAGACTGAGCAGAGACACAGAGATTATATGAAGGAAAGATCTGGGAGACAAACTAGTGACCTATGATCAAGATCTAAAGTTAAAATGCTATACAAACTGTTTAAACGGACGGTTGTTTTGAACAGTTTGCTTTACCAAATAGGTTTGCAAAGGGCCAGTCAGACATTCTGGGCAAACACTGGCATAACTGCATAACTGGTCTTTTTTAAAAATATCCCCAAAATAAAATAATCACTTAATTTTTTTTTTTACGTTTGCTCATTATGTCTCAAACAGGTTGATGCTTTCACTAGCATCCAGTGGTACCCAAATGTTTATGTTAAATCAATTTAATATTTAAACATAAATAATAAATATATATCATGTTTTAAGTTGGTAACAACGTCTGTTTGAAAATGGTTGTCAAGGTTGAAGTAATTGAAGTATGGAAATAAACAGACGCTATGGCTGTCGACTGGCGAGGTATGTTGTTAAGAAACCGAATCTTTGAAATTCATGGATTTACAGTTGCCTTAGTATGTATATGCGGGGGCAGTTGCCCGCCAGTATTTGTGCCAAGGTCCTAAATATACAAACAAGATCAGAGCTTGAGTTGTAGTAGTAATAGTAGTAAGTCAAGCCATCTGGAACTGTTGTGTCATCTTGAGCTGTAAAGTCCATTTGCATCTGCACTTATTTTAACTTGTTTGCAAAGGAACAGAGTAAGGGAACCTTTGTGGAGCAAGAGTGTCAATCAAAGATCCAAAACAAGCCAACACCAGAGCTTGAGATGTTTCTAAATCAACCTGTGGTGTAATTTTGTGGTGTAAATATTACAACAACAGCAAGTTGCCCTGACTTCCTTCCACCAGATGATTCAAAGATTTGGATGACTAAAAAGCTTTAGAGGCACAGACAGAGAAGAAGTGTTGACTAATGTTAAGTGTTAAGTAAGTCATTAGAGAGGAAAATGTACGTACCCTACAAATAATAAAATATACAGTGACTTATATAATTAAAAACCTTCTCAAACAGCAGACAACATGGTGATTAATGGCGTGAAAAGGGTTTAACCTGAGAACTCAGACAAAAACAAACAGTCCACTGACCTACTTTGTCCACACCATACTTGTGTCCGGCCACCTGGTGGGAAAGCGGAACGCAGCCGTTCAGGCGCGGACCAGAGCCGTGACCAAGACCAGGACCAGGTCCAGGACTAGAAGTGAGATCACTCCGAATCTCCAACCTCCTTCGCAGCGCCACCGACGACGATGAGTCCATGAGAGCTGTGGTGGTCGTCGTTGCCGCAAGTAACGTTCAAAACGGCTCGTCCCCACAGACAAACGGGGCTGCAAGCTACATGACAGTTTTCACCCACAGCTTGGTGACGAACGCCAAACGGCCCTCGCAGTGCGACCCATCGCTTCGTCGTTGTCGTCTTGTCTCGGACTTTAAAGCCACCGGTTCTTCAGCTTGGCCACGTCCCACCTCGACCTCGTCTTGTTTTAAGCGCGGCACCCTGTCTGTACCCAAGACCTGGACCGCGGGGGCAGAGCCGCGGCCCACAAACACTTTCCATCCGTTTTTATTTTTTTCTGGTATTTTTTTTAGTCTAGTTCTCCGTTACGGGATTTTTTTCCTCCGCCGTTTGTTTGCTACTCGAACGCGCCGTGACGTGAAGACGTGACGTAGAGGAGATGATATAAACGGTCATAACCGAGGCTTCAAATGTAACTGAATAATCCACAGAGCGGGTCTTATTTTCTTTTGTTATGTATAACGTTTTTGGGCTACATTACAGACACTTTAATAAAACTGAAAAATATTTTTCAATTATTTCGTTTAATAAAAGTACCAAAATTACTTCCGGGTGTAGTTTTTCCATGTTAAAAGACACGTAAGTCATTTTCAGAATGAAACGTCTTTTTATTAAGAATGTTATGTATTTAATGCTAAATATATAAATTATAAATAAGCTTTAATATATATAAACAGAATGTGCCGCCGCTGTAGACTAATTTGTCAAAATCTACTACAGGATAATTCCGCAGCATTTTAACATTCAGCAATAGTGAACAAGATTTCCACATGTTACATTATACAATAAGCATATTATTATTAATTATATAATATACAAAATTATTATTATAGGCAACATTTTCTTTTAGAAACATCAGTGTAAGGGAAAGGTGCATAAGTTTGTTCAGGGTAGTAGGAAGAAGACCCAGGACTGGGAAACCAGTCCAAATGAAAAACCTCTTTATCGTTTAATGATGATTACATATTATTATCTTGTTTACAAACAGTCCAAACTAGAACATAACAAAATGTTTGGTGACTTCCTCTGGAAGGAAATGGTAATCTTTTAGGCATGTACTCAGTCACACAAGCAAGACAAGATAAGCAGGTTGAATGCAAGACACAATGTATTAACATCCAGCTGTTAAATTAGTCCTTATGTAAACTGTGTGATGTTTCAGACACTTGGGGAAGCTTGGTTGAAACATTATTTTAAAGCACTCTACTTAAGCGTACTAAATATATACTGCAATAGTCCACTCTTGTATCATAGCATTATTAGTAGACCACATTAGATTTGTAATACTTTTTGAGGCAATTTTTGTGAACGTTACAAAAAAAATTACTTCTTAGCATTATATACACAACTGCCCACCTCTGGTGCAATTTCAGTCTAGCAGACTGACTGCCCCCCCCCCCCACAGTTACCTGTTCCACACATCAATTCACACTAACTTTAAAACATTAAATGACTGCTTATACATGTACATCTTTGTGTGTTAAGAGGTTTAAATAATACATAAAATTACACTTTACTAAATTCAAAATAAAAAGATTTTGCAAAATTTTAACCCACAATAAACAGCTGCAATTTTGTAACATCTTTAAAGAAAAATAAGTAAAATCATACTTTCTATGGTCAGTGCTTTTCTATAAATGGTGTAAACTGAAAAATAAAAATTCCTGAACAAAATCAACAGTTGAGTGTTTGAGGGTTAATGACAGAAAGGCTGAATACATGGTTCAAGCTGTAAACTTATTATAATAAGACAGCTAGACTGTAGACATGAAAAGCCGTTGTCAGTAATCGCCAGTGCTGGGACTTTTTGGATCATTCTGGCAACATGCACCATCTAGTGGAGACACAGCTCTTCACTTTTATTAAAAACACTCTTACAGACTTGATTTAATGAACCCATTTTGATATGTGTTCTGATGTAAAGGAAACAACGTGTAAACGTTTAAAAACAAACACATACACATGCTTTTTCAACAAATTTTAATGAAAAATAAAAAAGAAAGAAAAAATAGATCAAGTATAGTTGTGTTTAACTATACAATAAAAAATATCTAAAGAAAATGGAATCAATTGACAGAGATACAATAAAACTGTTTTCAGTTCCTTAATTTCCCTCTTCTGGGGTCACTGCAGCTGCAGAATTTCATGCCAATCTTAAATAGGATTTATATAACAAGAAAACACAAAGTGCCCAACACCGTTTCAGGGGGATGACCAAATCCACCGGATTAATATCCACTTCATGTCATTTTGTGCAAAGCACAGCCCCCTTCAAAATACTAGTTCAGCTATTATTATTGGTCATTGCAGATGGTAAATGTTAATAGTAGAATGTGTTTAATAATACAACCTAAGTACTTTTAGATACTAGAATTTACAGTGATTTGTGACTTAAAAAATGTCCATTAAGTCTTCACATTGCATACTTTTGGGTCCATTCTCTTGCTAGTCTGTTGTATCTAAAGAGAAAAAAATGAGAATAAAACAAATTTAGACAACAAATACATGCTAATTTTATTACATGCTTAACATGCAACACAAACATGAATTGTATTTTAAGTTACGATATAAAGATCACAGCATTTCTACATATTTGACAAACACTCAAAAGGTTTTCACTTACAACATTACCAATAATTTCTTGCTAAATGTACTTACTTTTCTTTGTCTGACTTGTAGATGTGTGCTATGTCTGGGACTAGGGGGTCGTCAGGGTTTGGGTCACACAGCAATGAGCATATGGACAATAGAACTGTAAAAGACAATCAAAACATGAACATTTAAAAATTAATGTTCAAAACAGTAAATATAATAATCGTATTGGAATGCCTGTACCTTTTGAAACTGTTAGTGCTGGGGACCACTGTGATCTCAAGATGTCCAAGCAAATACTTCCATTACTGTTTATGTTTGGATGATAAATTTTTGTTGTAAACGCTACCTGTTAAAAGACAAAATTGTGTCCATGATGCCTTGAACTGAGACACCAAGCAAAAGAATATGCAGAAGCAGTTAATTCTTATTCTGGTTACCTTTGGTGGCTTGAAAGGATAGTCTGTTGGAAAGTGAATAGTAAGAAAGAACACTCCTCCTTGGTATGGACTATCACTCTGTTAGGGGAAAAAACATTGTCATTTAAGCATTGTTATACTGTTACTATACTTAATAGATGGTTTAAATAAGGCAATCTGGCTAAACTGCCACATTATTGTCCAGTACTATCCATTGATGTGCATTGTCCATGTTAACATACAATAATTAAACAAAATCTAAATCATAATTTTACTTTGCCAGACAACCTTTAGCATAATTAGTTAACCAGTAATAGAAATAAAACACTGAAAAAAATGTTTAGATGTCAAAACACTTACAGGTCCCATTATTGTTGCCTGCCAGTGAAACACTATGAACCAAAAAAAGAGAAAAACAGAGTGTACATGGTTTCCTGTATTCTCATAGAATCAACCAACATTATGTCTTAACAAAAATCCATAAACTTACAGTCATCCCCAACTGGTCCAGCTGAGCACTGTGCAGGAGGGTCCCTTTGCAAGTCTTGAAGCTCCTATGAAGGAGGATTATAAAAACAAGACTGTTCAAAACCAAGCATAACCTTCAAACTCTGTGCACTCTTCAGATCTCTGCACTTCTTAAAATATTTCTCCTAAGGATGAAACATTTTACATTTAGATTGTAACATTGATCTTCACAATATTCATATTGCAAGGGCGTCATCACGTGTAAGGACTCTAACATATTCCACTTCTAATGTGAGTACTACAAACACCCGGACCAGCCTCTGTTGTTCCTTGTAAGTGTTACTGTGGGAGACATGATGAATCAGGGCACTGACGTTAGCCCACAAGGGTAAATCATTTTGGACAAAATAATGCTTGCACGTTTTAAAGCAGGTTTTGTACAAAGCGAATAAGTCACACCAAATCTCTAGTCTAGTCCTATAAGAAGTAAAGGACATTCTTGATGGATGTACTTAACCACCGATGTTAAAACAAATATTTTTATAAAATATCTAAATAAATAAAAAAAAACCCAGATATTTTAAAACAGTAGCCCAGCCTAAACAGTAGCTTTCCAGGATTTGATATATGATTAGTTTTTTAGAGTATAACGTGTTAGAAATTAGTTTATTTACATTACACTTATTAATCTAATCACAGCCGGATTTCTGCAGTCTTCTGATTATACAAGTGGTCAAGATCCAGAAGTCTGATTAAGAAATCAAATAGAGAGAGCCATGTTTTCAGTAACTGGATTTCTTTGCACATTACTCTACCTTACTCCCATTTCTTTTGGATTATTCAGTCTGCACACGTGCAAAAACAGAGTGACAGCGAGAACAAGCAACCCCAAGATGGCTTTGGGAGCGACACTGAAACGAACTACATGCTTGACTTATTTAAATATTCTTTATCTTCTAGGTGATGCAGGTTCATGTTTTCAGGTTAAGTAACTTAAAAATATGTGTTAAAAATAAATATGGTATGAAGTTTTCATTTTGTTTACTGGCTGTTTTGACTGACTGACTGCAAGACAAAAATCTGATTACTGCCTGACTGCATGTAGACCCCACAATATCATGTAGTGTCCTCAGTATTGGACAACCGAGTGTATGTAAATGTGTTGATCAGACTAATTGCAAAATGTTATTTTCTGTGGTTATTAGACAAACCACACTAAATGGCTAACTTGAAGTCAAATTTAAAAATCTGTCAGAGGCTGATCATTTTTGGGTGACTATCTACCGACAACATTGTACACCATCAATTATTATTTTTATTTTACTGAAAAATCCTGCTTTGTATGCATCCATGTTTGATAAGCAATGTCAATATGACAAATTACATCGCAATATAATCTCCATATTGTGTTCTTCCCGCATCGAGCAGGTCTAATTATGACCAATCATAGGAGTGTGAAACTGTAAGGAGAAAGGAGGAGAAATGATTAACTTGACCGAGCGTGGACAGCTACAGGACTATTGTGGCCCTCAAGTACTGCAATTGCCCCAGTCCGGAGACGCCAGAGCTACTTTCTCAACTTTTGACGTCGTATCACAACAAACGTCACGGGAAATTTAGGAAATGTTACGCAACGCCTGAACTTCGCAACTTGTTTTTGTCCGAACGCAAAGTGACTCAACTGCGTCGAGTTTCTGCTGAGCCTAACGACCACGTTACTCTGCATAAAACACCTGAATTGTGGAAAGTCACACAATACATCTCCGGCTTAAACAAAGAAAACAAAAGTAGGCCGTTACGAATCTACTCGCACACAAAAACAGCCTGTTTCTAGCTAAACCGTTTACTGTTGTTCTGAAATGGATGTGAAGCGCAGCTAGCTTAGCTTATTCAGGTCTTTGTTCAGTACGGGCCTTCTCGAAATAAACCGATGTGTAAGGAAAATACAAGAGGCAAATACACAACCTGGTCAATCTGAGCGTCCAAAATATCCATACTTTAACGTACATACAATTACACCACTGTTTACTGCTGTCATACTTACAGAAAAAGCGGTTCTTAGCAAAAACAGACAAACTGGCAACAAACCCAGCTAACCTTAGCTAGCTATCTAAACCAAGCTAGCTAAAGCTAAACAACGAATTATTACTGCTGGTAAACACGACTAAGAAAACAACAAGTATCAGAGTTAAAATAAAATATCGTATATTCATGACACTGCCACCACATTAGATGACAAAGCACTAAAGCTCTGTAATGTCCTCAAAATAACCGGTTATTCGCCAAATTACACGACAGCAATAGCCAGTTAGCGAATCTATCTACAATAATCGACCGTCCGTAATATCCAGACATCTAGCATTTTACGTTTACGTGACATTACCGTACAAATTGACTTTTTAGTAGCAAGCAAACAGTATTTATTATCTAAACGACATACTTGAAATCCAACTGAGCAGAGAGACCCAGAAGGTCCTCGGTCCAACCAGTTACATCAAAAACCTAGCTAATCTAAGAAGCCGCTGACGCACTTTCCACTAAATTAACAGCTGTAAACGCACATTTAACACAAATAAAAACACATATCTATTTTTTCCATCATCACTTATTTCCTAACATATACCTCAAAAGTAGAAAACGAAAGGCAAGCTGCTGCCTGGACAGAGAAACTTCGCTAGCTAACTTTAGCTCGCTAACGACACTGTTTAACTAATTTACGCTATTGTTGTTGCTGGAGGAGTCTCTTTTCGTTCGTAACCCAAAAATGATTTCTTACCTTTTGTATTCTTTTTAATGCCATATCACCACTGTGTGTGTATGTGTGTGTGTTTCGGTGTGAATGCGGATCTAGGTGGACAGTCCGGTTTTATTGCTCCGTGAGCGCTAACAGCACTTTCTGTTTCCCTGAGAGAAGCTAATGCGGCTAACGGGAACCGCACAGCGGGGTTTCGCTGTGCCAAAATAAAAGTCCACTTTTTTTTTTTACATTTCGTGCTTGTATTTTGTATTTAATTGAACCGTTGTACAGTACTGTATATTCGCTTGGCACCATATGTCCATGTGTAAATTGTTTGTTTGTTTGTTCGCCACTACATTTTTCTTTGTTTTCTTTGTAGGTCAGTTGCCCACAAATTAAAAATATGACCGTGCAGTCCAAATATTTTCTCTGTGCACGTTACAACGAAGCCCTTATTGAGCTTGAATTAACAACTGCATGTGTTCCATACATATTTTAAAATATCTAAAAGATCATAAAAAATATATGTTTTTACAGTTTTGAAATATTTCCCCTATTGCTTTCTACTTTGCCTTAATTTATTATTATTATTTAAATTTGTATTCATTTGTGATTTGTGAAGTGTTATTTGTCTTGGTATTTTTGTATTTGAAATGTATATGTCTATATTTCAAATAGACAATTAATACACACGGTTTTTAATTAATACTAATTCCATTTCATCATTGCAAACACAACGTATGTGTTGATATTTTACTGGTTTGTAAATTTAATTTAATTTTATTTTTTGTAAACGCATCGTCTGGACCGCCGTGTATTTCGGGTCTTATCCCACAATGCACTCTGATATGAAGGCGCCTTTCGTGCTGGTGCACAGGACGGGCGGCCTAATGCACAGAAAGATACAAATTAAGAAATCTAAATAACTAGTTTTTTGTGTATCTACATTTTTCCGAGTTTAGGATTTACACCAGTCCCATTAATAACGGCTTGAATATTTGAACAATGGCTCCGTTCAGTTTAATGTCCGTTGGCTCTGTTTTGGCGAGGACTTTGAGTCTGTTCTCCTCCGCATCTACTGTAAGGTAAATCATAAGTTCACCGCTTCGGGCGAGATTAGTAACTTTACTTTAGACCTGGTTATATAGCAGCAAACATTGCTTAACTCACAGTTAGCCTCGTGCTGCTAAGAGAGATTTAGCTAGATCGGATGGGACCCGGTATTAAGCGTAAACCTAAAGTAAGACGTGGCTAAAGTTAGCTTCTTATTGGAATTGTCCGTTCCACCTTAAATGGTACCGCAGTTCAGGCGTCAGAATGTAACTGCTGCACCATTTAAGGTGGGACGGGCAACACGAATAAGAGGCTAACCTCAGAAAGCAAGCAGTTGAGTTTTCAAGCAAACTGATAGCCTGTCTGAGTTTCACGATCACTTCGCTCAGTCCTTGTGCAAGTGTATGTTATTGAAAAACTCTCACAGACCTAGAAAAGCATGGCGGGGTTGGGGGAGTGGATATTCCGACAGAGTAACATAGACTCAAGATACTTTTTAAAGTGTAACTTGTTTATCAGTGTTATTTGCTGTAGTAATGTGTCTTAAGATCATTAAGTCATTGACGTTCCTACATGCCGCGGTACAGTTAAGGGGGCATTCTACAATTTTTTCAAAATGTATGAATAGTTTTGTTTCACAAAGTCATATACAAAAAATATAAAAAATATTGGTGGTAATAAGTGGTGGTGATTAAGAAAGTGTGCTGGCATGGCGGTATGAGATGTACCATGATACAGGGGTTAAGATATGTTGCAGTATATTGCAGTACTGTAAGCAAACTTATACATTGCAGTCAATTTTTAGGAAAACTGTCATAGTATTAAAAAAAATACACCACAGTGGACATAGGTTAACATCAGCAGTGCACACTTGCACTAGGTGTATAATCTGAAGATGGATTGCAGGACTGCTGTTTTCAACTGCAATTTTAAACGCAACACACAATTAACCAGTATTAATTAATAGAGGTGGTGAAAAATATCAGGCAGCATATTATTACAGTAATTTTCATGGCAGTCTTGTATCAGCACATGAATGCCAGTTTCAGATATAAATTTGTACTAGAATAATAATCAATTTTAGTTATATTTATTCAAATGAGGTGATGGTGACAGCTTTCTTCTGGGAACAAAATTTGCAGTAAAATTAAAGGTCATTAAGGTTATGGCAATACTTAATATATCTGAAAATGTTTAAAATCGGAGTAATATCGTCTTGTGACTTAAGTACTGTGATGTGATATCATGTATGGGTCTCTACTATGTTTTTGAAAATTGATGCATCACAAAACAGAATATTGTGGCACTCTGCTGTATCTATCATTGCATTTATCCCTAGTGGTGATAAGGAGCAGGTGCCACAACATGTTTACTGCAATGATAGACATATACGCCAATCAGCCAAATGATTAAAACCACTACCTTGTTTCTACAATATCTGATATCTAATATATTTTATAAGCTTAACTTACCATGTAGGTGCACTTTGTAATTCTGCAATTACAGACCACAGTTTATCTGTTGTATATACAGTACTTTGTTAGCCCCCTTTTACCATGTTTTTCTGTAGTCAGGAGCCCCACAGGACCACCACAGAGCAGGTATGATGTGGGTGGTGGATCATTCTCAGCTGCCCAAAGGACAGTGTTGGCTGTACATTTCTGCTTGGTTGACTATTCTCAGTCAAGCAGTGACAGTGAGGAGTGAGGTGTCCAGCAGCACTGGTCCACTTATACCCGCGCAACACACACTAACCATCCACCATCTTGTGAATGTCACTGCAGTGCTGAGAATGATCCACCACCCAAATAATACCTACTCTTTGGTGGTCTTGTTGGGGGTCCTGACCATTGAAGAACAGGGTGAAGATGGAACAGCAAAGTATGCAGACAATCAGATGGACTACAGTCTGTAACTGTAGAACTGCAAAGTGCTCCTATATGATGAAATGGGCCATGAGTGTAGATACAGTGAGGTGGTTTTCACGTTATTGCTGTATAATGTTTATAATGGTATATTATATATAATATATAATCTGGGGGGAAATTATTTAACTGTTATTAAACAGTGCCTTTGGTATCAGGCAGTGTAGCTACATAGCTCTTATCACAACTGCATTAGGTTTCTCTAGAGAGAAGCACTTTGCATCTGAATGACTTTGCTCCCTCCTCAACAAAAAATTTTGACAAATTTACGAAGCTCCTCTGTAACGTTCATGAACTTTCCAAGAAGCTGAAATGCTAAATATGACATGGAAAATAAAAAATTGCTGTTTTAAAATGTCTTTATGTGAAGAGTGTAGAAGCCCTAATTGTGTATGTGGTGATTTTCTTAGGTGCACCTGCATTGCTCCAACATTAAAACACTTCAGCACCACAGTTGGAGGTCCTCCGAAAAGGCCACTTACTGCATACATGCAGTACGTGAAAGCGCAGCAGCCCATTGTCACCAGACAAAACCCAGGTAAATGTTAGCGCTGCTTTGCAGTCATATTAGGTTGTGTAGCATGTGTTTGCATTTAAGGGTTGGCTGTGTGTAAAATAGCCTAATTGAAACTGTGACATCGTCTCCACTTCAGATATCAAAGCTGTTGACGTTGTCCGAAAGATAGCGCAGCAGTGGAGGACTCTGACACCGGAGCAAAAACGTGTAAGTCTGATTGTGTTTTAAAGGACGTGTGAGATTTTGAAATTGCTTGTGCAAAATGAATGGAAAGAGAAAAAAGCCAGGCAGAAATTCATGCAGAGCATAACTCAGTCTGGAAAGAATTGGAATTGGTGCTCCACGAATATGTCTTGCACAGAATTAAAGATTTCTGGAGGCTACCTGTAAGAGTAAGTTGGAGGTTCATCATTGTATTGCAGAAACGTCAAGTAATTTGTATGGCAGTATTTATTAGAAATGTGAGAAGTAATATTTGGGTTTGTGCATACTTAAAGAACACTAACTGGTTAATGTTTCATTTGGATTCAAGTGGTTCAGTTGGAATTGGTGGAGTGCTGAAGGTTAAATGCATGAATAGAGAATGGAAATGCAGATTGTGCATAAACAATAAATAGAGGAGTGCAGGTCAGTATATTTCTAGATTAGAGGTTAGGGATCATGCACTTGGAGAGGTTGGAGTGAGTACAGTTTGGTGACTGTAGGTTTAACAAAACTATAACGCTTGGGTTCGACCAATAATAACCATAAAATATATTGTGGCATATAGTGTATCATAAAAAGTTATTAAAATATTATTATATAATGTTTTTGGACTATGAGCATATGCCTTCTTTCAACTGGGCCATGGAAACCTTAAAAACAAAAAAGAATATAAAATATTTTCAAACTGTAAGTGGTAAACAATATCAATACCAGCCCTGCAACAACAGCACACAGAGTTTTTGTTGTTGTTTGTTTGTTTTTTTGCCCCGTGTCTCTAAAAGCAAGAAAGATGCTCCTACAAAGTTTAAAGCACAACTGCTGTAATAAATGTGTTGCTGGAACCTGATTTCTGTTTTTTATATTTTTCTGTTGTTGTCCTTCATGCTTTCTCTTGGTAAATAGAGGATTCATAAGATGGAAATGTTTGAGAACTTCTGCTGTGATGTTTTGGGTACTTAACAATTCTGCTGATGGGCCAGTAAAGAACCGCCGTGTTCTTCTTCTCCATTTTTTTTGGAACATGTCAATTTAATGTTGATATTACATGCTGACTAAAATTTAGCATAAGGTTTCTAAAACAGGCACTGTCATTAAAACTGACATGTTGTTTTTCATGTCTGTGTTTCTCTTGCAGCCATTTGAAGAGTCGTCTTTAGCAGCTAAGGAGCAGTACAAACTTGATATGCAGAAATTCGAAGCGCAGCTCACCCCTGCACAGACTGCAGCTATTGCAGAGGAAAAAAGGCAAAAGATGGCAAAAAGAAAAGCAATCAGGAAGAAGAGGGTGAGTGCAGGCTGAAGTTTATACCACTCTGCACTAACGTTGGTATAAGTTTTAATATGCAATGCTTGGTCATTACAGCTAAGGTTGCCTCTAGTAACTGTGGACTGATGCCTATATATACAGTGCCTTGCAAAAGTATTCGGCCCCCTTGAACTTCTAAAGCTTTTGCCACATTTTAGGGTTCAAACATAAAAATATGCAATTGTTATTTTTGGTGAAGAATCAACAAGTGGGACGCAATCGTGAAGTGGAACAAAATTTATTGGATATTTTAAACTGTTTTTAAAAAATAAAAAACTGAAAAGTGGGGCGTGCAATATTATTCGGCCCCTTTACTTTCAGTGCAGCAAACTGACTCCAGAAGTTCAGTGAGGATCTTTGAATGATCTAATGTTGACCTAAATGACTGATGATGATAAATAGAATCCACCTGTGTGTAATCAAGTCTCTGTATAAATGCACCTGCTCTGTGATAGTCTCAGAGTTCTGATTAAAGCGCAGAGAGCATCATGAAGACTAAGGAACACACCAGGCAGGTTCGAGATATTGTTGTGGAGAGGTTTAAAGCCAGATTTGAAAAGAAAAAGATTTCCCGAACTTTAAACATCTCAAAGAGCACTGTGCAAGCGATCATATTGAAATGGAAGACGTATCAGACCACTGCAAATCTACCAAGACCCGGACGTCCTTCTAAACTTTCAGCTCAGACCAGGAGAAGACTGATCAGAGAGGCCTATGATCAGTCTGGATGAAGAAGTGGCAAGAAGAAACATGTGGAAGAAGGTGCTCTGCTCAGATGAAACCAAAATCGAACTTTTTGGCCACAATGCAAAACGTTATGTTTGGCGTAAAAGCAACACAGCTCATCACCCTGAACACACCATCCCCACTGGTAAACATGGTGGTGGCAGCATCATGGTTTGGGCCTGCTTTACTTCAGCAGGGAAGATGGTTAAAATTGAGGGAAAGATGGGTAGAGCCAAATACAGGACCATTCTGGAAGAAAACCTGTTGTCTGTTGTCTGAGTCTGCAAACCACCTGAGACTGGGACGGCGATTTATCTTTAAACAAGACAATGATCCAAAACATAAAGAAAAATCTACAATGGAATGGTTTGCAAATAAACGTATCCAGGTGTTAGAATGGCCAAGTCAAAGTTTAGACCTGAATCCAATCGAGAATCTGTGGAAGGAGCTGGAAACTTCTGTTCACAAACGCTCTCCATCCAACTTCACTGAGCTCGAGCTGTTTTGCAAGGAAGAAAGGGCAAAAATTTCAGTCTCTCGATGTGCAAAACTGATACCCCAAACGACTTGCAGCTGTAATCACAGCAAAAGGTGGCGCTACAAAGTATTAGCGCAATAATTTTGCACGCCCAATTTTTCAGTTTTTTATTTAAAAAAAGAAGTCTTTCATTCCACTTCACGATTGTGTCCCACTTGTTGTTGATTCTTCTGACCTAGAAAGGTATCGGCTAGTTCTCTAGCCATGAGAATATTTTAGCATATTCTTTCTGCCATGTAATAGACGGTACTGGCCTGTTTGAGAGTCAATACAGAAACATTGCAGTTTGGAACATTACAAAGTCACATGTGGACAGATTAGTGGACGCTGTTTCAAAACACCATCTGGCTCAAGCTACAGTACCACATGCCAGCTTGTGGTTGTTGTAGTGTGTAACTTTCTGCTCTTATATGTTAGTATAACTTCTTCTTTTTTATTCTTAACAAACATGTTTGGTCTGACATAAAACTAATCAAACACTTTTATTGCAGTTAACTGTAATGATCGCGGTGGCATTATGATGACCGTGGTGGCTCCGCCAGCTTTTCCACCTGGTGTCAGAAATGTCATTTCATTGACTGAAACTCAGCACAGTGTGAATGTTCTTAAATATGGTATATATTTAGGGAAAGTTCTCAAAATGGTTTTCTAAACAGAGCATGCAGCAGTTCTTGTGGCCAAGCCATAATTTAAATTGTTGTTTTGATTTTGCCCATAGGAACTGAATAATCTCGGCAAGCCCAAACGTCCCAGGACAGCCTTCAATATTTTTATGGCAGAGCACTTTGAGGAAGCAAGAGGAACTACTATGCAGGTAAATACATTTTAAGGCGTAAGTCAGTAAACTATTTGATGACCAAAACTCAGGCACCATATACGTCTATTTGCATTATGTACTGCTTAAGAGTGTAAGGATCTTGCTACTACATTATCGATTGTCATTAAATGCTTTTTAGGAAAAAAATGTCCAGAATTTTAACATGTTTGAATTTTTCTTTCTTATTCCAGGGCAAACTCAAGTCTCTTTTGGAGGACTGGAAGGGTCTTCACACTTCACAGCAACAAGCAAGTTCCCTTTCCACAGCAGTCTTTTCCTTCATATGCACACAAGTTTATGATCTGTCTAATCACACTTTTGTGTTTAGGTGTATGTGCAGCTAGCAGAGGATGACAAAGTTCGCTATAAAAACGAGATGAAAGCCTGGGAGGAGCACATGACGGAACTTGGGAGGGAGGACCTTATTCGACGGAAAGCAAAGGCACAGAAGAAGCCAACAATAGACAAAAGCAGAAAAAAGAAATCCCAGGTTAAAGTGTTGAAAGCCAAAGCGCCAGCAAAAAAAGCCATGGCAAAAAAAAACCCCGCCAAGCCAACTGAAAAAAAGACAGCAAGTAAGCCAAAGAAGTGAGTGTTTGTTGGCAGGAAGGTATGCGCTATGGAAAAAGGCAAGCTCCGTCCTGAATAAAACTGTGTTTTTGAAGGGGGATACATTTCCATTGTTTGTGCTGCTTAGACTTAGTGTTAATAGCATGAAGCAACTCGAACTGTGACAGACTGTTAATGGCCAGTTGGAGTCTACTCTAAAGAGCGTTTGCACATTAGTTGTGCATGTTCAGCTGGCTTTATGCTGACTACTGTTTTCCTCCATCATGAAGTTACTTTACTTACTGCAGTGTTGATATGCTAGTTGCCACTTTGCTTTGTCTGCTTAGAACATAACCGCTTGTGTATCATACTTAAACACAGATGGAGCCCTGTTTTGTATCGTATCTTTACTTTGTTAATAAATACATTTTCTATAAAAGCCACATGTATTATCTATACAAAGCAAGACAAGTTTTTTAATTACAATGTCATACAACAGAAAGCAACGTTAATATTTACAGTGTAACGCTTCAAAAGCTATGACCTGATAAAGCTAAGATTTGGAAAGTGAATATGTGGTTGAAGGAGCTTTGACCCCCTGCAGGAGAGCCTCGAAGTCAGGGGAGCACACCAACTTGTGTGTGACATTACCCAGCACGGTCATGTCTCCAGTTAGACCCTCGGTAAGACGCACAGACACGAGTTGCTGTAAAGGACACATAGATGCATCAGGTCAAATGTTTGTTCTCTAAAACACTTGCAACGTAACATGGAAGCACCAGCAGGGCAGATACCAATATCCAATATTTCACATGTACATATCTGCCATTGCTGATACTTGAATATTTATAAACTATTTACATTTAAACTAGATCACAGAGTTTAAATGGATTAAGATTACAGATAAACGTACTAAATACAGATTATAAATGAACACACACACAGCTTTTTCCCCTTCTACAGGGGTCGCCACAGCGAGTCAACTCGAATGCTAGATTTGGCAAAGTCTTATATCGATACCCTTCCTGACACAAGCCAGGTACCCAGGCTTGGGACAACACACATTCACCCCTACAGGCAATTCAGAATGACCAATTAACCTAACATGCCTGTCTTGTGGAAAGAAACCAGAGCACCCAGAGGAAACCCACTCAAGCACCGAGAGAACATGCAAACAGCCTAGACCGGGAATCCAACTCCAATCATCCTGCTGTGCGGCGACAGTGCTAACAACTACACCGCTGTGCCGCCTGCAGATTATCCATAAAAGTTTAATTAAAAATACATTATTAAATTTTGGTTTAAAATGAATTTAAAATTTTTTCTGATTCCTGGATTTTTTAAAGCAAATATCTGCCAACGCAATCTACGATTCCAATATCATTGTACATGCCTACCATGAAAGGAACGGTGGCCCTAATATTCAGTTTGACACAATTTTCCCCTTCAAACAACGTCAATTTGTCAATACATGTTTGCTGTCCAAAGTTTTCTTCTTTAGTTTAACAGTAGAGCCAATAAAACGGAAGTATAAGATTCATTTTGCTTACGAGTTCTAGATATGAAATTATTCAGCCAAATCATTCAACACACGTTGTGGACCTTTAACTGATTGGACTTTAAACTAAAAGCCTTTTGCTTTAAATTACCCTATACCTACATTAATTTAATTTCATTGAAATACCTGGTAAAACAGCCAATATTATCACTAATTTAGGTAGTTTTTGTAGGCAAATATTAACATTAATTTATATTAAATAACAGTATGCAGCTGGTTAGCCCAATACTGAGACTATGAAACACCCTGGACACCCTGAAAATAGCGGATTGCCTTGGCAATCGCTAACAACTAAACAAGGAAGTTCTACTCCCTGTGTCTGGACTTCTATTACGTGTTAGCTACATTTGCCTTGTAGCTCCAGTGCAAATCCAAAGAAGCAAACTTTAGATTAAAAAGTAATAGAACCTTAACATAAACCACTAACCACCATGCAAGCTGCATGCTCAAACAGTGAGTTATTAGGCAACCTCAAATGTACTGTGGGTTCCAACATTATAGACCAATTATCTTCACCCACACTGAGCGTAGGCTAAAAATAAATGTTTTTCATGATGGGATGCTATTGTTAATGCAGTTTAGTTCTAGACTAAGCTCAATGCATGTCTAGTAAACCAGGCTATCTTACTTTTGTCTACAGAGGCGGGACAAAATACAGACAGAAACCACATAAGTCTGGACATAAGTATATTTTACATTATGTAACAACAGGGTTTGTGATCAACAAAAATCTTATTTGAGTTACATTTTTTGCTGAACTATTACTGGAACTATTACTAGTACAGCTGAACTACAATTTAGACAAGACCAGCTCCAGTTTTGCACTCAGCGCTGATGTAAGTAGACTCACCTGCAGAAAAGAAAAAGCTGCTCCTTCTGAGACATCCAATGTAATATCTCCCATAACTAGCTGCACTTTTCCAGATTTCCTGACCTGCAGTCTTCCTATCAGTCCTTCTGAAAGGTCTGAGAGCACAGGCACAGCCTCCTTCTCCATGCTATCCTGAAGCACAGCAATTTCAACAGGTTCACAATCAAAGTGCATCAGGAGGCAATAAACACTGTGTTTTTATCGGACTGGAGGTATGCCTTACCTGTGCTTTAGTATGAGATAAGTGCTTGTCCTCAGCTTTGCCTTCTTTTTTTGATGATTTGTCACAGCTAGAAGTTTTCAAGGGACCCGGTATGGTATCAGGAAGCTGAATGAATAGGAGCTCTTCCTTGTCTGACACACTTAATTGCTGGAAAAGATCTCCAACAGCTAAAGGTTGATCACTTGCGTATGGTCTGCTTGCTTGTGTTGGAAACCTTTGCTGCGTTTTTGGTGATTTTACACAGGTTTGATCAGATATCTCCTCTTTTACTGAGAAAACAATAACGGGTGCATTCTGTTATTATTATGTTACTGAACCTTTGACTTACTCTGCAATATTAAAGCTAGTCACATATAATTCATTCATAAGATGTACTCTACAAGGTCAATTCTTAAGACTTGTTTGATGTGAAATGATTAACTGTAAAGAAACTACCAACATAAGGTCCCATTTAAAATAATCAGTTTTGGCTGAAGCGTTTTCAACATACATGAGAAAGCCTTCTCTGCTGTCAAAAAGTTGCGTGACTGGTGGAGTGGAAGCCTTATTGGTCTGTGCTTGGGGTCATTTTTCAGGCCAGGATCATCTAAAAACTACAAAGCAATAAAAAGATGTATTTAATTGTTTAAAAATAGCAAGATTTTTTTTTCTTAAGATGCAAATGGTATAACATGAAAGAAATATATTTGGCCTCAAGTATGGCATTGTACAACTGGGATGTAAACTTACATCATCTCTTTGAAGCTTTTCTAGAATTCCACTGTCATCCTCCACTGGAACATTCTTCTCCTTTTTAATGCATCTGGTAATAAGAGCTGGGTCACAGTCGCTCAAATTTGTGCTCCCCCAACTTCCTGCAAAGCATATGGTTAAGTGTATTATTATTGCTATTGATGGACATCATGCATTAATATAAAGCAAGTTGTTGCTAATAAACTATATATTGACTCCTACATTGAAAAAAATATCATGGAAGGGAAATATCAGACTCAACTATGTTCATCATGAACACAACATACTACCTCGACACGATCTGTTATAAAGTTTACCTTTGGCAGTAATTGTGATGATATTCAGTACATGATTTTTTTCAGTGTATGTAAAATGTGACAGTACCTATTTTCCTGAAGGTGTCTGCAGGACCCTGCTCAAAAATGGAATGTGACTGAATAGTTTGTGGCCTTTCTCGTCGCTTCCGCTCTCTCTGTCTGTCTTCTTTCTCTTTTCTGTCCTTCTTCGGTGCAGTGCGGGCCTCCTCCTTTAACCTCCACAAACACAAGTGTTTAATTAACTGAGCACTGAATGAAACTCATCAAATTGGTGACATTAACAATCATTCAAATATAACGACAGCATACTTACTCATCTTTGTTTTTGCGAATAGAATGAACATTTGGCACAAATGTTTTCTGTGGAAGAGAAAACAATATTTATAGTCTAAGCATACTATACTATACATACTATACTGTATACACACTACATATATATACACCCATCAGCCATGACATTAAAACCACCTCCACCACATCTGCACACACCGCCCATTTTATCAGCTCCACTTACCTTATAAGAGGACTTCGTAGTTTAACAATTACAGACTGTTGCTGCTCATGTTTTATTTATCCCCTTTCCCCCTGTCCTTTAATGGTCAGGACTCCCACAGGACCACCACAGAGTAGGTACTATTTGGGAGGCGGATCATTCTCAGCACTGAAGTGACATGGTGGTGGTGTGTTAGTGTGTGTTGCACTGGTGTGAGTGCTGCTGGAGTTTTTAAACACACCAGCGTTACTGCTGGACTGAGAATAGTCCACCAACCAGCAACATCCAGCCAGCACTATCCTGTGGGCAGCATGCTGTGGTCCACTGATGAAGAAGTAGAGAATGACCAACACAAACTGTGCAGCAACAGATGAGCTATCATCTCTGACTTTACATCCACACCAAGGACCACGAAGGTAGGCATGTCTATAACATAACACCACCACATCAGTGTCTCTGCAGTACTGAGAATGACCAACTACCCAAATAATATCTGCTCTGTGGTGGTCCTCTGGGGTCCTGATCATTGAAGAACAGGCAGAAAGGTGGCACAGTAGATTGTAGAAAGTGCAGATACAAGATAAGTTTTAACGTTATGGTTGGTAGGTGTATATTATACTGGTATGGAGTACTCTGGTCAAGATCAGTGCATTACATTGCTCGGCCTAACAAAAAAACATGACCTAAATTATCTTAAAGAACTGGCTATTAGATTACACATACAGTATGAGTCCAATATTTAGATGTTTATTATGTTAAATCTAACAAAACAGACAACCACCATATTATCTAACGAGGCCTGCCCAATAAAAATGTCCCTAAACTCTCCTCCTATTAAACAGTCTTCTTAATTGACTTTAGTTATTTGACTGAGAAATCTTGCTGTGTGAGATACACCAGCTGTGTTAATCTAAGCTACATTAATATGGGGGCGACTGAGTGACCTTTTTATATCCACCCAGGGTTAGGTCTCTGGAACGCAAAGATGTGAGTCTGCCCGGGGGTGGAGGGTTCAGTAATGATCGTCCTGGAAGTCCCCTCCCTAAAGCAAAAGGCGGACGCAAAGGTCCAGACTGGCTGCCCTCACTGGGCTCTGCCATCCTGTAAAACAAACACCAATTAACAGGGAGTCAGCATAAAGCTATCAAAAATATTTCTTTTTTTTACCTTAATAGTTAAGGGGACCCTATTATGCTCTTCTGGTTTTCCCTTTAGCGTGTTATATATCTTTGTATACACAAACAGGGAAAAAAGGAAAAACTCCAGTCTACCTTGTGTAGTGTAAGCATGTAAATTGTTTCTTATACACACCAAAAATAAAATAAAAAACACTTAAAATTAGCATAATAGGGCCCCTGTCATGTCCCAGGTTATTAAGCTAGACTAAAGATACTACTGACCAGACAAGATTCCTGTCTAAATTAGATATAGCAAACAACCTAAAAGTAAACAAAAGTGTGACTGTGTATTACAGATTTACGGATTACAGATTTAAAATCTACCTAGGGAACATATACCTGTGACATTTTCAGCACTCTGAGTTACTGACTAATAGCAAACTGTGTGCTAAGAAGTGACCAGAGGACAAAGCCTGGGGCAGTTTCTACTGTGGAAGTGCTTCCACATTTAGCTGGTTTATAGTGGTCACTGTTGACTGCCAGGACGCTGCCAGTGACTACTGAATTTGTTTCCTGAACAGTGAATTATTTGTTTAAAGAAGCTTTAGGTCTTTAAAGCAGCAATGGTCTAGCTACCTGCATGAAACTGTGTGAAGTTCTGTCTCTCACTTCGCTCTGGATAAGAATCTCTTTACAAAAAATACAGTAGTAATAATTTTTACAAGAAACTAAGACTGCAATACTGCATAATACTTACATACTAATCTACGATGCTTTCTCCTCTGTAGAGAAGTCCTGCGCTGCTGCCCTGTAGTGATATAGTTGTAATACGTATGCAGAAACCATGTAGTAAACTATAGTGCTTATCCGAAATAACTATAGTTACAATGGCATTGTTGGTCTCTTTCATATGGATAGGAATAACCCCAAAACAAAACTGTAGAACTTTTTTTATTTAAACGGCAGAGTTATGTTCATTGATCATTGAGCAGGTTCAGTTACTTCAGTAGACACTTGCCTCCATTTTGTTAGCACAGGGCTACATAGGTTTATCTAAACAAACGCAATGGTGATGACTTTCTGCGCTGTCCTTCATACGAAGACAGAAAACTAAAAAACAGGAACAGACCTATCAACATTAATAGCTAATATTATAATAAAGGACACTGATAATACGTACTTACCTGTAATTACATGTTTCTTAACAGTTGCACCCTCAGCTTCCCCACAGCCCACATCAGGCCACGTGACAGAGGTGGACGGTTCCTATTGGTTGTTGTTTTAAGAAGCGGCCTCGAGGAGCGAGAAATCGTTGTTGGAAGTCATTGTAGGAGTTTAGATACAACAATATTCAACCGAGCGTGCCTATAACTGATCCCTTGTTTATTCTGTAATGCCCGGCTACATTGTGGTTGAAGGGCACTCTCTTTTATTATCGTTATCATATTATATAAAATGTTATTAATTATATTTAATATTGTAGGTTGGCATGTAAAAAGACTAACGTTGTGACAACGTACTGTTTTGGTGCCCACAACGTTATCTGATAACGTTGGGACAACCTAGTGGCAACATTGTCAGTATTTTGTCACAACCTCCTGGAATCCTTTATACGTTCCATTATATCTGCATGGGACTCCATGGCATTTTGCTAAGTTGCCAAAAAGTAATATCAAAACTTAAAAATCGCTGATGTTGTGACAACACTGTTCAGACAACGTAAAACGAACGTTGTAGCAACGTTGTAAGAAAGTAGACAACGATATGACAAGGTTGTGTGTTTGCTGGCTGGAATGTTAGCAGTCAAATATCTGGCCAGTGGGTCATTAATGTAGTTAATAGGTTAAATCGGACATAAACTTTCTCAGGAAATTTAGCCTAAAACCACACAAAACTTTTCACAGAACCAAAAAATAATACGAAAAACATTATTCAGGCTTGATATTCGACTTCTTTGCCATTTACAAGGCTAAATATTTTTATTGTAGGTCCAGTCTATGTTCAGTAGTTTTAATAGGTTACTTTCCTGTGTGTTCTCAGAGGGACAGTTATTAATTTTCCACCATTATTTATTTAATTATTAAAATGATTTTAAAAAGCTCTTTTTAATGTGACGAGCTTTATCATAATTTACCAACAGGTGGCGGTGATTCTCCACTCATCTTCCACCTGCAAATCAGTTTGATATGCTCTGCTGAAAGAACTGAGAACAAAATTGTAATATTTCACATACAAAAACATGTCTTTCATTAATTATTTATTACTGAGTGATGTATTTATTATTTTTTGCACAATTCATGGTGATGTTCAACAGAGCCCCCAGCAAATACTAGTCTACTGAGTTTCATTTTGTCCATTGTCAAAACCCAAAATGGTCTTAACCCTTTGATGCACAAGCTAGGCAAAGCCCATGGGTCAAACTTGACCCATATTCATTTCCTATGCTATTTTATGTATTGCTGAGTATCTCTTTGGTACATCTTTTGACATCAGTTTATTTTATTAAGTAATGAAAGTGTTCATTAAAAATTTAGTTTCTGATTACTTTAAATAATTATTTTAGTATTTACTTGAGCAAAAATTGCTTTTGTAAATATGTTCTTGACCGCAAATATTTACAAGTGTCAATAGTTCCTATCAAATCCCATAGTGAATAAATAAAGGTAAAATTTGACCCACGTTGTTTGATAGAATGGTAGTAATACAAACATTAGGGAATTCACGAAAGCTTGAATGATAATATTAATGTATTGCTAAGATATAAAAAATAAAATCTCAGTCAGGTCACTTGCAATCCAGGTTGTGTGTCAAAGGGTTAAAGGGTTAATCTTTAGGCCTTAAACTACATATTTAAATGTTATTCACTATGTTATTCTGCATTCTGAGGTCCAGCATTGTAGCCCCAAGCTTTAGCAGGTAGACCAAATTCACAGATGTATATTCACTTTCATGTGAAGTGCAACTACAACAATAAACGCAAGAATTTGTAAATCTTCTTTGACCTGTAATTAAATGAAAACCATGCAAAGGAAAAATCTATTTTATTAGCTTAATCTATGTTTGGGTATAAAAGAAGCATCCAGAAAAGATCTAGCCATTTACCTTCAGTGATTTGGTTAAGGTTCGCCAAGAAATGTATCAGTGAATAATCCAACCACATTTCTCAAAGCAAACCTTAATCTCAAAGCACAAAACTCTCTGTGCATAAAGGGCATGGATGAAAACAACAACTGACCATTGATCCCCTCAGACAGCACTGCATTAAAAAACGACATGTTTTGATGGTGGACTTTACCACATGGACTAATAAACACTCTTTTCTCTGTATTCACAAATATAATTGCCCACAACATACAGAAGTGCCACAGACACCTCTGGGCTCGAGTTTATCTGAAATGGACTGATGCACAATAGAAACATATTGTCTTTCCGAGTGTTTGCAGAAATAATGGGCCGTCCAGATTATTACTAGCATAAAGTTCAAAAGTGATGGTTTTACATGGTATGCGGTGTATTAATACCCATGACTTGAGTAACTAACATTTAATCTATGAGGGTACCATTTTAGATTAATCCTACACATTTTAGAACAACATATTCTTGTGTCTTTAAATATTCTTTAAAACCCTCACTGTAAACCAAATTAGCTGATGTTTTTAGTCCACAATCAATCAATAAGTGTTGTTACAAGAAAAGTTAATCTAACAGTGTCAACTTCTTTTGGAACGTCAAATAAAAAGTAAACAGTAAAGTTTATAAAGTTATACATCAAACGTACATGTTCATTTACTGTTTTAATGGCATACTGGTTTCTATAGCATTTAGCATTTTACATACTGTCCTAAACTTTTGTAAATTGGCCTTTGTACAAAATTGTAAAGACAACAGCAATTATATCATTGTTTTTATTATATTTAGCAGGAAATGGACATCAGGGACAAATTTGTAAACCTTCCACCTCCAAAAAAAAGGCCAGCTTAGGTAAGATATGTAGATAGCCAGCAACCTTGCTATCTTTAGCTATAGACTTCTTGTCATCCTCATCTGTTTAGCTTCTCAGGGGTCTGAATAAATCACTCTTACCTTTGTAATGATGAGTAGAAGTTGCTACAGTTGTATGACTGCAAAGAGACATTAGTTGTTAGCTATCAACCTTTCTTTTTAGACTCACCCCCATAAAATCCCCCAAAGTAGTTTAAAGGTTCTTCCCATCTTCAAGATACATCATCAGTGGGGGGATTTCCTACTGTCTACTGTTGCACTACTGAAGGATGCACGTCAGCATGTATATAGCAGTAACAATGGTTGTATTTTTATTATGGCTGTGGTGTCACTTTAAAGTACAGATGTTTAAATGCTTGTTTGTTTATGGCTAAATAAATGATGTATCCTGTTTGCTTTACAACACTAACACGTTGTGTCTTCTTGAAATCCCTTGTGAAGATGCTGATTATTACTGAATAAAACGGCAGGGAGACGAAGTTTCACCAACACAATGTACACGCGGTGTGCTTTTTCACCACCTGGATTCCGACAAGCCCCGCCCACTCTGCTCTGGGATTGGCTAGAGTTTAGCGCTCATAGTCGAAGGCAAGCCAATCAATAGCGAGGGCGGGGCTTGTTTGCGATGGGCGTTGTGGTAAGTATAGCTGCTTCGTATTGTTGTGCGGCAGAGGGCGGGGCTTGCGCTGAATACGGGTGGGAAAAGAAAAAGAAAACACTCTGCACTCCGCATTCCGCAAGCTGCGTTAAAGCAGGGCTTTGCGGTGTGGAGAGGACCGGACCGGGATGCCTCGGTGCCTTTTCTTTTACTCGCCCCTATCAGTTTGGGAACGTACCGGGAATGTGTCCGAGTAGGAGTTACGTCTAAACACACAGCGTGTGTGTGTTTGTATGTGAGAGAGAGAGCGCGTGTGTGACTCAGCGGTAGCTCCGTGAAGCCATGGCCGCTCAACACGACTCTTTGAGCAGCTACATGCAGCACTCGGACCCGGGCTCCAACAGCAGCGAGCGGAGCGCGGACTCTCCCCCGCCCGGCTCCGAGGACTCCGGAGGACCTCCAGCGCCAATTGACCCCGAGTGGACAGAGGAGAGGTTCAGGGTGGACCGCAAAAAACTTGAGGTCATGTTACTAGGTAAAAGTTCTTTTTTTTTAGCTAAAAACTTTAAAAGAAGCCTCAGAAAAACTTTTGTTCTGTTGTTAATGTTGTAAAAAAAACTGTGGCTAAGCTAATGAGTTTAGGTTTGTGGGCTTGTGGTACCTATATGTACTCAGTTACACGTACCGAGGTAATATTTGGTGGGGTTTTTTAAGCAGTATTTGATAATAATTCCTATAAAGAAAAAAAGTGAGGTAACATTTTCCTGCTTATTTCCCTCATTTTTAATACATAATTCCATTTCTATGTTTAATTTCATTCAGGTCAGTAGGTGGACTATCTACTGAGTTCACACTACTCTCTTTCTAGCTTAGATAACTTTTCCTTTTAACAAAAAAAACCCTTGTCAAACTTTACCTTCAACAGTGATATAAGCTGCATGTACTAAGATGTTCCACTGCAGTTCTAAGGAGGACTCGTCTACTTCTGAATTGACATAATTTTATTGTAGTAGTAGCACTGTGACTGGAGTGTGGGTTTATAGCTTGTCTACACTCCTGATTAAATTGTAAAGTTTAAAATACATCCCCACAGAAACAGTGCGGGCCTACTGAGTCACAGTTTTCCATGATTAAATCCCCAAATCATCCTTGTATTTCATATGTATATCCTTCTGTTTCCTTTCCAATTTTCCTTGCTGTGTATTGATCTTATCTCATGTAGCTGCTTTTATGATGATGTTATGAACATGTTTGGGTCTTCACTTGTGAGAGAAAGAGAGAAACGCTTGAGAATATGCATTAGTCTTGTTTTTTAATTTTCTTGACTGTCTCTGGGCACATTTTTGGAGCTCTTCTTTAAATTTTCCTAACTTTTATGTCTTCAGTTATGCAGTACAAAGTAAACAGCCTGTGCAACATTTCCTTGATTGTCAAAGTGTTTTTATCGTTTAGGATGCAGTGTGTGGTCATTGTTATTCACAGGAATTTTTTGTCCATGGCACTAGAGTAAGCTAGACCAGTAGGAGTCAGTGTTGAAACATACAGCCCACAAGTTATTTTGCTTTTAACTTTCCAACAAACCAGTTGCAATGAACTACAAAACAATAGCATGAAAGGCCACATCACACAAGGTTCCTATTTGTGAATCATGAATCTCTGTATCTAGTTTTCCCCATGTGACTGGATAATAACACTGAGCTTTTAAAGCGAATGTGCTGGTGAATAGATGTATGAAGTCACTGCAAATAGTTTTTTTATTTTAAAGGGGCGATAGGAAAAAAAAAACTGTTCATATTCGCATAGTTGAATAAGGAGAGTTTGATACATAGAACTGCTATAACATGAACACTGCTGTCTGCATTTGCAAAACTAGGTGGTAAAACAGGCAGATTTTGAAATTGATATGTAACAGTCATGCACATAATGCACGACAACAGAGCAACAGCAGCGAAAATGGTAGACTATGTGGAGAAATCTACCATTCCAGACTGTGAAGGCCTTTCCAAGAAACCGGCCGCCAGTCATAGTTGATCTCTTAACGTTGGCTTCCTTTTTGCCAGCTTGTTTATCAAATGTTCCAGGTTTACCTGAAATGCTAAAACTTGTACATATGCCAGAATGTAGGGGCAGCACCATTTAAACTGGTGAATAGGTGGCCAACCTAAGCGCCCACATCTTTAACAAGATCCAGACGAATTTAATTGGCAGCATCACAACCCCAACTTTAACCCTCCAGCAGCAGCAATGCTGCATGATTTTATGCAGGTTTTGATGGTTGAAGCAGATCGTCTTAAACTGAAAGTAGGTTTAAAGTAACTACCACAACTTACTAAATAATATGGCAACCTAGGTCATTTACATAGAGGGTCTTTTTATTTTCTTGTCCATGTGTGTTTCCACATGTTGCTTCTGTGTGATCACCTCTGTGTCTCTTTGTAAACCAGAGCAGAGCTCTGGAGCAGAGCTCATAATTTTTTCATGAGCTCATCAAAAATGGAAAACAGCTCTTTTTCTTTCTAGGGCCAGATCGTAAGTGGGTATGTAAAACTGCATCTGGTCATTTTTCACCCTGACCAAAGTCACATACCTTCTATGTAGATGTCAGAGAACAATGCAGTATTAAATAGATTCTGTGGCAGCTTTAACCCATTGCTGACACACAGGCTACACGTGATCACCCTGTGTATGTGAGTCTGTGTCATTTTCCCTGCTGTTTAGATTGTTAAAGTTTAGGTTGCTTTGTGTTGTGTTATTATTCCACAGTGCTTTGACATTATCTCAGCTTTCAGTTTTTATTTTCTTATCATGGGGTGGGCAATATGGCAAACATATGATGTTATACTTCAAGGCATTTTTTTTGATACATGATATGAAACACAATATTTAGTTGTTCAGATGTTTGTGTTGGAATGATGATAGCATGGAATAGATAGACTTTAAAATCTTATCCAAAACTCTCAATACAGTGATTCATATTCAACGTTTTACATACCATGCTACATAATACCTGGTTAAGTGGGTCCAGAGATGATGTCCTTAATGCAAATTGTAGTTATTTAATAACTTATCCCACCATAAATAAATAGGTTAAACAGTTAGCATACGTGTAGGCATTTTTTAAATTAATGTGAATTTCCACAGAAGGCACAGAACACCTGTGTTCATTTAAAGGGTATTAGAATCTTAGCATAACATACGTTGATGCGGTGCAAAGAGGGCCGCGCCTATTGAAAGTATGGTTTTATCCGCATGCATCTAAAGTTGTGGGAGTATTTCACACAGAAACGCAACAGTGTGGTGCTCTGCCACCTCTGCACAGTGTAGGTGGCTGATCACAACAGTGCAACTGCTATAAATGAGCACTGCGTTTGAAGCGATATAACCGTCACTGTCCACATACTTCTCTGCGTCAGCTTTGTTTACATGGTTGCTAAGCAACACGTCCAGTAGAGGGCAGTTCAGAGTAGTTCTTTATTTAGTTCAAAATCGAAGAAAAACGACGTTTTTGGGGAATTTCTGACCAATTTGCACAACCTCTCTTCAAAAAATCTGGAAACGTATAGTAGTGCTTGCATCTTGCACTGCAGTCTCCAGCGGTATTGCTCCATCCCGTCCGTATCCGTAAGCTTTACAAAAACGAATGTATGTATATCCATATTTAACGTTGAGCGTAAATAAGCCCTAAAACATATTTCTTTCAGTAGCAGTCATTTGACTGCGCATTGCTAACTGTTACGTAATCAGCCAGTGTAGAGACCTATAGCTGTTCTCAATACAGCGGGAGTTTTAAAACACACGTAGCTGGTTCTCAAATGACTCTCTGCCAAATATGTAGTCCACAAACTGTCCGATTTCTTGTCTGTGAGGTGTGTCATTTGGCAGTATCAATCTGTGCATGGTCTTCCATAACAGGCACCTAGTAAAATGTTTAGAGCAATAAAGTATAAAAATAAACAGTGGAGAGAACAGAGGTAAAATGACTTTCAATCACTGACTTCTTTGCTGTTCTGCCTTTAGCAGAGCCTATAGATTTCCCTTTACAATGCAGAACACAGCGTTTTCTTCCTACAGCTGCTACGTTGTGTGCTGTTTAAAGGCGTGCCAGGCCTGTCCCTAAGTGATAATGTGACGAGATCACGTCACCATGTTACAGAGCTGAAATTCAGTGTGAGAGAGTTTCTCTCTCTCTGGTGTATAATTTCAGCTTTTTGACTTTGCAGATTGTTTACATACACAGCAAGCTACCTAACACACTAAGGGAAAGAGAAAAAATTGAAAAGTGTAATATGTCCTCTTTAAATATAAACAGGGCTGCGGTCATCACAGCTGTGGTGTTAAGTTACCTTTGCAAAACAGTTTAACAAAGTCAGGAAACTTCAAAGCAAAGATGCCTCAAACTTTTTTTCAAAAATATGCACTACCAAAAGTTTTAGAACACCAGCAGTCAAACGTTTTATAACATTACTGGTCAAACATTTTAGAACACTATCGGTCAAAAGTCTTAGTACATTATCAGCCAAATGTTTTAGAACTGTTTTGATTGGTGGTAATCTAAAACCTTTGACTGGTAGTGTTCTAAACTTTTGACCAGTAGTATATGTTTATTATTGCCACTGACAGAGTAGTTCCAGCAATCATTATTACTTATCACTGGGTGGTCAGTGGAGTGATACATACATGGTGTGCTTATTAGATATTCCAACAGGGGTGCTGATTATGTGGTCAGTATTGATTATTGTATACAGTGTGGCTATTTCAAGACCATGTGCTGCCTTTTGTACTCAAGGCTTTGTTTGGGTCTGCCACTGAACAGTTCTTCACACCAGCTACAAGTTTCCTTTCAACAGGTAGCATTGAGGACACATCATCATCTCACTGATCCTTGCACTGAAGATCATCTAGAAAAATCACACAGGAGGGCCGTCTGCACTGTGTGTGTTTTTCTGCGCTGCTTGTTGCTGGAATGTCATTAGAGGGCCGCTGGAAAAGGAAGAGAAGATATTCTGAGCTCTGCCTGCCAAAGCAAATGTGACAGTCTTTGAGTTGCTCAATTAGATAGATTAAGGACAAGTCATAAACTGCGAATTTAAGCTTGAGCCGATGCACATCCTTACAGACCACATTGCGCACCCAACCAACGTGCCACACCAAGAATCTTAGAATAATATATGTATTGTCTTGCCTGACAATACATACGAAACATTTTCTAACCAATACAAAAGTTACCAGTAACGTCTGATGTTACTCACAAATTGCAGTACATTCAAAAGGAACACATTTGACTCACTTTTAATGATCACTTATAATTTTGGGGTATCCTAAAATAGAATGTGCATGTGTGTTCTTTATCTGAAACACTGTTGTTAAAGCTCCTGTGTCTTTAAGCACCACCTCCTGATGTGCGCTTTGGTTGTGCCTGCTCTGGTTAAACAACTGCAAGAGTGGCATCGTGCTATAAGTTCCATACCCACATCACCTTGGCTATTTTTACAATGGCATTGGTTCTGCTGTGTCTGTTTGAGCCAGAGCTGGTAGACCCTATTCACCGATGCAAGGTAAACAGGGGCAGGTGGGTGTGCTAAGCCTGATGGTAGGCAGGCAGTGAGAACTCTTACAAGATGGGAAGCATGGAAGAGTTTAATGGCTGAATATTACAGCACTACTATCGTGGGGTTGGCTATTTAAATACAACTCTGAACCACTGTCTGCCATGACTAGCATGTAACCTTTAGTAAAAAATCAATATTGTGTTTTTGGGAATTGAGATAGTATCACAAAACACAATACTGAGACACTAAGGAAGGTATTGGATTTACACCCCTATAAGTCACATTACACTCAGTCCAAAGTCAAGTCAGCCACACAATCAGTTTAGTAGACCAATAACGCACAACAACACATCCTCATTAATGTGTTTTTTTGTTATATATCTGAAAGGTAACTCTAAATGTACATAGGAAAGGTAACAATATCACCTACAAAAACAGATGATCAGTCTAAAGTTAATCGATGCAGCACTAGTTGCTAAGGATATGTCACATTTTACACAATATCTTTTAGCAAGTATCAAGGATTGCACGCATACAAGTGCATTCATCTTCGAATGGAACAATTTAAACACAAAAGTGAGCGGTCCTGTGTAAGTAGTTTATAATGTCAGCAAATTTAGCTAGATTTATTTAGGAACTAAAAACAGCACTTTCTTCCACATGAGCAGGATAATGTGTCTGAATTACATTCAGACACAATAACACATAATCACATTTCTTAATCTAGAAATTGTGATTCATTTACAGTCAGCACCATTCGCTCCAGGTTTGTTATAGACAGTTTTTCTGAAGTTTTTTAATCGCATGGTGGAAAAAGTAGTATAGTACTAGGGCATGGGCGACGCGTCAACGTAATCCATTACGAAATTACATGCGTCGCAAAGATGGCCACGCCTACTTAAAGCATAGATTTATCTGTGTGCATCCAAAGTTGTGGGAGTATTTCACACAGAAACAAACAATAGAAACACAGATTTAAAGATTGTTAAAACATGTAAAGGCTGGTTTATACTCTGTCTGCGTGCGTTTGAAGCGATATAGTCGCCATACTTCTATGCTTCAGCCCCGTTGACATGGTTGCTGAGCAACACGTCCAGTAGAGGGCAGTTTGGAGTAAATCAAACATGGCGACGGTGGATGAGCTCGCAGTTCTTTATTTAGTTCAAAAACTAAGGAATACGACTGTTTGTCTCCGTGCCGCAGACAAGGTATTTCAGGGAATTTCTAATGAACTTACACCACCTCTCTTCAGAAAGTCCCACCGTTTCTTCTTCGTCGTGTCTGTATGGAAGTGGTCTTGCACTGCCCCCACGGTCTCCAGCAGTATTGCTCCATACAGTCCGTATCTGTAAGCTTTCTGAAAACGAATGTATTCACTAAATGAACTAGGAGTACCGACAGAGGTCTCTGTGCGTATCCGTATTTAACGCTGATCATAAATGAGCCTTTAAAACATGTTTCTTTCAGTAGTAGTCACTTGACTACGCATTGCTAACTGTTTCTTAATCGTCCAGTGTAGAGACCTAAGGTTGTTCTCAATACTGTAAGAGCTTTAAAACACACATAATAATAATTGTTTATTATTATAATATCTTGTTTTTTTCCTATTAAATTTCTTTTGAACTATTTTTTATTATTTGTAATCTCTTACCCTCTTTTTATCTCAATATCTTACTAATTAAATTTTAACATTTATCTATTTTTTATTATTATTATTATTTCTACTTTTATGTTCACTTTTATTTTTAATAATTTTCGTTTAATGTATCTTAGTTACTTTCTTTTCAGTTGTTTTAATTTATAATGATTAAATTTTCTTTATATCAATCCCGGTCCATGTAAATGATCGGCTACATTGAAAATGAGGGTTGCCCTGAATGTACATCCGAGCTTAAATAAAGGTTGTGATTGACACTCAAAAATTGATATTAGAGTAATCGACTAATCGAAAAAAGAATTGTTGATTAATTGATTATGAAATTAACCAATTATGAAATTAGGTGCAGCCCTAGTTAGTACACATGCTAAGCAGGGACTGGTTGAATGGTGTGTCAAACATCATACAGAATCACCGCCCACAAGCTGCTTTTAATCTAAATTGCCATATACATGATACATAGTCTACCGGGCCTGTATCATTTGGCTGCTTGTTCTTGTTCCATGTCACATCTGTTCTGTCTTATACACACTTTATGTCCCATTGTGAACTAAATAATTTCAGAAATGACCCCTTTTTATCAACTGACAACATCTGGATAGCACTTCAGCTGAGATGGAACTCAGCTGTGATTAACCTGTTTAGATAATGCACAGTTTGTCTCAATGACCGTTATCAACTTATATATATATATATATATATATATATATATATATATATATATATATATATATATGTATATATATATATATATATATATATATATATATATATATATATATATATATATTTTTTTTTTTTTTTTTTATTGTTACCATTTTATATTTAATCGCTTCTTCAGTATCTTCAAAATAGCAAAAGCATTCTATACTTTTAATTATATATATTTTAAAGCGTTTTCATTCCAAGTTATTTTGGAGCAATGAAAAAATAAATGAGGGTTTTTTATATGGGAGTGGGCTTTTGAGATTTATGAATTGGTGTGGCATTTATGTTCATGATGGATTGTGTAAATGCAATGTGGACAACTTGGCTTCAGGATTGTCTCTTAAGCTTAACTCCTGCCTCTGTCAATTAACAGGTTATTTGTATTCAAATGAGGACTTATGCATAAGTGTTGAAAAACATTTTCCACTTTTTGAGGGCTTCTCTTTAGACTGTGGTTCAGCTGCGACTGCTAAGCAAACGTCCATAACACTACTTGAACGGTCCTGTTCTTTCTCTGTTTAAAAGCCTGGAATGCTCTTCACTATTACTGCTAATTGTTTTATGAAGCAACAGATGCATGACAGCCTGTAGATTCCCTGCTCGGCCAAGAACACCATGCTATACCAGTGTTAGTCCGTGGGCCAGACTCTTAACACTGTCTTCTCTGCTGTTGCTGTAACGTGAACAAACTTGAAGTGGCTCAGGAAAACTGTGACAGCTGTGTTAATATAAATGTGGGGCTCCGCCCACTATGCTTCATGTGACAGCAGTCTGATTTAAAAATGTAAATATTGTGCAGGGAAATGAGATCTGATCGATATCTGGATACAGATGCTACAATTGAAAGGGGCTTAAGTGTTAAAGCCAGTGTAAACAGGGCCTGAAGTTTATTGGAGGGGACTTTTCTCCATAACGCTAAAGTTTTGCCTGGAAGCACCAAGGCCTCTGGCTTCACGTGGCGTGTCCCACTAATTAGTTGTTTTTTCATTCGTCTTTCTTTTGCTCTCTGTGTATTCAAGTGTATGTGTGCGTGTGACTGTGAGATTTTCCATTCTCGTCCATTAAAACCGCTTCTTTATTTGCTTCACGCCGCTGCCGCTCTCGGTTATCAGCTTAATAGTTCCGTGCAGGGAGCCGGTTTATTTCTTTAAGCATTTCGGGACAAAAGTGTAAGCAGTGCAGGTGCCAACACCACCTTATTCCTCAGAGCTGGATGAAATGAGTTATCAATTTTCAGGGCCATTTTTTTTTTGGTGAGCGTTATTTTACAGATCAGACAGCAGCATCAATTATTTCGCTTTAAAACATGTATATTTGGATTGGCATGCAAGAGCGGTGTAGTGTTGCGAGGGTTTAAAAGTGCAGTGTCTCATGCAGAATGTTACATGCCGTGTTCCTGCATTTATATCCCCTACAGTTAGAGTGTTTATTTTCTCCCAGTCGGCTTCCATTAAGCTGATCAGAGCTTGGTCTTTGTGGGCCTGAGATTGAACTCATCAAGCAGGCCTGGACGGAGGAGGCAGAATTTCACTCTTAAGAAGATATATGTGTTTCCTTTTTTCCAGCTGCACTGCTATGTCACAATACTATATTCACCTGTCTTTACACAGAACCACTAGACTCAAGAGAGACACACAGTATTTACCACAAAAAGATTCTGAGGAATGTCAGTGTTGTAGACTTTAGATGTTTTGCTTTGTTTGAAGGATATACACCGATAAAATGCTTTGTGTCTTTGTTTTAGGGTTTCACAGAATGCATTTATTCCGTATTTTAAATTGTTCTCTGATGTCTACATAAAGGGTATATAAACCAGAATAAGTTAACAGGCATTTTACAACCCTATGATTTGGCCCTAGAATGAAACATATCAACATATAATCATATTTGCTTATAAATAATTTGATGAGCTCTGCTTTGATTTGCTGTCTTTCAGTGAGACACCGCAATGATCACAACACAAGCAAGCACGTCAAAGTAGATACAGATGGAAAAATTTAATTAAATAAAATGAAGCTCTGTGTAAATGAGCCAGGTCGTCATGCTATCCAGTCAGCTATGTTAGGAACTTGTTAGTAGCTAACATTACCTATACTAACTACTTGCTTTCGATCTCGACATCAACACAAAGTAAATTAAGGTGGTTACTCACTATAAAATTTAAACTCTGTTTAAGATGATCTGCTTCAACCAGCATACAGTAGATACAATCACGCATGCATGGCTGCTACTTACAGGTTGATGTTGGGGTTGTGATTAGGGCTGGGCAGTATAAGTTTATCCATGTGTTTTCTAATGATATATATAACAATACTGTTTACATCCATTTAGTATAGTATAGTTGCCGTTCAATCTAGGAATACAGATATGTGAGTTTTGCTCTTTTGTCGTTGTATGTTTAAGAAGACCTATAATACTCATCAATGTTTATTTTTGGAGTCTACTAGCACAGATTTACATACTACAGTTTTCCCCCGCAGTATTATTCTCCTACTGTACAATCATCATCTGTCTGAAACACTCTGTTAAGTGCCCCACCTCCCTAGGGGTTTTTGTTCTGATTGGTCAGCTGACTCATTCTGTTGGGATTGGTACATGCAGATCTTCTCTTCTGCGCAGCTGTAAACACCACAGTGGCTATTCTTATAATGGTGTCAGCTCTGCCATATTAGTTTAAGCCACAAGTTTGATCCTAAAAGGATTTTAGAACAAGTTCTTAGACCTGATCTAAGCTACACTGGAGCAGCACTGCACAAGATGAAAGTAAAGACTACTGGACGTTTGATGAAGTTTTTTACAGCAAAGATTCTAAAGTAACATTTGGCATGCGTGTTGTAGATCAGGCCCAATTTATTTTCAGGCTGCACTTTCGCCTTAAAAATCATTAGTGTCTGGCATTTTCCAAACTGTTGGTGGTCCCATGAACACATATGCACATATGCAGGCTGGCAGAACTCAGCATGATACATGTGTAAAATACGGGGGCATTAGAAACTTAGCTAGCCAGTTGGCAGAAGACTACAGTAGGCTGTAGCTGCAGCATTACAACTTGTAGTCATAAATCCACCACCACATGTGAACGCTGTTCCATATCTAGTATCTAAAAACCTCCTGCTGAGCCAAAATTATTTTAACCAACCTGTCTTTCAGGAGTAAGAGCTGTGAAAAATCCAGGATCATAATGTGCACAGTTTTTAAAACAGTCCTTTGTGAAATGCCTGCAAACTGTAAAGACCAATGAGGAGAGAACTACGGTAAAAATGGTAAATGAAATGAGTTTTAATCATTGATTTCTTTGTTGTTCTAGTTTTGGCAGACCATATAGATTTCTCCTCTGGACAAACTCGTCCTAACCTCCAGTGCTGTTGATATGGGAGGGCATGCCAGTTCTGCCTTTAGGTGGAGAATGTGATGGGATCAGGTCATCATGTTACAGAGAATTTTGAGTGTTTCAAGCAGCAGGGAAAGAGAGGAGAGGGAGAGATTCTTAACTTCTGTTGTGTTATCTGAACTTTGTAACTTTATAAAGGTCCCCTTTAATTTTGGAGGCATGAATATTACATTTCAATAAAAATAGATTCAAAGTTACAGATAAGTATGACTATAGGAGGTTTTAGATGAAGTGGCAATGTGCTGTCTCTAGGGTCAGCCCATTACGTAACTGTCTATATCAGTTTTTTTTTTGAATGTTAGATTTTTCCTTCTAGTATATTTAATTAATTCCAAACTAACATACATTATATCATTTATTTAATTTCCACTAAAAATGACCATAAATTACAAGTCACTTGTTTAGGGAAAAAGCAGTCACTGTCAGAAAATAACTTATATGACTCATATAACTTCATATATTTTTATGTATTTTTGCATGATTGAGAAATGCTAGTTGTGTTATGTTAAATAACTTCTGTATCTGCTCCTGTAATGTTGCCGTTTTGGAAATACAGGCTTTATTCCAACTGTAATGATATATTTCACTGAAAAATACTCAGAAACCTCAACTAAATATAATATTACTTTGGCATAGGATTTAATTTATAACAGCTTTCTTCATTTTAGAATAGGGATATTTTTCCTTAACTCCTAAGTTAGTTCTTACCCTTATTCTAAGAAGAGAATCTTTGATTAGCAAACTGTCTTTAATTGTCTGTTGGGGTTTCTCAGTGAGGACGTAACATAATTTCTCACTAACAGTTTTGAGGTGACACAGGTTAAAGATAGACAGAAACACTTGTGGATATTTTAAGATCTAAAGCAAGATGTCTTGCTTTCTCTGTATCTTCTAGTGTTTTTTTAGTTCCTGTTTTTTCCCTCATTGTCCTTTGATGTTCACCTTCTTTAGGCAAGTCAATGATCTTCTGCTGAATCTCCTCAGACATATCTAAATATGAATAACTTATACTTAACAGCTGTGTGTGTGTGTGTGTTTGAGAGAGAGAGCGCGTGTGAGGGTGTACATACCTCAGAACAGTGAGGAGTAAACTAGAACTCAGTGACGCAGCTCCGTATCAACCCAATAAATGGAAAATTTATTTGATTTTCTATTTGATTACTTTTCCTATAAAACATGGGCCTCTCTACTGATTTTTGTAAAGATATCTAGGAGGCTTAGCGAATCAGAATACTGTGTTTGACCTTTGTCATTGCAGCAAAGCTTGGTGGATATTAGGTCAGAGCCATGGGGAAACAAAGAGTGGGAAGGATTTACCAGTCAAGCTTGGGTCACAGAATACCCTGTAGGAATAAAATGATAGTCTTAGCACATGCCCAGGAAACCATCTCCTACACACTCTCACTCTCTTTGTGTGTATATGTGTGTGTGTGTGTGTGTGTGTGTGTGTGTGTGTGTGTGTGTGTGTGTGTGTGATGCATCCTGGGGGGGAAGATTTTGACACACTCATTATAGCCCACTAAGTGATAGTCCTGAGGAAAAACAAGACAAAGATGGAAAAAGAGCATGCTATGCCGTTTTCTATAAAAAGCACCTATTTATTCTGGCCAAATTATACAGTTTAAAACAGTACGTACTGCATATCATTTCTAAACGCTCATTTTATCACATTCTTGTTCCTGAGGCCAGTTTTCCTGTTATAGGTTAAACCACATTGCCATACTTCCGTAGCAGATATACTGTCAGGTCCATATATATTTGGAAAATGACCATTTTTGTTCATTTGCCACTGTACACCACCACATTGGATTTGAAATGAAAACAGTCAAGATTCAAGTGTAGGCTTTCAACTTCAAGTAAATAATTTACATAGTTTCTCCATTTTCACAGTCTCAGAAGTGATTGGACATGCATCTCCGTGGCCATATGTAGCCTGTTCCCTTATTATTGCATGACACATTAAGGAGATAAAGGTCTGGAATTGATTCCTAGTGTTGAATGTGCGTTTGGTCCCTGTTTATGGAAAAACACTTAACATCCAAAGAGGTGTCGATGCAAATGAAGGAGGCCATCATAAGGCTGAAAAAACAAAGCAAACCTATCAAAGAGATGGCCAATTTATCTTAAAAAGAAAGAATGCACTGGCGAGCTCAGCAACACCAAAATGCCTGAGAGACCACAGAAGACAACTTGAGTACAAGATTCTTTCCTTGAAAAAAAAAAGAAAAACAACATCAAATCATCTAGTCAAGTCAAGGACGTTCTAGAGGAGGTTGGTGTATCATTGTAAAAGTCTACAATCAAGAGACGCCTTCATGAACATAAATACAGTGGGTTTGCCTCAACATGCAAACCACTGGTAACACTCAAGAACAGAAAATTTGGTAGAAACAGAGGCATGAGAAGTTGGGGTGGTGAGGGAGCTGTAGCCCCCCTGATTTAAGGGCTGAAACTTTGTAAGAAAAAACAATAATGACAATAAAACAATAAAACTCTGAAATGTGAAATTTGAGTATGGTCCTCAAAAAGCTTGTATTTTTTAATATTTGGCTGTGTGAGGTAATTTTGCTGTGTTGTATTATATTATATATATTTTTATATTGTTTTATTTTGTTTTATATGCTTCTTTAAGAATGTTCTAACATAATACTGAAGTTCATTAGACCACATCATTTGTGAAATGTGGTGGAGGCAGTGTTATGGCATGGGCATGTATTGCTGCCAGTGGAACTGGGTGACTTGTTTTCTGGTGATGTGTTTAGTGACAGGAGTAGGAGGACGAATTCTGAAGTGATTATAGTTATTGTGCTCAGGTTCGGTCAAATGCTTCAAAACTGATAGGACAGCGCTTAGGATGCAGTAGAGGACACACTGATAGGACACAGTAGAGATGGATAATAACCCAAAACCCAAGCCAAGAGTTTAAGTCCAAGAAATGGAATGTTTTTAAACAACCACGTCAGCCAGCCTGAAGGCAGAAAGACCTACAAACAAGCAGCAATTGAAGGCAATAGTGTTCAAGGCACAAGAGGAAACTCAGCATTCTGTGATGTCTATGGGTTCCAGATTTTTGGCGGCATTTGACTCAAAATGATTTGCATCCAAGGATTAAAAATAATCCTTATATTTATAATTGTTAGTTTTGAATCTGTGAAAATTCATTGAATTAAAGATGAAAGCTTACACTTTATAACTGCTTCATTTTAAATCCACTGTGATGGTGCGCAGAGGCAAAAATTTTAATTGTCACCAAAAACTTATGGACCTGACTGTATCTTCAAGGGTTTATGTTAATGCTACTCAACTTGCTTTTTGTATTGTGTTTTTGTGGGAAACCAAACCGAAGTCAGTGGCCCAAATTATGTTCTGTGGATGTATTGTGTTGTTGGCTATGGTGTCATGGTGTTTATGATCTCACCGCATTTATTACAGATGTTGGTTTCTATATGTTGCAACAAGCAAAATATGAATGATGTTTTTTTCATCAGACAAATATACATAATAAAACATAATGCACAGCGAGTCATGGGACTTACAGTCTAGCAAGTTTAGCACTCTGCAGAATGTTCTGTTGTTTTGTTTAGTTTGAGTCGTGTCTGTTGTCGGTTGGAAGTTCTCCTCTGTCTTCATTCAGTCTTTAAAGTTTGTAGAAGGTTGCTTTTTTTTGCCAAGAAATCCAAATATTCCGAAACCCATTCAGTGATGTTGAGGTTTGGCTCAGGAGTGGCTAGCCGATGCTTCTGATAACACAATCAGCATATTTGTTTGATTTGCAGATGTTTTTTTGTCATGTGTTTTATTTTCTCTATAACTTTGTCTTGACGAATCCTTTCAGCACTGAGCTGTCTTCTTCTCACAGAGAAAGGATGAACAGAAATAAAAGTGGAGCTTGATTTTCTCCTCCTTCTTAGAGATGTAGGCTTTGTGATGTTTATCTGATTGTAACTGTTTTAGTAGCTTACCATGTCTCGCATGAGAAATATCAAGGTCATTTCTTATCTCTGCACATGATTCTGTCTAATTATAGACATTTGTGTGAGTGTATATGTGAGTGCAGTATAGTGTTGGTGAATAACTTAGCAAGATATATATTTGTATCTAAAGGTTTAATACTGTAGTGTATACTGTATTGTATACTGTAGTGGTGCCATAATCTATAACAAAGTTTAGACAATTAAATTGTCAATCACAATTGTATTTGTATTAGAATCGTCAGCTAGCATTTCATGATTGACCTTTGTGGTGCTCTCAGGCTGTCGGTAGCCTACTTTTGCCTGTAGTGTACATGTGGTGTGTCCTGTACCATTGGTTGAGCAAGTTCTCTGATTGGCTGTTAAGCTAATCGCCTGAAGTTTACGTGCCATGTGTTTAGTTGATTGAGCAAATGAGAAAAAAAATTCAAAGCCAACAAATGACTTCAATTCAAGAGGGCACTTGAAGAGTAGCTTGATTTGTTTTATGCCAGGGACGGGCGTTTAAACCATTACAGCTATTCAGACAAAAAGAACCAGAATTCAAAAAGAACCAGAATTATGTAAAGAAGCAACTAAGGATGCATGATGTCATAAAAAAAAATAATTTGAATATTTTAACTGATATTTGAAATCAGTATTTGACAATACTTTGGCAGAATTAGGGGATACTGGGTTTCTGTGCTAAAGTTACTGTTTTCAGAAATGAAAGGAATTCTAATCGAGCAGCAACTTTTGAAAACATAACATTGTGATTTTGTTGCTTTAAACTGCAATTGCTGTATGCCTTAATTGCATGTACATATAACTGTTTACACATCAATTCAAACTGGTTAAGCTGTGGTGTGGGAATTGTGGGCTGGTGCTTTTCTCATTATTTTCATGTAGTACATACACTGACCAGCCACTTCATTAACAACACCTCCTGGATTCTGCACTCATTGTTAATTTCATCACATTCGTTTACCATATAGGAAAAGCAATTACAAACTGTACCTCATCTGTTTATCTGCATAATTTGTTAGCCCCCTGTCATCATGTTTCTTACTGCTAAAGGTATTACTTGAGTTGTGGATTATTCTCAGCACTGCAGTGACACTGTCATGGTGGTGCTGTGTTGCGCTGGTATGAGTAGATCAAACTCAGCCCACTCACTTGTCCACTCTAATTGCACCTCGTTGGTCCACTGTGTAGGGAGAGAACGTTGTCTTTCACCACACAGTTGGTGTTGGTCGTCCTGTAATCCTTCACCAGTGTTCACAGGACGCTATCGGCTGGATAGTTTTGGTTTGGTTGGAAGTGAAGTGTGGCAGCACTGCAGTAACTGGTTCTCTCGTACCAACACAACACACGCTAAAACCACTGCGTTAGTGGCACTGCAGTGCTGAGAATGATCGCTACCCAAATAATACCTGCCTGGTGGTCCTGTGGGGGTCCTGACTTTTGAAAGTCAGGGTTAAAAGGCACTTACAAAGTATACAGAGTAAGTGGAAATCAGTCAAGTCTAAACATACCGCATGAACACTGCTAAGATTATCGGTTATATAGATACTTGCATAGTAGTGCACTCTGCAGTTAGCCACTCGACATGATGTCTTGATGTTTTGTCAGTCATTTTGATGATAATGGATTAATTGGGATCAGATGATTAACAGTTGGCTAACCACTACCACTACAGCTGTTGTAGCTTACAAAGTGTACAGAGTGAGTGGAAATCAGTCAAATCCAAACATCCCGTATGAACTCTTTGAGAAACTATTTGAGGTTAATCAGAATGCTTACAGCTCACAATAAATGAGTTTATAATTGGTTAAATTGATCAGTAGCATAATGAAAATATCTGCAATATCAGTTTTGCACAGGTCAATATCGTACTTATGATTAATATACAAAATAGTGCACCCAAATGTTTGCCCTCTGGTATATGTCCAGTAAGTTGTCTTTTGTTGCTGATTAATATACAATATAGTGTGTGGCGCTATGATGAATTTAAGCATCAGGTGCTAGTTAGCATTATGTAAATATAAACATGCTGGTCCCTCTGAACTAGATGTTATTCATTGTTAGCAGGGTTAGTATTTATGGTGGATGTGCATTGTTCATTATCTAGCCTTTTTATGGTATCTGTAGTGCCAAAATACCAAGAATGCCAACACAAGTTCTACCAGTACTACCATAAACACCTAGCCATATAGACAGGAAGAGAGTTATTGCTTAGTCTAGTTCAGCAGTGATTTTGGCCAAGCAGTGTTGTAACATCCGCAGATGTCCACACTGGGGTAAACTCAACTGCCTTGTTTAACAAGCATAACTCTGAATTCACACTGGAGTTTTATGGTTTCTAGAGAGCCTTAAATAAGAATCTGTTGCTACAACCTTAATAAATGCAATGAGGAGATTGTGAAAAAAACAGCTTTTGCTTTCCTTCATTCCTCCCATGTGTTTCTGATGTGTGGAAGACGTATAGCATGTATAACTAAATTAGTTGACTCACGAAGCAAGTATGTGACAAGTTGCGTTGCAAGAAAAGTTCCCTTTTTTCCCAGTTTGAAGTGGCTTCTTTCGTTTGAGGGAGGCTTTCAGGATGTTTTCGCTGCATTGAAGTAATAATATGTTTATGTAGCAATTTGCCTGCCTAAGTGCAGCAGCTCCTATTTTTGGAAAATGTAAAGTTCACACTTTAAAGTTGCTCATATATTTTGGCTAATTGCACGCTCAGGGTGTGTTAGTGCGTGTCAGGAGCTTTTTAAAGAGTTCATCGTTTTTGTTGAGTTGGATGAAAGTATAGAGCAGGAAGTGAGCGCTGGGTGGAATGTGCTTGGGGCTGGCTGTCCTCTGGACTGGGGCCTAGGGAAACACTTCTTCATGTTTTTTTTTTGAGGTTAAGCGTGGCATTCTCTCCAAGAACTTCTGCTGCAGCCAATCGCTGCTGCACTGTGCCACCGTTCATGGTGGGAGAAAGCCACTTCTTTGGCCATTTCAGTGGCTCCCCCTGAAAAAGCCTGAGCATCTTGATTGTAAACTCAGTGCCCGACAAACAAATGTTGCAAACAACGTGAATCGGCTCTTTCTGTAGCAGCAAGATCAGGTATTGGCGGGACTGTGCTGAAAGCTCCAGCTTGTGCTGGTCTGGTCAGAGGGACCCTTGAGGAGAGGTGGGCGGAAGGTTCCCAGTGTTCGCAGCACATAATTCACTGCAGCTGTTGGAGAGGCTCTGGTTTTAAAAAATGCTGGCTCGGACCGGAGACTTTGTTATGACAAGGAAAAGAATGACCCATTACACTAGAGCTAACTCGAATGCTTAAAGTCATAAACAAAATGGTTGTTGTGTGCTTGTCACAAAAACTGTACAAGTGATATTTAGTGGACGTTGTTGGGTTTGTACACTCGGGCTGATTAACAGCTGTTTTCAGTGATGTCTTCTTGTGCTTTCCGAAGGATCCATCATTACCCATTGAACAATGACGTTAAAACCACCCAAATGTTTCCGCCAAAAAATCTTTAATTGCTCTGTTTCTTGATATGTCCTGTAAGTTGTCTTTGCTAGTGCATGCTAAGGTTATTGGTCATATAGATACTTGCATAGTAATGGACTCTGCAGTTAGCTACTCGACATGATGTCTTGAAGTTTTGTCAGTCATCTTGATAATGGCGGATTAATACGTTATCTGATGATTCTATACCAGCTTAGCTTGACTTGTTCATTCATCTGGAAGTATTCACTGTATGGTGAGGGCTAGCCTTTTCAATGAACTGAAATTCGAGAGTTATTTCCTGTCTGCTTGTTGTTTGTGGTTTCTCTGAAACAGAGTGGACTCTTTATAGCCCTTTGTGTCTTTTGTTGCTAATGCTTGTTAAGATCTCCAGTCATACAGCTTGTTGGATTGTGTAGTAGCGGACTGGGTGGTATGTGGTGTGGTCTTGATAATGTTTTGAAACTCATTTGTATGAAGACGATTCACCGTTATACCACAGTGAAGCTAAAGTGTTATCTGATGTTATCTTCACCAGCATAGCTTGTTTCATCTGTAAATGTTCGCTGCATGGGAAGGCTAGTCGTTTCAGCGTGTGAAAGTTTGAGAGTTATTTCTTGCGTATGCTCGTTCTTTGCGGTTTCTCAGAAATAGCATGGATATTTTTAAGGTATGTTTAAGCTTTTCATGTATTTTGTCCCTGCTCCCCAGAGAAGCTACAAATCATGTGTGTTTCCAAATAAGAAGAGCCTTAACATGAAAACCTCCCATTGAAGGAACTTACTCCCATTGTGCGAGGCCAAGGAAGGCAGCTGCTGATAATGATTTCTCAATAACTTTCGGCGGACGGTGTGGACATCTCTGGCGCATAGTTCTGCGTCCACAGATAATTAGGCGAGGAGCGTGCATTCTTATAGCTTGACTCACACTCTGAATGGAGCACTACTCTGGGCAGACGTACAGTATACTTCCTGTTTAGTTTTTAGGTCTTCACTTATCACTGTGTGTAGAATGTCTTTGATTCTTTGGAGTAACAGCTCGTTAGGGCTTCTTAGTTAAGCTTCTTAGGGCTTCTGTGCGGAAACAGAGCCTGAGTGGAATGTATGGAGACACTCAGACGCAATGTTTTACTGATGTCGATTCAGTCATCGACTCTTTCTGAGTTGTCAGAGTGGATTGATGTGAAGTGGTTAATTATAGAGAAACGTACCGGCTCTAATTGGTGGTGATAGGAAACATGTATGGCATAGTACTACATTTTATTCACTGTCTACAGTAAACAGTAACTGCCCATTACTTACTGTTTATATGTAATATTGCTTTTATTATTTTTTTTATTTTTTTTTTAGAAAACATATAAAGTTCAATGTCAAATATACTGGATGTTGGAACTGAAATGTAAGCACATTTATTACCAACAATATCACAAGACACAAAGCAAGCTCTGAACTTTTTTTTCTTTTTTCAATATATATAAAAAAAACTGAATGCAGTGATGTGCAAATAAGTCAGCATATCAAATGTTGAAACTAAGAAATTCTATTGTTTTTTGAAAAAAAAAATGCCAATTTTAAATTTAATGCCGACAACACGTCTCAAAGAAGTTGGGACAGAAGTAGCAAAAGTTCTAAAACAAAAACCTTCTAAAGTTCTGAAGTAACATTCTTAAAAACTAATGAGGTTAACTGACAATAAGACTTCCCATAGAGCTGGAGTCTTTCAGAAGTGAAGATAGGGAGGAGTTCACCACTCTGTGAAAGACACTTTTGACATGTCGTGCAACTCAAGTTTAACAGTAACGTTAGTGTAGGATCTGCTTTAGCTGACTGACTGTGTTGTCCATTTTAGGAATAGGTCTTAATACACATTAAGTGTGCTCACATATCGACTGTTTGTGCTTTTCTTTTTATTATTTTAACGGTTTTTAAAATGGCACAAAATTAATCTGTCTGTCTTCCCATCGCTCTCTGCGTGTTGCCAACTGGAGAACTAAAAATATTTGTCGTCTGTAATGTATTTAACTGGCGTCTGTTAAAGCGTTTGAGAATCATTTGATGGCACATCGCTGCGTGCATATTATGCAACCTTTCCATGACATCAGCGGTGCAGCTGATGACATGGTGGCCAACAGTTTATAAAGTCAGAAAGTCCAGTTTGGACAGACTCATGAACCAAGTCAAACAGAATCCATCTGTGCATTTGTTTGGTTGCTGCCAGGCAACTGAAGGCAGTTCACTTCCTCAGAGGCCTACTTAGCCAATAAAGTGTGATATCATGAAAGTTGTCCATTCATACAAATGTGCTCCCTGTTCAGATACAGTGTATTTGACAGCGTGGTGGATATTGTTGATATATATCATGGCTTTAAGGCGGATTTGTGAGCTGGAAAGCTAATTTACTGGCACCTGGAGCTTCTAATAAAAGGAAACTCACTGCTGATTATTTTGGGTTTGGCCTTAAAAAAGCTCAAAATCATTTCACGCAATGGAAATGTGCTCGATAACACTGCATTTACATTGGTCTGGCATGGTGACGGATATAAATTCAGTCTTTAGTTAGGTTGTATGTGTGCTTTGAGGGCATTCCATGCAAAATGATTTTGGAATTTAGTCAGTTTGTACCTCTAACAGAGAGAGAGAGAGAGAGAGAGAGAGAGAGAGAGAGGCAAAGAAAGGCAAAGGACCCACACTACTTCAGGAAACTATTCCACAGATCATCGTAGGTAATTATGATACATAGACTTGCTCCAGATGTGTGACGTTTTTTTAAATACATTGCAAGAATGTGGTGACAGAATGACAAATTCCTGACATTTATCTGCCAACCTGATCAGTCAGATGATTTAATACAGTCTTTTGCAAGTTCACAGCTGGAGTTGGCAGTCCAGGCCTGTGCCAAGCCATTGCTTTAGCTTGGAAGTGCCAGGCTAAAATCCCTGTGAACTACAGATGGTTTTGTGGCTTTGGAGTCTGTATACAAAAGTTGACTCAACATAAGAAGAGGGGAAAGAGTAATGACTTGAACTTATTTTGCTGTTTTCATCCCCCTAATTGAAGGTAATGTGATATGTTTGCCAAAACAGCAAAGCAGCAACAAAACAATTTTCCCTTTACCCCAAATGTAGTCAATACGCAAAAACATTTACTGTCTGACGTGTGCTTCTTTACTGCTGCTATGAGGCTAATGGGGCTGGTACATGATGGAACTCTGGGTACATGATGGAAGCATAGACCCTATTTTATGTTGTTCAAACTGCATATCCAAATCTTTGCACACTCGCTGCCCCAGACTACTAATTTTCCTGATTTTTGTTCTCTATTGTCTTTAGTTGTTGTGACTTTTTTTTCACTGTAAACTGAAGCAAAAGATGTTGGTCTTTTCTGTTCTGATTTTTTAAACTATTTTTTCTGCCATATTTCTTGGTGCGATGCGAGTTAGTAAGTACCGCTTAGGCAGTTCAGGGATGTACAGTACTGAGGGTTTAGGCATGTTTAAGTTTAAGTTAAAAATTATTCTGTAACTTGTCTTTGCACACAGCCAAGTTTGACCACCACATTTAACCCATCTGTGCAGTGAAACACCCACATATACAAACACACACTAGTGAACATAAACACTAGGGGGCAGTGGCCCCCTCTAATAAATGGCAAAATTAGATATTCATGCTACTTTGTATTGTATTCATCCATTCTAATGATTTCTGTTGTTCTTACTGATGAACATACACTTATTGCTCAGAAAAAAGGCTTTTGAACAATCAGCTTAGATGCACTGCCAGCCAGTATGTTATTTAACATTTCTAAATTTGTAAATGATTTCTTTCACAAAGGTTTAAAAAGGTTCACAGTATTTACCTTCAATTGTGCTTTACAGGCCTGGTGCACAACAAGGCCAGAAACATGGACATGCCAAATCATAACGGGAGCTCGTGTGACCTCAGATTTAGAAACATGGCCCAGCAGTTAGCTGGCTAGTTATAGGTTATGGATATCATGTTAGTGCTAAGCGTTCAAATTTCAGGCATGATATGTCTGTGATCAACCCATCATAAGAGTAAAGCCTGAGTTTCACATTTTTTCCTCACCTTTCTAAGAGCGCTCTGTGTTCCTTGTTTTTCAACATCAACCCTGTAGGGCTGAACCACACCAGGTTGTGTACTTTATCAGTCACCATGCATTCATGCATTCTGACACACAGTTCTGAGTAGAAAGCAGCCTGGAACGCATGGAGCTTTCTGTTCATACTCGGTGCACATTTCATGCATAATTTTCACGTTTTCGGAAAGCTTACTGATACGGACGGGACCGAGAAATACAGCTGCAGACCGTGGGGGCAGTGCAAGACACAACCACTTCCATACCAACACAGCGAAGAAGAAACGGTGGGACTTTTTGTTGGTTAGAAATTTGCGAGTTGGTTAGAAATTTTAACCATGATGTAACTTTGCATCGGCGCCGAGACAAACCATTGTTTTTCATTGTTTTTGAAATAAATACAGAACTTTGAGCTCATCCAGCATTGCCATGGTTGATTTACTCCGAACTGCCCTCTCCTGGAAGTGTTGCTATGACAACGGAGCAGTCTCACAAAAGTATGTGGGCAGTGACGGCTATATTGCTTGAAACGCATCTTTAGAGAGCAACTGTGTCACGGCTTGTTCCCGCCCTGTTCTCGCCCACTGCACGTGACGGCTGTTTTATCTAGTTGCTTAGCTACCAGTCGGCTATCCAATACAATAGCCTCACACTTAAAAATCTGCTAGCATAGATGCTAATGGCTTCAGTATAAAACTGCAAAATGGTCAACGACTCGTTGCAAATAAAACGCTGTGTTATGTGATTATATGACAAGAAACAAATTAAAACACCAGAGAGAATAGAAATAATTTACATTTTAAAACAACTTCAGTGCTCTTAGCTTTGCCTGCGTTGCATGATGGGATTGCCTTAGTGGCTGAGAAAGCGTTCGAGGCTTTCTTACAATCGTGGGAAAATAAGGTGCCTTAGTATACAGCGTGTTTCAGGTATCTAAGAATTGGGAAAGCCTACATGTCGGGAGCGCATACTATGACGTAAAATACTGTCTATGTAGACACACACTAGGTTTTGAGACACACCCAGTATGTCACAGTGTGCTTTTGTGACCATCATCACCAGTACTTAGTACTGGCTAGCTGCATGTTTTATGACAGAAAAAGCATTTATTCAGCACATTATGTGAAATGTTGTTCTCCCCGTTCCAAATTGTTAGGTGTCAAATACAAATACAAAACAGTGATTTGCTTAAACGTTTTTGGCTAGAAGTATAAATCTTTGATGAAAATACATACATACATTTTATTGTTTCTTATAAATATGGCAGACATGTAACCACATATAACCAACTAACACCTGAGCTTTTAATAAATCAGTAGTGTGTATGTTCTTTGGCTCTGTGGAGTGCTAGGCTTTAATTATTATCTAATCATGATAGAAAAAATCCTCATGTGTCTCAGTAACAAAAATAATAATACAGTCTGATAAAAAAAAAAACTGATTTGAACATATCCTGCTTTTCTAACAGCAGGTCATGTTGATTTAACCAGGATCATCCTGTGCACTGATCATTCAAAGATGTGCTCATGACCGTGTAATAATGTAAAATATTTGAAACAGCCAGTACAAATGATTGTTCAATTAAATAGAATACAGCTTACAACCCTATTGGAAGGATGGACCTTTTTTCCTAAACACTTACCCATTTCTCAAAACCCATTGGCCAAAATCCTAGTTTGCTCTTTGGCCAATCATCAAGCAGAATTAGCCTAACCTTTTTTCTCTCTCTCTGAATCTGAGCTCTATAAGGTTATTCACATTTAATTATTGTGACTCTTGTTTCTCAGGCAACTGAGTTTATAGTTCTTTACGGTGGTGCGGGGGGCACTGGGAAAAACGTGTTCATCAGACTTTGTGATACCACAGAGCTGATTCAGCTGGGCCTGTGCTGGGTTTTCAGTCAGCCAGCTTCCAAAAAGACATCCCTGTAATTCACAGGATATAAATACATGCTTCACATTTTGTCTGGCTAAGTCCAGTCGGCGAACGTAAAGCCAGACTTGTGGTGGCAGATTTAGCCCATATCGCTGAATGTAGGTCAAACCCGTTTATCAATTTCCCTCAATGCTGTCATGCATTCGTGCTTCCATGCTGGGGCCTTATGAGCCTTAATTGAGCTCAGACATGTATTGTTTGTTATGTGGAGTCCATGTTTGCTGGGTAGCTTCTGCAGCAGGGGTGTTCACTAGTGGTCAGCAGCAAATTGTAAATTATATCAGTCATTTTTCACTCACTAATAAAAGATAATAGACAAATTATAGACAAAAAGAAAGGGAATCGCATTACCATGCTGAACATTTGAGATGTGGAATAAAGTTTGTTTTAATGTACGAGTCTTGCAATTGCAAAAAAATGCAACCAAGTTTTGGTTGTTAGTGTTATGGGCGTTTGCTAGAAGATTGGGGATCACTGCAGATTGTTTGGAGAATCGAATGCAAGCCTCCCTCAAAGAATGGAACAAAATACTTAACACTTTGGCATTGCTTTTTTCCTGAAGCTTCTGATAATTTTCTGTTAATAATATTTTTAAAATGTTAAAAAGCTTCATTACAAGTTTGTTTTGATGTAATGACTTAATGAGAAGTTGTTTTGTACTGTAAATTGAATGTACAGTTTGAACATGCAGCTTTGTAAATCTTCACGTACAAATGCAAAAATTACAGCAACTCTAGACTTTTAAGGATTAAATCTTGTGTTGTCTTTAAACTGCTCTCAGCCTGTACCAAGTACAAGTTCTGTGTCCGGATAGTTTAAAGCTCATGCGTCCAGTGCTCCTTAACCCCTCGTAGCCAGAGGGTGTTTATCCAGAGTCAAGCAGGCACCACCAGAATTAGTGTGGCTCATGTCGCCCAGAGACATGGCTTCCGTCCATGCCTGCAGATCAGAACTTGGGATTTGCTCGATTTAAAGTTGTGTTAATTCATGGTGGCACACGCGCAAGCTTTAATGAAATGGAAACCCACGCGTTTCCCGCAGAGACGACTTGTTGCCAATTGACAGAAAAGTGGCCCGTGCACTGTATCTGCCTGAATGGAAGCCATTGACATTTTTCCATTGTAGGCCATGTGGAAAAACGTGTCGATATGACTTGCTGATTTTTGTTAATACACATTCATAAGTGATCCCTGATGTTGCGCTCTCTCTAAAATGTCCCATTCTTCTCTGCAGCTGCCGCCGAAGGGAGGGTGAATGGAGGCGAGGATTTCTTTCAGAAGGTAAGGAAAACCACACTGCTTTGGCAGCCTCAGGGAGCAGCACAAAATAGGTCGAAATCACATAGCATATATGGTTATGTGACTACTGAATGACATATGGGCATGCTTCACCCTCCCCCGTTGAAACCTGCAGCTCGAAAATAGCAGAATAATCAAAATTGTTTGATCGTCAGAGCTGCTTGCCTGAGGGTGCTGGGCTGCTGATTAATGACCTTTGCGTAGCGTGTCAAGACGGCTTACCAGCTTTTGCTGAGGTAGACCTGTCCTTTTGTTGCCTGTGCCAAGACAAGCACACTTCACCTGTTCTGATGCCTTTATAGGGGAAACGGTTGTAAGCTTTTAGGCAGGACAATCGCAGGCCTAATTGACACCATGTGGATAAACACAGAGAAGCGAGCATGTGCGACTGGCTAGACAGCCCCTGGTGAAGGAGATTGCAAGCCAAGACCTGATTGAGACCAAGGCAGGTGGCCCGCTGCAGAAGACCTGGAAGACCTGGCCTCTTTACAAGCAGAACAGAGTAACGCCTTCAAAATAAATACGTTCTCCGTCCTTTTCACAAAAGAATCCCTGCTCTTGCTGAAGTTGTTCCGTTCTTGTAAACCTGAAGGTGTGGGAAAATAAACGCACTAGGCAGAGAGTGCTTGGACTGCGCCTCTCTGGACCTGTTCTGGTGGATTACAGCCTGCTGCCGGCAGGACCTCGGACCACTTCGGAACGGGGTGGCTAAAGCTGATACTGAGCCTCAGGAATGTCAAAGCTGGATATTCAAATAAACATCATGTCAGCTGAGTTAGCGGATGTTGGACGTTTGATGGAGAGGAAAGAGCAGATGTTCCTTGAAATGGCAGTTTTAAAATTATATATTTAGGCTATGCCAAAGACAGTAACTCGTTTGTGCTTTTGACCCAGTTCTTGAAACAGTGATATCATACTCACTATACCATTCTGACTAGCTTTTCAGAGAAATAACATAAACTAATGTTAGGGCGAAAACAGTGCTAGAGCAGTGCTAGAGCAGGTATTTTAACAATTTCTTTGTTAATATTGATGATGGAGCAGGTCTGATGTCTTCTCTCACCACTGTGGAATGGCTAAATATACATTGCAAAGTAGCGCACACGATAGTCGTAATGGCAGAAAATTGCATTTCAAATAAGCTTCCAAAATCCAAAAATCCAAATTGGAGTGCATCTGGGGGGAAAAACGAGGAAGCCAGAGTATTATCGGTTTCTTGACTCACACCTAGTCTGGCCAGCCATTCCTGCTGTGATTGAAATATGCAGATTGCTGTTCGTGCTGACTGGGCGATCTGGCTCTTGAAGGTCGGTGAACGATACCAGCCTGCTGAAGCGCTGCGTGTTTTCAATCACAACATCGAGTTCCTGTCCGCCCGAAGCCACGGCTTCATGGCCGGGCCAGCTTGCATACTGTGAAACGGCACAATGGCAGGATTCAGCCTTTCTCTGTGGATGTTTACGCTCAGGGTGAGAGCTAAGTACAGGTCTCAGGAGGAGAGCAAACTTCGCAAAACCTCACCACTCTTTCCCGCAAATGCACAGGAATACTAAGCCACCTTTACTGTCGGAGAATTTCCACAGAGAGCAGTTCAGTTGGCACTACCACGCTACCATGTAACTTGATGTTTTGTTTGTTTTAGAAGCCCTTTTTTCCTGGAGCCCACCAGGACGAATGTAGCAGTACAGGTTGACAGCCCATTTAACAAAATGAGTGCTACAGGGCCTTAAGTAGAACCCCTGCGAGGATATGCGATTGCTGTATCTCAGTTCTGGTTCATTTATGTGATACGGAGGCTGAAAAAATAACAATAATTGGTGGCTCTAGTCACATAGCACGTCATTAAAGCTTTTAGAACATTCCTCAACCAATTGCAAGGACTTTACATTACCTTGTTCCGCTCACAACCCACTCAGGAAAAAGCCTAAAATCTGGTCAGAGCCCAGTGAAAAGTCAGAGGTCACTCTTTTTGGCCATTCAGTTTCCAGTCAAGTTGGCCATTCAATACAATTTATTTATTTCTCAGTTATTTTAAAGCTAAGATGGCTAAAGGGATACTTCTGAGGAAATCAAACTTGCAACAAATCACTTGCCACCATCACTGGAACTGGACTGAGACTGGACAGACCTGAGAGTCAAATTTGTAATTGGGATTACTTGCATCGTGAGAAACAGAAAATGCAGCAAAGTTCAGAACTTTGGCGAAGTTTGCAATATGCTTGGAAAAACAACCCTGCAGATTTCTTTACAAACATCAAAGCAAGTGACACGGAAGGAATGGTCTAATAAAGGCAAAAGGTGGGCACACTAAATAACACTAAATAATGTTTAAAAAATTGAACATTTGATATCAGGCCTGTACTTTAGTAGTAGGGCTTCAACAAATGATTGCATTTTCTGAATATTATAATATTATAAATTTTATCATTTAATTTAATCCCTTACTATATTGCCAACATATATATATATATATATATATATATATATATATATATATATATATATATATATATATATATATATATATATATATATATTGCTTTCCAGGTTTCCAATGAAATTATATTTCAAAGGATATCTGCATTTTCAGAGCATAAACGATGCAAAATTTATTTCATCTACTGCAGCCTTCAGAAAGCTATGCGCCATGATTGGTGCATTTGTTGGGCCGGTCTTGCCGAAGGTGCCAAATAATAAGAGAATCACTATTGCATGATACAAGCTGGTCTCTTGGGCAGAGTAGATATAACAAACGTTTGTGTACAAACTGTATGTGAAGGTCAGCTACAGCATCATGTAACTTACAGCTTAATACTTCATCGTCAATTCATTATTAATAGCTTTTCTTTATAAAAACATTATCTTGGTCCACTTTTGTCAGTGCATGAGCAGCAACCAAGTTTTGTATTGTGTATGAACCTTTTAAAAGCTGCTTGAAACCTGAGCATGTGCTACATTCAGTCTTACAGTTATTTTATGATTCTTTCTGCTCTGGACAAACTTGCTATTTATTTTCTGACAATCTTATTTCTTCTCAAAACTAAGTGCAGTTGGGAGCAGGCTTCCAGCAATGTAGAGTCTCGACTGTGCCTTTTGACTACTGCCGAGACATCTCCATTTGACTGACATGAAAAAATAAAGTACTGTATTTGTGTGATGTGCAGACAAATTATGTTATTCTCTGTAGATGTGCTTCTGCAGCGTGACTGATGATTCATCGCATTGAAAAACGAATAACTGGCACTGAATGGCTGTTTTAACTGGAAATTAACTTAAAGAAAAGGGTGGTATCTGACTTTGGCACGGTACTGTTTCCTCCAAAAACAGCTAATCTTATCCAGAGACCCTTTGTTGCCTGTACTAATCTATGTTCAAACACCAACATACTCTCCCAATCAGTGCCCCCGCTTAACTTAGGCTTCATTCCCAGATAGAGGGCATTGGTGCAGGCTGCTTTCTGCTCCCCAGTCGCCCCAAAACCCCCAACTTGTTTATCGAGTGAGGACGGATTGTAAACTGTGAGTTATTTGTCACAGAGCTGGATGAGGTGCTGGAGGTAATGAGAAGCAGGTGTGTGTGCTGGAAGAGAACAGCTTCATTAGCACTTTTCATTGGGCTCAATGCGGAAGCATGTTCGTAAACACGGAGGCAGTATAACAGTGTTACATTTGGGTGGAAGAAAGAATAAGGCTGCTCCTAATCAGGCAGCGAATGTTAACACGAGTCTGACAGAATGCATCACCACAATGGTTGAAGTTCAGGCTCTGAATTTGCTGTGGTTCCTGGAGTACTGCTGAAGTCCTGATTGCTACTGTGTATTACAATAACAACCAGCTGTGTGCCCTAATTCTAAAATCGTGGAATATATAACATATAATGGTGAAGTGATATCTTATGATGGACAGCTCCAAAGGGTTTTCAGGGTTTGAATGTTTTAAAGGGAGTATTTAATTTCAGCTGAGTGTCCAAGTAAACACTCTCCTTCTGTTAGTACAAAGGCAGACATTGTAGTTTGAACTGTCATTCTGAATGAATCTGGCCTTCTAGCGCTTATGAAGTCATGAAATGGTTAGAGAGCATTACTTTAAAGATGTATTTTGTGGCAGATTAATGATTCCCTGTCAAAAAATGTAAGTTAAACCTAATCCAAAGGACTACTGTATTAAAGTAGTGTATCAAATATGTATAAGTAAACAAAGAAAAAAGAAAAAGAATTTTAACAAGACTTTCAAACAGGAATTTAACTTGACTCACATGACACAAAATGATTATAGGTGACAGAAACTGATCACTGATCTCACATTTACCAACAGGAAAAGTGTAGCATTATCGGAAAATATTTCAAATATGAATGTAACTTGCATACTCAAACCTGTGGAAATCAAACTCAGTGGTTTTGACATGAAAGCTTTTTACAAATTTTGTACACCGAGACTAAAATGCTGAGGAACAAGTAATCAGTGGGTATGTTTGCATACAGAATTTTTTTCCAATCCGATTGAATTAATTCCGATTATAGATTAAGAGGTGTTTATATGCTCACCCTACGCAACATATAATACTCCATTTACATGCACACTACAAGTAATCAGATTCAAAATTACGCGCATGCGTAGAGTATGTCTTGGTGTGAACGTTACCAAGTTTTCAGTTGGCGCGCTCATGTTTTTAATTTAGGAAAACATATTTCACATGTATTTATTAAAGAAGGGCCGAGAGTAAGACATCACATCCTGCAATACTGTTTTCATCTGTGTTAGCAAGGGGTCGATCTCCCATGACTTCATCCTTAATTTTGTAAAACAGGAAAGAGGAACGAATTTTACCATTTCGCTTTGTAATATGCATGTCTGAGAAACTTCCATCTGTTTTTAATTTGCTCTATAGTTCGTGTTTTTTTCCACCAAAAACGTGTACCAAAACCAGTAACTGCAAAATGAAACATAATGTCAAACATTCAGGACACATTTAAACACATTTAACAATAATAATGATGTAATAAGGCTGATCATGCTTCAAAGATTATAACTGCCATGTTGGCAAAGTAGAACAAGTTTCAAGTTTATTTGTCATTTGCACATCATGTCAGGACATAACATGCATTGAAATGCTTGGGAAGAGGCTTAGATATAACTCCACAGCAGGGCAGCATTATATATGTAAAACAGTGCAAACATACAATAAATAGACAATATTAAAGTAAAAACAAGCTAAAAAATATACATATAGTTATAACTGAAATATATAAAGGACTATACAAAACATACACAAGATATATACATAACATATACAGGGGGACATCTGTGAAAAATTTTGCATAGAAGGTTATCTAAGAAGATATATCTATTTAAAGTGACTTCAAAGCAGCAATATCAGAATATATAATATAATAGTGTAACATAATGTAATGTAATATAGCAGTGGCCAAGTGATTGGTATTGGGGTCTCTCAGCCTCACAGTTTGTTCAGGAGCCTGACAGCCTGTGGGTAGAAGCTGTTCAGTAGGCAGGTTGTTCTGGCCTGGGTGCTGCGGAATCTCCTGCCTGATGGCAGTATGGTGAACAGGCCGTGTGCTGGGTGACCTCTGTCTAACCTGATATTCTGGATTTTCCTCAGGCAGCAGGACTGGTAGGTGTCGTGTAAGGCTGGTAGTTTGTTGCCTACGATGTATTCTGCTGTCCTCACCACTCCTTTTAGGGCCTTGCGGTCGCAGGCAGTGCAGCTGTCGTACCAGACAGTGATGCAGCCCGTTAGGATGCTCTCTATAGTGCATCTACAGAAGCTGGTGAGGATATCAGGAGGCAGTCCAAACTTCCTGAGCCTGCGCAGAAGAAGAGACGCTGACGGGCAGATCTCACAATCGTGTTGGTGTGGAGGGACCAGGTGAGGTCATCAGAGAGGTGAACGCAGAGAAACTTAACACTGCTGACTCTCTCCACTTCAGCCCCGTTGATGTAAAGGGGAGAGTGACCACCCTTCTGCTGCTTCCTGTAGTCCACAATCATCTCCTTCGTTTTGCTGATGTTTAGACAGAGATTGTTGTCATGGCTCCACTCTGACAGAGCACTGACCTGTCTCTATAGGCTGTTTCATCTCCATCTGTGAGGCCTAGGATGGTAGTGTCATCAGTGAATTTGAAGATGAGGTTGGAGGAGTGTTTGGCTACACATTCATGAGTGTACAGTGAAAACTTGTAGATAACTAGAAGTATAAACAATTTACAAATGGTAAAAATATAAAAACATAACACTTTGTCATTACTTTGTGAGCTCTAATGTACGCTGTAATGTATTGTAAGTTAATAATAGAAAATGCCTTATTTTTAATATATAAAACATATGGATATCTCAAAAATATGAGCACCATCTTTTTTAATGTTTAATTTACTGTGCAGCACCAATAACCCTAATCATGCTCACTTCATCGTCCAACATTCATTTGGACAGTGCTGTTAATTTAAGTTATGATGATATTAATAAATTCTCAGAAATGTGTTATATGACATATTGTAACATCAGGAATTGACAACTGGTTTCTTATTGTTCTAGTCTTTGGAAACGATGGTCATCAGCCTTCTCTGAGCTTTGTTTTTCGGGCAGTTGCTCATTGCAAAAACTCGTACGTTATGACATTATGATGTCTATGCTAAGCAGTTAAAAAGAAAGATAAAAAATAGTGTTACTTGCAATGTCTGTAAAATGGTTATTACATGTACATAACTGTGAGTAAATCTTTTGATCATATTTGAATCAAATGTTAAATGCACATGTTAAATGCAAGGAAGAGCTTTTGTCAGTCTGTTTAAAATTTGTTTTCCAAGTTTCATCTTTTTAAAAGGGAAGCATTGCAATTGTGTTCAAATGTTGCTGCAGATAATAAACATATAATAAAAGCTCATTTGATGCTGAAAATGTGGAGGCCTACTTTTTCTATGCCAAAAAAATCAATAAAGGAGTTGATAAATAATCATTTTTCTATGATATTGGCCATCCGTTTGATGGGCTGTCATTTAAGAAAACCAAATAAACAACCACTTGGCCTCATCAAACGTGAAAACATGAGGTATCAAACTGAAATTAGTCCAAAGTATAAAAGAGCACAAGTACTCGACACAGCCGTGTCCAAATGCACTTCAAGCTGTGTGTTCATGGAAAGTGTGATCTGAACCTGTCCCGTTCTTCTCTTCCGCACAGCCACTCCTTTCTTTGCTGGACCCAGTACACAGGTTGTGAGGTAAACTTCTCTCCATGTGTGCGGACCGGAGTGATGGATGAGACTCCTGGCCCTAAGCGTTTGCTCGAAGCTCACGCCAATTTCAAAACACACTTCTCCCCGGGACAGGGATCCTATGGAAATAGTTGTTGCAAAGGCTCGCGATGTGGGCCAGGCTGCTCCCCACGCCTCCGAACAGATGACTCCTCTCTGACTTGCTCACTGTCTGTCTGCGTCCTTTCCGCTGAGCTCTGTGATGAAGTGTTCTGCTTGGCCTGGATTCATTTTTTGACCTTTTTCTGCCACATACTTCTCCCAAAAACAAAGAGACTTGGGTTTTTCCCAAGCCTCAGACCAGGGTGTGTGCGCATGTGTGTATGTGTGGTCAGAGTGTTATTTATAAGCCCTCACAAACTGTGATTGGTAGAAGGTTGTTTTGAATGTGATAGTACATTTCCCTCTGCCTGCTTGACTCCAAGGACCATCCCATCATCATACTGGAATATGAGCTGATGGTGAATAGCTTATCTGGTGGCTCCATCCCTTACAGTGCAGCTCCACTCTGAACAATGTTAATACAAAGTATGACCTGCATGATGCCCAGTCCCAACAAACTTAATCAGCTAAACATGTGGTCTAGATCTTCTGCATTAGTCAATCATTCAAAATGAATAAAACTCTCAACTCTTAATTACAGTCAAATTAGTAGATAATCAGGCATCACTATGTCTACAGTACAAATGGGGCCATTTTATAAAATATCTATGTGTGACTTCTAAGTTGTTAAATATAATCTTAATAATATAAATTAACTGTAATCTGCAAAAGAAGTTTGGGGGAATACTTTGCTATACAGTGCTCAACGTGTACCCGTCCACCATGAGTAAATTTCAGGCTTATGGCTTATGTCTTGGCCATCATGTGGAATGCCTGTAGTCTTTTCATGTAATCATTTTCTATGATATAGCTTTTGTAGGCGGATGTCTGTTTCCTATACCACTCTGATTGACTTGGTTTGCATCTTACTGATTTCATGATGCCAGTTTTTTGTTAGAATTCCTCTTTAATACTAAAAACCAAGGGTAAGCTTATATGTATGATATGACCTACGGCCACTGCAGCCCAGAGAAACCTGAATGGAAAAACAAGTGGATGAAGCTAAAAATAGGTATGAAATGTGCTTACTTAATCCTGCAGATCCTGAGTCTATGGTGCTCTGGGCTTTGTAGTGCTGCTCTGGGAGGTGAGGAGTCATACGATGATGCAGGGATGATGGGGTCATTGAGTGGAAAAGCGTCAGCATGGAACGTGGGAGTTTTCTGTAGTAGGAAGGATACGTTTGATCTAGAGAAGCCAGTTTTTTTTTATTATTATTCCACTGAGTAATGTGGTGGTCAGTCATACCATTGACAAAGCACTGAACAGCTTTGCTTTCAAGTTTGATGGCTCACCCTGAAAATGACAACCTTGGTTCACAACAACATCCACGTAAGGCTATAAATGACGTGTACTCTCTGCATGTGCGGCTAGCTCATGGTGTAATACATTAGCCCATTAAAAGGTCGTTTTTAGGGCCGAATCATTTCAGAGCAGTCTTCATAAATGAGGGAGTTCAGGCATTTCAAAGGGGAGTTCGTTGAGTTTGTTGTGGTCTTTTTTCTTCTTGCTATTCAGGAATAAGGCAAGTTCGACTTCCTGACTTCCTTGATATTTATGGAAGCAAGTCTTCTCAAATGTTTTGCTTTGTACGTGTACAGACATCAGGAAAGGCAGAGCGAGATTATGCGGTTTCAGCTTTCTCTGTGGAATCGGCTGGAGGCATTTCCTCCCATTCCACTAGATTTAGAAAGCTTTTAGGGCCTCCTTGAGCTCTTTGTCATTTCCAGAAAACGCTCTAGGCAGTCCCTCCCAGCCAAACACGTCATCCTCCACGATACGTGAAGAGGCAGCGTCTCCCGAACCCTTCTTGTGTTCGTGCAGCTTGTGTTTGAGTTCATGTACCTGGTGTACTCTGAATCTGACGAAAAACACTAACAAGTGTTAAACCGCCCCAGTGGACCCAGCACGACCCAAAGCCTCAGCTGAATCAATAATCAGGAACGTGGTGCTGTTACTTGTTCTGTACAGGCGGGTTTCATAACGACAGCCGAGAGCTGTTTGTATGCACCAAGGCCCTGGTTCTATAGCCTGGTGTTGTGAAGGAACAGCTGCGGTGTTGTGCACAGCGGGACTGTGGCAGGAAGCAGGTGCCAATGCTCAGCCTGCATGGCGGCCCACTCTCACACATAGCTTAGCAAGAGCAGTAAAAATCATAACGTGGGAAAAGATTACTGAGACCTCCAGAATCTGATCATTGCAATGTATACATACATCCAGTTGTAACGCTTCACCCAAACACTTTAAGCATCTATTGTTTCTTTACTGCATTTATTATCACCTACCATTTGAGCCTATTGACCACTCCACTTTTGTAGGGCTACACAATGTGACGATGAGGTAGTACAAGCTGTGAGAATAGAATCATGTAGGAATACAAACAGTGCACCACAGGTATCCTTTTCAAATATGTCAAGTTCTAGGCCTCAGTGAAGTTTAGTACTTGTTTCCTGAGTAATTACTTTAATGTCCATGCTTTGTTTCATAATGTCTCTTCATAATTATTTGCTTTATTACCGCAATAATCTCTTGGCATGAGAAATACGATTATTTGCAAAGTACCGGCGGGCCACCAATAATGTATTCTTACGAGTGATGCCGCGGGTCAATAAAAATCTGTCTGCGGGCTGCACTTTGGACACCCCTGTCTCATATCATTTTTACCAAGGTCTCAGGCCTTAATTGGCTTGGTAGGGCTGTGGTTAATTCATAATTATTAATATGAAATGCCAGTTGAGACAAATTTTTTTAGCTTTGTAAATACTGTGACTCCTCAAACCTCGCCCAACAATAAGCAGCCATCTGCTTCTCTAATCAGCTGCCTAGTGCTCTGAACATTCAAATAACTGATGCCCACAAAACAGGAGAAAGCTACAAGAAGATAGCAAAGCAGTCTTTCAGAGTTTTCTGAAAGGCTCTTAGCTGGCTAAAAATTAATTTACAAGTTGTGATACTTGCCAAATGATGCTAAAAAGTGACGTTGCTTAAAATATCAAAGAAATTTTTTCTCGCTCAGCTGTTCGCCGTAACAGAAATTGTGTCTAGAGGTACCCAAGCTCTTGCATTCCACTGTATGTAAAGCCAGCATAGGCTGTGGCTAGTGTCTTTGTTATCTTTAGCATATCCATCTATCCTTTATCTGAAGCCAATCCCAGCGTCATCGGGCGAAGGCGGGTACACCATGGACAGGTCACCAGTCTATTGTATGGCCAACGTTCACTCACGCACACACACCTATGAGCAATTTAGAGTGACCGATCAACCTAAAATGCATGTGTTTGGACTGTGGGAGGAAACCAGAGTACCCGGAGGAAACCCACCATGCACGGGGTGAACATGCACACCCCATGCAGAACGGCTCGGACAGATTAAACAGATGGAACAGATTAAAACAATTGTGCGTCAGCCCAGATAAAGAATTTAAAAGTCTTCATATAAATAAAAGGAACATGACATCCCCGTCAAATAAGCAATCCTCTAGATCAGGGGGCCAGATTTGACAATATCAAAATACAAAAGGGCCGTTCTCTCTTTCCAAAAGTATTATTCACACATTATATACATTTCATAAATATGAAAAAAACACAAATGTACAGAATAATGAATACTTACTAATTAATTTAATTTTACTGTAATTGCATCAGTAAACATGTTACAACACACTAAAGCTGTTGTCTGAACATGTAATATGCTGATATGCTGCTCACTAGATAATGTCATGAAACATTTGTAGGCCAAAGTGTAGATGCTTACAAAAGATATAGCTTGTATAAAACCACAAGCGTTAATCAACTCTGCTCCATAACCCCTGGAAACGTAAGCATGTGATATAACTGGACAACGCAAGGAACACCTTTGTTTACCTGCGGCAGCTGAAGAGGGGGAGTGCGTTCAGGTCGGTTGACGTAACGGAGCAGTGAAAATGCAGCGTTAGCGTTTTTTGACGTAGCTATCACTGCATGCAGTTCTGTAAATTCAGGAGTTCAGTCAGAAAAATAACGGTGCTTAAAGGCTCATTTATACTCAACGTTAAATACGGATACGCACAGAGCCTTCTGTCCGCACTTTGTGTTTATTTTGTGTGTAATTTGCACGTTTTTCACAAAGCTTACTGACACAGACGGGACGGAGCAATACTGCTGCACACAGTGGGGGCAGTGCAAGACGCTACCACTTCCATCATACACCGTGAAGAAGAAACGGCAGGACTTTTTTGGTTGTGCAAGTTACAAATTTTACCTATGATGTAAGTTCACCGCGGAGCAGAGAATGTGTGTGGCAGTGACAGTTATATTGCTTGAAACACACGCAGACATTTCCGCACGTAGAGGGAATATAAATGAGCCTTAAATCAAACCTTGCTAACACAGCGGTGAAACATACTATACATTTATGTACTGCTGACACGTCAGGTGAAAGAAACAATTGCAACAGGCCGACGGGCTATTAAGGGTGATGCAGCGGGCCAAGAAAAGTTATATCACTGAATTGAAACATATCGCGGTAAATACTGATACAAATTATTGTCGAGGCCTACTTTAGTATATATCAATAAAATAAAAAAATCACACATGAAGTAACATTGTGTGTTACCTTTAGATAATAAACTGTTTCGCTTGACATTTTTAAAAGGTGTCTCTGCAGCCAAGGATTCATGAGCTCCTGTTAGTCTGGGTTTCCTCCCTCTATGGCAGCAAGAACAGTGCTTCTATGTTAACAGCATCCTCTTGCATGCCGTCTGAGTTATTGTGTAGCAAGTAAAGTATCTGTACATTTCACAGAATGAACTGCACAGTATTGACCAGGTGAGATATTTCACTGGAGCTAGTTTGTTAAATGAATGTAATACTTTGGGTTCTTTAAAACACCCTAAGACCCGCCGGCTGCCCCAGCTCTTCTGAGGTGTGTGTGGTCTGTTTAAAAGTGTCACTCACATGGGCAGGCCGCTGCCAAGATCAGCAGTAACATCAGAACAGAAAAGCGTTCACCCGAGGTGAAGTCAGAGAGCGGAAGGCTGGCCAGAGTCATCTCGAGTTTGCCACAGAAGCAGTGGGGTTCTTCACGCCCCTAATTGATAATGAACCATAAAAGATGTGCATGAAGAAAACAGGAGCATGCTTCACATCTATCAGAGGCACATAGAAGTGACGTCTCCCGCTCAGAACACTGGGAAGAACTTATCACCCAGACTGAGATTACATCACTGGGCTTTGGCCTAGCACTTTTGAAAGCTTTTCAGCTCCGGCTGTTGAACTTCCTGGCTCATAGTGTAGAGAAAATAGAGAGTTGCATCAAATCGTTTTCCTCCACCAGTTGTGTGACTGCACTGGTGCGCATATTGTGGGCTGGCTTTTTTCTTTAGGATTCAACAAAAGCTTCTAGACTGAGACGTGATTTGAAATCACCGTTAACACTCGGCCCTTGTAGGCCCACTTTGCCCCGATCATTGCTTGTACCGTGACTGTGAGTGTGGCTGCCAGGTTGGTGGACCTGAAACCGTATTCATAAACACTTCCACTGCTTCTGTGGCCTGCGTAAGGAACTGCCCTCTGCTACATTTCTGTGGGGTTTTTTCATACTCCATCTGTAATGCTGCAAATATTCAGGGTTTTTTTCTTTACACCCCCACCCTTTTATAAATCCCCAGTTTCCAGAAAGGAACTGAGCAGTTTTGCCTTTTTTATGGTAAATGTTTCAGCCCAGATTGTTTTAATTGGAGGACGTTTTTTTTTTCCTCAGCTGGACATATGTTACTGGGGAATGTCGAGCCATAGTATTGCAGGCCTGGCAGCCTTCGCCAGCAAAAGTGGAGTGACAGAATGTACTATATGTTTTTAAGACAATGATAATGTCTATAGGATTGATAAAGGTGGCCACTTGCGCAGTACTGTAAATGTTAAGATGTGTAGCATTGGCAGATATGTAAATAAAAAATATCAGATGTCGGCATCAGCCCACAATTTGTGCATCCCTTCTTATGTTGTTGTTAATGTTGTTAATGCGTTGTTTTGGCCAGAGCTAGTAATAAACACGCCCTCTACATGGAGCTCCCCGAGAGAAGCATGGCTGTCAGGAATAAAACAAATGGATTTTCTAGAAGATCAGAAGCTCTTAGGGGAAAAAATACAGTACTTTATACCAACTTCTATAACAGTCAGCTTAACAATTGTAGAGTTTAAGCGCTTTCTGATTGTCAAATTAGTTTGAAAGAATTTATTAAAACCAATAACTTGAAGCCTTTTCGGAGCTGATTAAGAAAAAAAGCCTTCTGAGCACCTTGGCTAAGGGCTAGATCCTTTAAAATACATGTCTGACATGTTCAGAGGAATGCAAGTTGTCTTTTTCTTGGCACTTGAGTGGCATAATGGGTAATTAGTGGTTTGTTATTAATCACCTCTTAAGTGGCCACACTCTTGACTTCTTAATTTAAATGACAGAAGTCAAGTGGCTGGAATGTGGGCCTGTATGCCAAACACAATGCCTGACACTTACTGTTACCAAGCAAGCACAGAAGGCAACCACCAGCCCAGCGGGAGTTGCTTTCTAATCCAAAGTTTGATTTAAAAGTTAATTACAAGAGCACTGAATATATTCCAAGCACTCTTTCAGTCGAGAACAGAAAACTTTAGCAAGTACAGAGAACAACTGTCAGTGCAGTAAGACGCAAATCTACTTGGATCTGTTTTTAGTGTGGAGGGAATATCCATAACTGGAAGTCATTTAGATGTGTGCTTGTTAGATGTTGGGGCAATGTTATGGTTTGTCAGCTGTTTTTGTTGCACATTTAAGCTTAAGTACCTATCCAGCAGGGCCAATGTGGTCTACTGGGGATCTGAGAAGTCTCTGAGACTTACTTCCCAGCAAGAAAGACTACTTGTGCCATAAAAATACATTTGAATACAAACAAATAAAACACTATGTTGTGAATTTAGGTCTGTCAGTGTGCTAGCAAAGTGGGAATTCACATCCTATTTTATTCATTATAAAATTAAAGAGCGTTTAACCTTTAGCACATGCAATACGTATCGTGATACAGTGGCCACGATTCATTATCAATTCAAAAATTTAGATAAATTGCAATACTGCAAGCAAAGTGTTACACTGCAAATTTTCAAATTCTACTATTAAAACACACCACTATATGAACAGGTTTGCCAATGCTTACAATAGCATTGCACCCTTGTGCTACTTGTTAATGTTGGAGTGGAGCTGAAAATGAATCACAACACTGCCATAGTGGTCTAGTGGTCAGAGGTTTAGGCACAACACACACTGATTTACTTTCTTTCTGATCTGTGTATCAATACTGTGTTTTTGAGAATCGATACAGTATCACAAAACATAATATCCTGATATTCGATATTTCGATATTTTCTTACACCCCTAATAGGCTGTCAAACAAGAGGTTGACATGAATATGCAATGTGTTAGTGTTCAGGTCCACATAGTGATATGCATACAAAACAGTTGTTTTGATGAAGTTTCTGGACCAAATTATTCCTGACATGATTTTCTGAAAACTGTTAACAGTTAAAATCGTGATATTTAGGAAAATGAATGTTTTTCTTTTTTTTCTGTTTTGATGCAGGTCATGGAGGAGACCAATACTCAGATCGCATGGCCTTCAAAGTTGAAGATAGGTGCCAAGTCTAAGAAGGGTAAGATCTATAACTCTCCATTGTGCGTGTGAGTAAAGTGTGCTTATAGGACCAAGTGAATGTCATTTCATGTTAAGTTGGGTTAGCTGTGGAAAACGCAATTGGTGGGAAAAACCCCTTTACAAACAGAAGTGTGCTCCTCACTTCTTAAATATGGACAATAATTCAATATTGGTATTCACCGCGATAAGATATGTTTCACATGTTTTTTTACTGCACCTAGCAAAGAGGTTACGCTTAAAATACAGTTCACAAACAACGTCAGAGTGAGATAAAACAGCAATTTTACAATATCACATTCTTCAATGTGTACAGGACAAGACTGGCTTAGAAGTTCAGCTCCTCCCACCACAATAAATACTTATTTCCTCAAAGTTTTGTGTATTATAGCAGAATTTTCTCAAAATAATCACTTATTATTTATTAATGTTTAAATAATCACATATGTTTTAATAATTCATATTTTATTACCTACTAAATTATATTAAGAAAGTTATATTAAGTTATGAGTCACAATTTAAACATGAACCTGAAACCAAAATCTGATGGAAATAAACTTCCAGACAAAAATCACATGAACCAAACATTGCATTGCTGTTACATTGTGGTTATACTGTGTAGGTCTTTATTTGTGTATGTGTTTATTTGCATGGGTGTTCTAAATATATCAGTTGCTAAAATGGCCACCACAGCCACCGTCACTAGATGGTATGTAATTAGTGACTCTTTTAGTAAACCTGCCCCTACACATGCAAACTCTTGCGGACACTTATTCACATCAAGCATTTTTTTCTGAAATTAAGGGTACTAATAGAGAGTTTGTACCACTTTTGCTGCAGTAACAGCCGCTAGGAAGGCTTTACACTAGATGTTGGAACATTGCTGTGAGGATTTGATGGCATTCAGCCACGAGAGCATTAGTGGGGTCAGTTATCTAAATTCACTGATTAGAAGAGCTGTATAATGTAGCACATCCATTTCCTGCAAAGCTTTAGGAATGCATCTTATCAAAGTATTCCGTAAAACTATTAAAAATTATATCTTTAAATAAACATCAATCAAATCTGCTTGGTAGTACAGTGTGATGGGCTTTTCACATGTTATCTCTTGTTATCGAGTTTCGACTGTCCTTATGTTAGAAGTATTTTGTAATAGCTATCGTGAGGAAAGAACAGCTTGCCCCAGTAAATTTGTTTGCTTATTGTTATCAGATTTACAGTAGATGACATAACACTGTCAGTCTCTTACTTCTTAGGTTACTGGTCTGATGAACAGTGCAGCAAAACACTTTACTGTTCCTAGAATACATTCACTGCTGGCCCCAGGTTAGGGGAGCGTGGGGCAATGTGATGATTTGTTGTTATGATTGTGTCACAATACCCATTTATATCATGGGCATCATCAGTATTTCAAGAGTGTAACGTAATAACATAGTTTCAGACCAGATTCTGTAAACAACAGCAGCAGCCATTGTATAGTAACTGCATTGAGTGCATACTCCCTGTTAGTTGACTGCATGCATTAGTCCATGCCTTTGTTACATTTTTTTGCAGTTTTCAGAACTTTTCTAAATGCTGATTTTATTGGAAATGATTTTATTGGTGCATTTCATCCAATATGACTTTATATATATATGCATATATATAGGACATATATAGGACACTGCCAATAGGGCACTGCTATCTGATCCACTCGTACCCCTGATCTGTGGCGGTCCTGCGGGAGCCCTAACATTGAAGAATAGAGTAAAAGGGGGGCCAGCAAAGTATGTAGGTTCAACTCCAGTTCCCAACACTTGACACAACATGACACAACCGTCCCATCACTTGAAAAGGGAGGTCATCCCAAACAAAGCTTAAACTTGCTTCCCAAAAAAGCTGTTTTTGCTACCCTAAAAGCCGTTCGAGTTCACATACTCAAATGATCTGCACACATGGGGTTACTGCCGGGTCAAAGGCCATTTAAATTCCAGCGCGTGCTTGCTTATTTTGGCTGCTGGCCCTGGGCATTGGCTGCTCTGACGAAAAACCTTACATAATCATTCGGCGTTATCTAGTGACTCCATGCGGCAAGCATCCCGACTAATTAAAGATGGAAAACACATGCAGGGCTTCAGACATGCGGGGCGCACCAGGCACGGCGTCGCTCACAGCTGTCCCCTGGGGCGTCTGCTGTTTCCTGCGAGGCTCGCCGCGAGCCCATCTGAAGCTTTTTACTGTAGCCAGCGCCGACCTCTCAGCATAGTGTCTGAGGAACAGAACATTCTCCAGGCCAGCATCTTTTGCGTGGTGTTTTTCATTGGTGTTTGCTGGGGGCGAGATGTAGTGCTAACAGCTCAAAGGGAATGTGATTCTGATCAGTAAGAGCTCTCAGAGAGGGGATGAAATTTCTGTTTATTTTGGTGTTTCATTTTAACAGTGTGTGTTTATTTGTTGGACACATGCATTGTAATATAACCCTTTGGTGTTTTGCTAACTACAGAAATTGACCTCATCCTATTCATCAGTTTGGATCATTTTGGTGTCTAAGCTTTGCTTCTACAGTGTTACACTTGGGCTGTGAGGCTGATGTAGCCAATATAACGGAAGCTTTTACTCTGGCATCTGGCATCTTGTATCTACGAGCATCTTACAGAATGCATGCTTAAACAATCTTACATGAAGCTAGGGTTGCAGCAAGGCTATTGGTAGTTATTCATATAATTCAATCTAAGACAGATAGACACACACATTAGGGTTGTAACAATTGGAGTGTAAAATTTCTAAACCAATCCTTGTCTTGTAAAGGTGGAGCTCAGTTGGGAGGCAATGGTGCTCCTGCCAATAAGCCTGTTGTTAGCCCATACTACACCAAAAACAACTAACATGTAAAATGCATAGATATTGTGTAGGTGCTACATGTGCAGCGAAATACATTACATGCAACAGTTCTGCTAAACTGCACTGTACTTTAGCCCCTCACTGAAGCGGTGACAAATGTTGATGGTGGGATACCAGTGGCTGCATATGGCCATTTACATTTGGGATGATACAGCACGAGTAGTATGATGTGAAAATAGCAGTAAAATGTTCATCAGTTATCAATTGTGCTTTGGACTAGAGGAATTTGGATGGCGGTAGACAAGGGCGATACGGCAAAAATATATTGTGATACTTAAAGAAATGGCATGAATTTTTTTTTTATATTTGTACATACTGTGCTGCACTAAAATCTAAAATCATCCTTATAATTTAACATGTAATCGATCAGTGTTCTACATGTACTGGCAATATACACATATTATATTGTACAAAGAAAAACATATTGCATTCTATTGTAACATAACAATATGTAGTGTATATATAGTAGGAGCCACACCATTGTTAGTCACATTTTGCTGAGCATGGGTGCGTATGGCTCCTCCCTCTTGCTATCACTCTGAATGATGCTAACCAAGTTTGAATAGCAGTTTGCAGTGACTGGATTCTCTCTCCCAGCTTTTCCTTTAGGTAAGCTTACTTGTAGAGCAGTTGCGAAGGATAGCACAGTGATGATTCTGTCAAGACGGCACTTTCCATGTGTTCTCCAAAGGCCAAAAGCCTTGGAGTTCAGGATCTTGGCGTCTCTGTCATTGATACAGAGCAGATAGTTCTTCAGGCTCCTCCAAGTCTCTGCAGATCAGGCTCGGCTGGGAGGAGACCAACACCCACAAGTGCAAGTCTCTACTATTTGAATTAGCCAAGAAATCATCAAATCTGTTGTGATCATTATCCGTCCAATCACTTTAACCACACAAACAAGGACTATCTGCTGTCCAATTGAAATATTCGCATACCAGTTCAAGTGGAGCTGCTGCCAACTGCACACTTATGTGGCTCAGGAGGATGCATTCCATTTCTACACACACTCCAAGGTGATGCTGGGTAACACTGGGACTTCTCAGCTTGCTCTCGAAGCTGTCTGTTTCCCTCATTTGACACTGTAAAGCTCCAGCTAATACTCAGCGGGCCTTAATGTGAAAAAGACATGACAAAAATAACGCTATTAGAGAAGCTCTCACTGCATTCAACCTTAGTATTTATTCCTACCATTTAAATCCTCTCTCGTGTGCACAGCCACAGTGTATCTTGTTCAGATATAGCTTAGATACAGCATAGATTCAGGTTCAGCTCTTTTGCATTGCAAGTACTATTTACTATCACCTCCCAAAATTAGGTCCATTTTGTTTGTTATTTGGTTGAGGCTTTAGTTGGATGGCTCATAGTTTTTAGTGCTCAGAGTAATTTTAAATAATTAAAAATATTCTTTCAGCACGCTGACATAGCAGCAAGCCATTTCAAGATATAAATTGTAAAATAACAAAGTAACTACTCAGACACTTGGTTTTCTATGAAGATAAAAGACTGGACAGGAGGAATGTTGCTTATCCAAAGTCGTAGGCTAAACATGATGAATAAAACACGATGAATAAAACTTGCATGTTTATGCTTTCTATTAAGGAAATTGCTCCCATCGGTCCATCTTGCTCCCCCACCCCACAGCCCCATACCCCCAAAACTAGGTTTGGATTTTTTCCCCCAAATGTAATAAATGTCACATGCATGCAAAGCATCACTTAAGTACTATTATTGTGAAACTAATCCGGAATAATGCTAGTGGATACAGTTGATAATTTAAGCATGACTTGAAGAATGTGTAAACTATGAGAGCTAGAATAATACATAATATATAAAATCCTAAAAGAAGATATGGCTGTTTCCATAGAGCTTTTTTTAAATAAAGGAGGGACCCATGCTACTTTCATCACAATTGTATTTTGGGGTCTTCTAGATTAGACTGATATGCTTCATGCTATTCTGGTTGGTCAACTGCCAGTTCTGCCGTCACACCTCTGTGGCTGTTCTTTCAATGGTAAGTTCTGTCATGTCAGTTTGAGCCAGAATCCAACCCTAAAAGTAAGGTAGAACAAGTTTGGTAGAACTGATCCATCTTCGCAAGCTAGACCAGAGCAGAAGGTTTTAATTCTGTTTAATTCTGTGAAAGAGTAAACATCAGCAGGGAACCGATCTTAGTGCTTTTTGTGTTCACAATATAACTTTCAAAGGGATTCAGTTCAGTTCTTTGTGGTTCTCTTTAGCATTTACACCACTTGTTCAAAACTCAGATGATGCCTATGTAGTGCTGAAATATGGCTAGTGTTGTTCATCATAAAACAGATCTCACTGGCTCAGACACTTTCGAACCTGTGGTAATAAAAAACTGGAGTCGTGCTATACTAACAAAAATCTTTGTATAGTTACTGTATTACTGTAAATGATATATTATATTATATTGTTAGTATTTTATAAAAGCAATAAGCAAATTGTTTCACAATGCACAATTCAATCAAACCTCAAACTGAAAAACTGGCCTGTTCACACATGCACACAAAACAAACTCAGTAGTTTGGGACGTCTTGAAACACGGAAAGGTGTAAAACTGGCAGATGAATAAAAAAGTGGTGGTTGATATTACGGTAACAATCAACAAATTATATATTGTACTCCCCTAATACAGACTGTACTCTGGTCCATTCTCACCATCCACTCAGTCATAAAACCAAACTAGATTGGCTTCTATCTCTCTCCCTCTCTCCCTCTCTCTCTCTCTCTCTCTCTCTCTCTCTCACTTTCTCTAATTTGAAGCCGCTGATAAATCAGGGGTTGCTTGTACAGAGTGATTTACAGGACAGCAGGAGAACAGTGCCTTAAAGCAGGGGTGCAGCAGCTGGAAAAACAAGCCTAGCGCGCACGCCGTTACTGCAGCCTTCCCAAGCCAGGTCGCACCGCATGGCAAATCACCAGGCTTCTGTTTCCATGGTGATTCACTAGGCTGCGGGAGCACGGCCAGTCAGGTATGCCACAGGCCGGTTGCGTCCGTTACCCTAGAGAGAATTTAAGGTCCTTCATTTTAATGGAGACCTTTTGGTCTTTTTGTCAGCAGGTTTTGTGGATGCTATCACATCACGCTCTTATTCCCCAAGGGGATAAATCGTTCTCCTGGGTCGACACTGTTGCGGTGGAAGATGGGGGCACTAAAGGGCAGAGAATGAAGCATCGCTGTGACAACAGATGGCAAAGACACTGGAATTTTATTGTGCAGGTCTTCCTCTGGATTTTGTAGCTGCTATAAAGGAGCCTGGCCCGTTTTCCATAATAGGTTCTCGTACAGATGAGTGCAGACGTGATGTTATTTGGCGAAGATCTAGTGATGGTTCAGCTCCAAAATCGAATTTGTTCCAAATGTAGTTAATCATCCAGAATATTTTGGTGTGCTGAATCACCATGTTTGCCTGAAATTACATTGAGTCATTTTGTGGCGATACTAGAATTTCCTAGTGTTTTCGACACAGATACCAATATAACTCTTCTAATATAACAAATCCTATTTTAAAATATTTCACTTTTGCACTGGAAATAAAACATACCAAGATTGAATCAATAGAATTTATTTGGATTAATAATTTAAGATGTTAACATTGATAATTTCTATTATAGTTTTTACTTTCCTTTAGCGCGTTATGTCGTTTTTTTTGTGCATGCCTGCAAAGTGCAAATTTATGGAGCCCAAAGCGCATGCCATAGGAGAAAATACTCTCCCACAGAAACCACTCATCTCAATTACTGCCCACCTACCAGCAAGCCTGGAACACCGTCACACTGAGAATTGGGTCCACCCTCTTGTTCTACCAAACTTTCTTAAACTTGCTTAAACTGATCGACAGGATCGACGCCACTGTGAAATTCAGATTAATCTATGATGTGTACGCATAAGCTCGCAGCAGCTTTTATGGTTTGTCATTTGTTTCTGAAGTCATTTGTCACGTATGTGCATCCTGCATACACTCATGTTTACATTAATGAGTGTCAGTCATAGCTGGAGTTTAGTAAATGTAATGCTTGATAAAATATCCGGCTGGTGTAATGCAGCTTACTGACAGACCACACCGCAGATGGTGGTACAAGACACAAGAGCGGTTTGCGACTTCGGTGGGAAAGGCTAACCCCCCAAAGAAGTTACCCCAAACATCTACCTGTTACTTCCATTCATCTCTCGATAGTCCCTTCCTCGGTAGAACCTTGACTAATCTGGGACTGTAATTGATTAGACAGCGAGAGATAAAAATGTGCTGAAATGTGTATGTCCTGTTATCTGCGCGTATTAGTGGCCTGTAAAAGCTGCCTTGACATGTTACTGTTGCCACCAAATCGCGCACAAGCGGATCAGCAATCGTTTCGTACAACGAGTAACCTCGGTTGCCGATACCACTGCAGTATTTCAGTGTCAGTACTGATGCCAGTACCTATGCGCTATCAGTGCAGCACTTTCGTTACCTATAAATATGTGCAACATCACATACAAATCTCAGGCTGATGTAGTTTTGTCATTTTTAGGTAACACTGTTAGAAAGTGTCAGGAACCACAGAAGCAAGTCTATTTGAGATGGTACATTAGCCTTGTAACTAGGAGTGCTTTCAAAATATCAAGGAGGCAGTATATTGTGAGTAAGCATGTGGATCAACGACAAGATCAGTATTAATCAAGGATATAGATTTGCTCTTGATATTGGTGGGGTCCTACAAATCTACACCCTCAAACCTGTTTGTTGTTGTTTTCTCTTTTTTAAACTATTCTGAATGACAATTCATATTTAATTAACTTATTATACAATGTTAAATTAATGTTAAACTAATGACTGACTAAGTTGTGCAGTTAATTTCCAAACCATGTTATTCATAGCTACTGATGATGTTAGCCTGCTGTATGCTGTGCACCAGTGCCCAGCATCGCCATTAACGTTTTTGTGATGGATTCATTTTATTAGTGAACTTGCACGTTTCTTTGAAAAACAACTCCTTATGTCCAGTATCTTTATTGCTGCCACGCGCTTTTCACACCCATGTGTCACCCACGGTGCACAGCCTCGCATATGACTGGAAAGTCTTCCTTCCAGTTTTGGCTCTGCTAACACCCAGAGTCTCAGGTGAGAGCAGGGAGCACACACAGCCAATCACATTGGCCATATGTGTTAAGGTGGGACTCGAGTAGAGAACATGATTTCTGCACCTCTAGGTTACAAGACGTTGCCAATATGTTTTTTTTTGGTGACGATCAAATTATTGGTGGGGACAATTCAATAATCGCTGGATATTGGTGGAGACACGTCACTTCCGTCCGTGCTAAATCTATACCTTGGTATTAATACAGTTACTTTCACACTGCCTGTGTATGCACAAGACACAGATTAGTTTGATGTTGTAGTGAGTTATTAGTGTGTGGTTGCTCTCATTAGCGCTTAGCAGTTAGCATTTTTTTTTATTGCATGTTTGCCGAGCTGCTTTGCATTGTGGCATTGTTAAACACTGATAATGTGCTCTGACCAGCACCTGAGAGTGAACCAAGCCTGCTATACATTTTTTAGCAGTTCCCCTACCATTATTAATGTGTTCATCAATCGGTATTCATGAGTCTTCCATTCTTCCCATTTATTTTGTTTCTTTTTAGAACACCTTTTAAGATAAACATTGACCTAAGTTTGTTGTGTTTAGTCTTCGTATTGTATTGTATCATGACTTGTGTATTGTGATACGTATCATATTGTGAAGTTGTTGACAATACCCCAGCCCTGCTTGCAGCATCATTGCAGAACTAAAGAAGCAAGGTCATTCCTTTTCCATGGCTCATCAGGACATGAATTATGTTTGGAAAGAAGGCTGTATTGTTCATTTTTGTGTAAACTAATGTATCCTTGAAATTTACAGGGATTGCGATTATAATCACCACTTTCAATGCCAGACACCACCATTATGGCAGAAGGGTACAGATAGTCTTACTCTCTTGTACTCACATTGCACATTATATTGGGATCAGCCCAGCTGAGTGCCCGAGTCTTTACTGAGGGACACGGTGCGTGGTCATTAAGTGCAGGGTAAGTATCCAGAAGTCACGTGGCCGGGCTCTTGTGGCATTTACGAGAGCACAACTGCTATAAACATCAGGAGTCTCCAGGGAGGACCACAGAAAGCCTTTTCTTTTCTTCAAGGCCTTCAAGAAACATTACTCAAGTCTTCTCCAGTTGCGTCCCTCATATGGCAGCATTGTTACCATGTGAGCTTTGCCGACTCATGATGGCAAGCGGATTAGAAAACCCTCTGCCGCTCTATCTGGGCCTTCACGGTGGTGCAGCAATCCCAAGTATGTAGAAGAAAAACAAAGCAGCTTCCTGCCTTCTCCGCCAAGCACAGCCTGCTGGTGACCCAAGCGCTACATCAAAGATGGAGCCGTTCAGGGCCGAAATAATCATTATCCATCCTTCATCAACCGCCTTCGTAATTTCGACCCTTTTCCATGGAGAAAAAATGCGTCTGGAGTGCTGTGGATGCTGCCAATGTTCGTGACTGTATTCTGTTTTCCAAAGCTTATGAACATCTGGTTTGGTCACACACCGCGTGCAGAAGTTACATTTTTGGGTTTTTGTTTTTTCTTTGCGCAAGTTTCTCGTCACTGACTCCAAACATGCCGACTCATGATTAATAGAGCAAATTGAGAGATTACTTTCTAAAACAAGTTGACAAAAAAGATGCCAAGATTTGAGTCTTTTGAGAGTTTTTTTTTTTTCATTTTTTGAACCCAACTGTGCACCAAACACGAGACAAAATGTTTAGTTAGTTTGATTGCACTTTTACAGCACACTCATTTTGTGGGAGTGCAGATTGCTGTGCAAGAGTGAGACTCCACATTTTTATTTACTAAATTTCCAACAGCCATTATGTTTCCTTGTCTTACTATTGTTTTACATATTAAATCTGTGACTAAATCTGCATTGCTACAGTGAGTCTTAGTACCCACTATGATCACTATACTTCATCAGTTACACCGGCAACCACTTACATATATACAAGTTATTCAGTATTTAGTGTGTTCACTCTTTGCCTTTAGTACAAGTTCCATTCTTTTCAGGAGACTTGCTTTCAGTTTTTCAAAGAAATCTGTAGGTCTACTTTTGCCACACCTCCAAAGTTCAGTCGTAGAAGTTGGTTGCATTTTCTTCTTTAGAGTCTTCAGGCTGTAAAATCTTGCAATACATCTCAGCCCAGTTTTGGTGTTTTAGTGCATGTTTTTCCTTTTTTTTATTTCTTTTTTTCAGTAATGGCTTCTTGACAGCTACAAATGCTTTTTAAGATGAGTTAAGTTCTCACAGTGGTAGAATGTACACAAACACCAGATTTTTTTAGATCTGAAGCTAGATTATCTCACCAATAGTGTTCCCAACCAATAACCTATAACTTTTAAGATTGGAAGGATAAATGGCCATATGGTGGACACATTTATGATGATAGATTTGGTATTGTACTTCTTGTTGTAGACATTTGGGTCATTTTCTGTTAAACATAATTTTCATCCTTTTTACTGACATGGAGATGTAATAAAGGTGGTTGCACGGTATCGTATGTGATAGTGATACAAAGCCCCAAACCCTCTGAGGGCCCATACATGTCCTGGGGGCTTAAAGGAGAAAACACCCTCTAGTGGAAAAAAACAACTGTTGCATTGGTGGATTGCTAAAGCCCACGTGCAGCTGACATGAAAACCAAATGTTTTTCAGCACGTGGATAAACATTCAGAGCTACATTCTGTAGTTCCTGGTGAACGTCTGCAGCCTTGTTCGGGTGTTTGTACCGCCGCGTATGTGTTCTTGCTGTTTTCCTCCTGCCAGTGCCGGCGGTGGCACTGTGGAAATGAGCTTGTACCCCTTCACATGACATAATCCACTATGGGCCTCTTCAAACATCCCAGCTGAGAGCCTATAAATCGCCACAGCTTGATTAAAGCATGCTCCATTTAGCACACAGCACCCCCTATGGTGGTAAACAAGAGCCATGTTCTTTATTCAGTGCCCCTTGGAGCAGTAGCCAGACATTTACCACAGATTGGAGTCTGATCGGTGTAAATGAATCATGGTGCATGTAACAAATCTGTCAGTCTGCCGTTTTTGTTCACTTCCTCCTCGCATTCCAACAACGCATCACAAATTAGCTGAAGTAAACTTTCCATGGATTTTATTTGGACAGATGTGCCTCACACCACCATTAACCCTTATCAAAGCCAGCTGTGTATGAGGTAGGATTGGGGGTGGGGTGGGATTGGGAGTGGAAGGGAGAGTGGGCGACTGTTTTGGAGGTGCGTTAGCAGCTCCAGATGTGCCTATTTATAAACCTCCTGTCCAATGGCAAGCTTTGGCTTGTGTAAGGGCATCCGGCATCCCATGAGGAGCTGGCGGGCAGATTTCCAGCTGTGTCAGATTCCAGTCAACACTCAGCCACACCAAACCCTCCCTCCCAAAACTAGTTGTGGATTACATATGTACACATACACATTGGAAAAAGCCAGTTAGTTGTTATACTATAATCACATAATCTAGAAGCATGTATATATCACATTACATCACAATACTTTTCCATAACATATGCTATTATTTCCATAACACATTCTATGTATCACACTATTTTGCTATTCAGCAAAACAAAACTACCAGACAAAGGCTATAAAAATTGGTAGAGTACAATCACAAAATGATTATTATTTTAAAAAAAAATTATAAGATAATACAATAATATTATCTTAGCTGATATGTTGTTAGCCACTTGTTACTATGCCATGTATGTAGTGGATACACTAGTTGTTGTTTACAGGCTGTTTATAATTTGTCTAAATCTTGTAATGCATGCAGTTGTTTAGTTGTCTAAAAGTACTGATGTTACTCATTATATACCCAAAAAACCATTTTGTGTAATCTGTCATAATAACATATTGTTACATTACTCACCCTTAATATCATATGTAAATATTTACATTCCAGCACACATTTGTAAATACATAGTGTTGGGTCTCTTGTAAGCAGTAAACACAAGCAGTGCAACGGCCTTCACTATGAAGCATGCGTCCGCTCCCCTTGGGAGCTCTATAAAGACGGCATAAAAAATAACAAATAAATTACCAAAAGAATGAAATTAGCTAAAATTGAAAAGTACCACATTCACAGACCACTAATGAATTGGCTTTGGAAATGAGGAAAACAACTTACTCCACTCATCAGGAATGGGATCTTACTTGTACAGATCTTCTGACCTCATCTTTTGGACTCTAGCTGGAACTTCAAATTAAAACACTGATAAATAATTAAACGCTTAAGGTCACTAAGCAGTGTTTGGATAGCTGAGAGAATAAGGCGGAAGCTTGACCGGACATATATCAATGTTGCATAATGATACTGATTAGTGATAATTCAGTGACAGGACTCACTAAAAACTAATTTCATTAAAAAATACTTTTTATGTTCTTTCCTCATTTGCATAGGCCTGTGTTTAATTGGCTAAGTGTGACTGGGCCTATATGGTTTCTTTGAATTTTCCTTTAGAAATCAATAACTATCTTGTCTGTCTGCTTAGATCAATTCAGTTCCTCAAGTTCAGTGTAATGATATCATTACTGCTGCTACTGGTGCTTCTTACATTTGTATTCACACAAATACAAATGTGGTTTCTCAAACTGAGGTTGACACACCAGCATGTGGACAGTCTAGCTGGTGCCCTGGGATACTGTCTAGGCAGGCTTTGTTTCAGCAATTGTGGAAAAAACCTCTAGCCTCTTTTCACTACCCTGTTATACTCAGTCCAAGGCCGTGCCAGCCAAGGCTGGAGGAGTGTTGGCTGAAATTGGAACTGAGAGATCCTAATCATTCGTGTAATCCTTCTACTTTTACACCACCGTGGATTACCCTTTAATACTAAACTGCCCCCTGCATACACGATAGTATTTCTGCTTTTCTCCCAAGTTCCACCCAACACCACTGTACAAACAGAGGAACCTCCAGTGAGCACTTGAGCTCGACCACAGAAAATGGTCGCATTACATGCAGTTTGAATAAGGTCAGTAGCGAGCGAACTGCAAACGCTCTGTCATTGAGCCAGTGCATGGCTTGCAGTCGGAGCCGCGGTGGACCGAGCTTCCCTCCGCAGCGCCCGCTTAATCGCAGCGAATCAATGTTCTGCGGGGTTTTGTGGTGGAGGAATCCGCCTCTGCGCCGGACAGCAATTTAGAGAGGCTTTTCCTCTCATTGCCTCTGGCACCAAAAGCCATCATTATGAATTTCCTTAAGGCTCGGGTTCAGCGACCACAGCACGCATAACACGGGCCATTTTAGCATTACAATGGTGCCTCCATTTATGCTCATCTCTCGGGTTAAATTTGGTGGTTGCCACCATGACTCGAGGAATGTGTTGGTTTTCAAAGAAGGCTGTTAAAAAACATATCGGTCTATCGGCGTATATCATGTGTTAACTGTTCAACCTTGATGGATGGATAGTTATAGCCAGAATCCCACCAGCAGCCGGACATAGCAAGCACTTCTTTACTGTACTTTTGTGTGCAAGCATGTAAAGTTTGGGTAATGAATTAGTGCTGGGGAATTTAACCCACACAATGAGACTGTGTTGGGGTGCGGAAATAATTTAGAGGAAGAGCTGTTCAGAACGACACAGATGCAGCCTGGCTTCATCTAAAAATGCCAAATCTGCATTTTTTCTTGTAACTCCTTGCCAAACAACTTTCAGACCCATTTTTAAAGTGCTGTAGGACAGAAGGGTGAGATTATCATGCTGTTATTGCGCTGCATTATTGTTCATGTGCTCACATAAATAACAACAACAACATGTTGATACCATAAAAACAAAGTAGGACACTCGCTTGCAAAATATAGTGGCAAATGGATGATGTGGCCTGTTATTCTTTTGTCTTGCAGATCCACATATCAAAGTGAGTGGGAAAAGAGACAGCGTGAAGGAAGCCAAGGAGAAGATCATGTCTGTTCTTGATACTAAGGTGAGCATTTAAAGCCCTGCGAAGCCTAAATCTTTAAAAGGTTTTATTTTTAAATTAATTGTTTCAATATACGTATACAAAAGATGTCTCACGAATAACCAAAGTCTAATAAATGTCAGCTTTCATGAGATTCCTTCCCTTTTAATTTAATATGGATGGTCCTAATAGTGGGCAATGCTTCCATAAGCATTTCCTAACCGATCACAAGGCTAACATGGCCTACTCAGATCTCAGCAACGCTGGAGCTAAAGCTAACTTAGTAAGCGTCTTAGCCAACCAGCTATCCATCTGTTTGGAAGTTGTCTGTTTATCTGTTTATGCCAGCATTCCTGTGTGTACATTCCCTGATTGACCATCCAGCATTAAAGTGGATAAAAGCTCTGCCTTCTTTAGGTTACCAACACACAAAACCACATCAAACGTTTGTAGTGCATCAGCAGCTCTACGGCATGACCAGCATGTGTAGAGCGCATCTTACTTTGAGGACACTTTGACTTAGGAGGTTATCAGTTATGCCAAAACCCTAGGCTTGAACTTTCAGATGAAGAAGAGAGCCTGTGGCCACAATGTGAGTGCATGAGTAACTCGATTTTCAGCAGAATCTGTCATTTTCTGCTTGTTTTCTGATAGAAAACTAAGAAACCTTCTTTCCGTCTCTCGAACGCTGGCGCTAGGACTTCTGAACTCCTTGTCGGGTCACTTGTAACATACATCTTTTGTATTCGCTGTATTCTGCTTTTCGCTTTTTGCGATGTCGCTTGCTGTTGGTTTTTGTTCAGTGCAGGCCTGAGGGCTTGATGCAATTCTCCCTGCATTCGCCATGTACGGGCAAACAAAAAAAGCTTGTGCGTGAGCAATTCAGGTGTGTTTTGTATGTTTTGTATTTAAAATACTTCTAGTTGACCTACTTCATCAAAATGCGAGATTATACACTGTCCATTATTCCAAACTATATATCATTTAACTCCTTGGTGATGAAAGTAAGTGGATACTAAGATGATTTTATATATTAAATTTAACACTTCTATCAAAGTACCAAGTGCAGGATATAACACATAAAGATAAACCGCGTAAGGAACTAATAAGGATTGTTTTCAAAGTCTTTACGAGGAAAATAGTGCATTTAAAAAAAAAAAAATCACCCAATATTTAATAGTCCATTTCAGTACATATTACTTATATACCCGGGAAATTAATGAATTATTAATTATTAATGAATTGGCTAATAAATTAAAGCATGATGTGGATGATTGAATTTCAAACAACTGCTTAATTGCTTAATGCCCTTAGTCAAAATGTAGACTTAAAAAAAAATCTAATTATACTAGGATCAAAAATACAACGATAATCCACGAAATTATTAATCCCTCATCCTCCAGAACAGGAATGCTCATTTAAAAGTTTGTTTAATTAATAACGGCTTAATATCCACAACTCTCGTCACATAAGCAGTAAAACACTGTGGTAATCCCTTAAGGAACCAGGTCTGTGTAACGTCTGTGTGAACGTTAGAGAACAGGCCCTGAGCCATGTAGAAGCACTGTTACTGGAGCTGACACTTTGTTGTTCTGCAATCCCAGCTGGTCTACACAGAGTTGAAAGGTCTCTTACAGTCACTGACCCTGCACACAGCAGCCAGGCCGCAGTCACACCAGCTCACATTCTATTGGTGGATGGAAGGGCGAGCGCAGCAGCTCATTGGTCATGTTACCTCTCACAGGGGGAGGGCCAAGCTCCAGAACATTCCATCACTACTGGAGCGCGGCCTGTGTGGTCGCTGAACAAGAACAGGACAGCTGACCTCCGGCACATCTGGGTCTCCTCATCCCTCTGTTATGGACTGACGCTGATCTTGGAACAGCTTCCTTGTTGATTTCACTCTTGACAATAGAAACTGGTCCCAGATGGCCAAAATATAATCTCACGGTACACATTATGTAATATAGACCTCAAACAACCACTTTTATTATTTGCAGTTGGTTGTATTGTTTAGTTTATTCAATCACAGCACGGCCTTTATTGGCGTACCAACTGTCCTGCTTCTGATTCCTGACTTTTAACATGATGACATGATGTGGAAACAAGCAGAGATTTAAGTGCAAATAATGGATCCGTATAAGTGCGTGAAATCAAGCGCCAGCTTACCGGTATCTCATATACATATTATTTAATTTACACCTTCATTCATACAGACATTTTGATAGAGAGTTAAATGACTGCATTCTACATCTCTTGAACCAGTGGCTGCGCTCAGAGGTGGAGTTTGAGGTCACGTGGTGAGTGCACTGCTCCATCTACTGACCTAACTTTATGCTGTTAAATTATGATGACTGGAAAGACTAGAATGTGAAGTAAAGAATACAACTTTGTGTTTTTACTGTAGAATGGAGTGGTTGTGTTGTGTGATCATGTTCCTGAAATAGTTATTTAACCGCTGCTATTACTGCAGTGTATGAGATCATACATATCTGGTAGAAGTAACAAAAAGAAAAAACAACACATGTCTATAGTCCAAAAATTACAATTATGAAATAACGATAATACAAAAAATGTGTGCACATGGCAATCCAGTACAAAAACAATGTACGTATTTTACATGCACAATAGTACAAAACAATGCTGAAACTATTTAAAAAAAACAAGTGATACAAAACACTTTACTGTACTAGATTGCCGTGTGCACAAATTATTTGTATTATCATCATTTCATATTTGTGATATTTGGATTACAGAGAGACTCAGGGGTAATTTTTTTCCCTCGTTAACAGCTCCAATTTGATCTTACAGCATGCCAAAAATAAAATTGCTTACTTATTCTAATTAGCTAATTATTTACGATCAGCTTGTGTAAGTAAGGCTCAAAGGTCATTAACCAAAATTAGGCAGTTTACAGGGAAACTGATAGACTGCTGGAAGTTGAAGTTATTTAAACCAACATTTTTTGGCTAAATCTTTAACTGAATTTAAATGTGTTAAACAAATATAAACTGTGTAGCTATTTGAAGTCTTTTACTTTTTGCTGATAACTCTATAGTTAATGTTTGACTTCTTTCAGCTATTCTTTTAGCTCTAAACAGTTACCTACAACAGTATTAATTAAATTTACCCCAAATAAAGCTTTCATCTGCTTAAACATGTCTGCTGTCTGAAGTTTTTAATCTTTACTTTTACACTGGTGGCTAATGTAGCCAATAGATAATAGATCCTTTTATTAATCGGCATCACATAAACTGCATGATGAGTCATCACCTGTTTTAATTAGGGTTGAATTATTATTATTATATATTGGCTTGCTTTCATGGTTTCTACAAAAAAAGGGACGGAAAGGACAGACGTCAAGATGGTTGCACCCACTATTTTTAACCGTGCCGTGTGTTCTTGCACTAAATTAGATATTTCGCTAAAACTATTATTTTAAAGTGTTTCATTAGACCGCTTCAAGTGGGCATTCTGTTCAGAGACGACTCCCTCAAGACTGGCTGTAATGGGAAAGTATGACTCACTCCTGGAACTCATAGATCCATATCATTGCTTCAGTGACAGGTTTAATGGTGCAGGTCTTGGTCATCAAGCCCAACATAATGTCTGCTTTTGTTGTGCATGCGTCCTGTTCTCTCCATGGTAACACTCGGGTGAACCCTTGTGCCTGATTTTTGGCAGAGCAATCGTGTAACTCTGAAGATGGACGTCTCACATACCGAACATTCCCACGTCATCGGGAAAGGGGGAAACAACATCAAGAAGGTGATGGAGGACACAGGCTGCCATATCCACTTCCCTGACTCCAACCGCAACAATCAGGCTGAGAAGAGCAACCAGGTCTGTTCACATACTCTATATTCACATCCACAGTTGCCTTGCATTACCCATCCAGGCCAGCACTAACTACACTGTGTTAACAACACAACCTGTAAATACTCATACATGCATTTTCTTGAAAGGTCAGATAAAGAGCAGGAAATGAACCTTGGATGTCAGGTTTCACTTGTAATTTTAAATACTTA